>CM053578.1:77658242-77754669 GCA_028646485.1 Cryptoprocta ferox | reverse complement strand
TTTTGGCTGTTTCTTATTTTCTCCTGCATCCAATGCCACTCTCTTATTCCAGGCCCTTCCATCTTCCAATGCTGTAATCATATTTTAATTTGTCTCAGAGTCTAACCATCTTCCTCTCCAACTGCCATCAAACTGGCAGAGCTATTTTCCTCAAGTATAAAACTATCAGCTTATTCCCCAATTATGACACTTTTATGGCTCCCACTGTTCATGGGATTAGCCAATATATAATTACCTATTGCACACATCTTCCACCCAACTTCTGTAACCCAGGGTGGACATCATGACTTAAGTATAACTTTAGAACCCTTCTTATCTGACTTCCAGACAGCTACTACCAATCAATAGATGTGAACATAAGCTAGAACCTATTTATTCATTCATAATAAGGCTCTAACCTTTTTTCCAAACTCATTTCCTATTCATATTACTTTCTTTCCCATCCACACTCCATGTTCAGGATGCTTCTGAGCTTCCCATGCTGCTTCAAACCACTTTGCCCTTACATGTCCTAATTATTCTATAAGGAAAACACTTTTTCTATTGGATGTGGTCTAATCTTTCTAGAGCCAGTCCAAATATCACTTCCTTTTGAAGACCCTTCCTGTCAAGCAGAGTTAGAAAAGCTTCTTCTTCTATTTATATTATGTTGCAATGATCTATTTCCATATGTGTTGGTCCCCTTCTAACTAGAGTACAACTTCCTCTGGACTGGGGCCATTTCTTAGTCATCTTTGTATCTTTCCTAGAACTTACTACAGTAGCTAGAACACAGCAGACGCCAAAAGAGTGTTTGTTGAATGAAAGACCAAAGAGATGACAAAATGAATGACATGCCTCTAGGTGTACACAAGGTAGGTTTGCAATGCATGGTTCCTGCTAATAGATACTGTCTGAGATATGCCTCCGGTAGCTCTCCTCTTAGACTTGCCTGGTTCCAGGCATATCAGGAAGGTTGAGAATTTCACTGATAAAGGAGACTAATAATAATAACAATGATGATGATACCAGGTAATGTTATCGAGCACTTATGGTGTGCCAAGACAAAAACTGCTTGTTTTAAGACTGAAAGAACAAGGAGCAGAACAATCTTTAAATACAATGAAAGAGAAGAGCAGAACAAAGATAATTCTGGTATAATGAATCATACTTTGATCTATTATCCAAAAATATGACAAGTGGCTGAAACTTCACTGAAGACAGAGCTTCAGATCATTTATTAATACATCGGGGTCAGAGCCAAAGGAAAGACTATCACCTATACATATCTCTGGGTTGGGGAGTAAATAATATTTTTTATATCATTCTATACTGGCTATAATTAACATTATCCTAAGAAATTTCTTTACTAGTCAAATCCAAATGGTGAAAATTAGCTTAGGATAGAGTCTCTTTGTGTTCCAAAAAATAACCATAAGATCTAGAAAAAAAATAAGTGTGAGGGGACAAAAATTTGGAAAGTGATAGTGCTGATTACTGTATGCTCCTTTTTAGAGGCTTACAATGCATATTAGCATATTGGGGATATGGAGACAGCAGTAAGAAAACCTGCTCAGGGTGGCTTAACCCAGAATTCTTCGTATGCATTTGGCCAGTGAACTTTTTCTTAATAGAATGCCTCATGTTTATTTCCATGGAATTAGTAGAGGGGGAATATTGGCTTTGGAGTTTCCTAGAAACAGGCCTTTGGGCTGGAATTCTAGCAGTGGGTGCATACAAAGGGGATTGCTGTGAAGACCTGTTTGATTTAGGGAAAGTAAGATTGGCTTTGCTCTGGGCCAGAAGAGGCTTATGAGTGGTATTATTATTTACATGATAAAAATTCAACCCTATATGAAGGCTTAGAAGAAAAGGCCAACTGTTAATCAGTTGTTTGAATTAACAGTTTAGTTATTGGGGCTGTCTCACACAGTCATAGGAATTTATATTTTCATTTTATCCCAAAGAAAAACTTGACCATCTTTCTTTAATACTATCAACCTGGAAGCTTGACAGTAAGGATTAAAAATTGCTCCTTCCTTCCCACTTGGTTATTGGAAAGGCTCTGAAAGGTAATCAGTCTTGTGAAGCTACACTTTACAGTCTGCATAAAAATGCCATGATTTCCCTTCCTCTCCCCAACCTAATTGAAAGTGCATAATATCACCCAGCTGGGGAAATGTAAACGGTAAACAGATGCAATATATCATGCTATCACACAAAAGCTGGTTACTAATAGGGACTGGGTGGTTGTCAAGACCAAAAGAAATCTGGAAAATAAGTCTTTTTTTCATCTAGAATGAGAGCTCTTTGTGTCTGCCACCCTTCCCCCTCACCTCTTTCCTCCAGAATTCAAGATACAGCCTTATTAAACCAAGGTCAGTCAACTCCTTCCTTGTGTGTGTAATTCCAGGGATCACCTAACAATGTATATTGACCAAAACTCTCTTATAGCAGCGTTTCAAGAGATGAGACTTTTTATTTTTGGCAGGAGGTGGGCTTGAAACCATCTTCTTCCCTACCTACTTCAATTGTACTGACAGATGGTCTTATTATCTCTTTCCTTAGCTGCTAAGCCTAAAGATTCTTGGCCTTGTCACCTCTTATCTTTCTCTACTTCATCAAACTCCTATTGCCAAGATTATCTCCTTTTCTATCTCTGATCATCCATGAAAATCTATATAGGATCACATTTTCCTTGAGTGTAAAATCCCAACCTTGCTTTTCAAGGTCCTCTGCACCTGTGCAGTGGTCTATAATTCCACCTCCATTATACCTACACAGAAGTCACCATTCTCTTCTCTGACTCCTCACCTCCCAGTGTCAGCCGTCTTCTTGAATAAGTCTTTTACAGTAGGACTTTTAGGAGACAGGATAAGTGTCCCTCAAAGTTTTCATCATTAGTCCTCTGTCACAATATTCATTCAAAAACTGCTCTCTGTTGTACCACAGACTCAATGACTACTCTTCATTCATGCCACCTTATAGCTGGCTCTTTTGTTATTCTTGATGGCTGATACCTTATGGATAGGTCAAAGCATAGCTCTTATCAAGGGTACTATGCCATTTCAGTTTTAATAGATTAAAAGATATATTTTTATCTGCTTCAGCAGTAGAGATGATTTGAAACTTACTCAATTAAAACTATATTTGTCTTTCAATAAGTCATATTACCTGTCAACTGGCATCGGCGGATGGTATGGTTTGTTGACTTTGGCATAGAGACCCTCTAAGTGGTCTCTCTCTGGAGATAGTGGACGGCCATCCCGAGGGTAACCCAGTGGTCCAGCCCGAGGTGGAGATGGTGACCTATAGACATTTGCTGATGCACATGGTTCCCGGAAGTGGTTCACTCTGGCGTAATTGGGGTCCATTTCATCATCGTCCATATCATGCAGTGATCCAATTCCACCAGTAGCATAGTCAATAAGACCTCTTGCCTGCTTTTCTCTTAGCTCTTGATGTTTTGCTCCAATCCTGAAAAAAAAAAAGTAAAACAGGTAGCAGAGACAGACATATGTGAATCTTATGTGGCAATATATTGATAGACTCTCCTGAATCTATGTTGATTCCTCCTAATCAGTCACTTAGCCATTACTTTCCTGTTAACCCAAGATCACACCATGTAGAAATGCCAACAGCATATCCATGGGGCTCCTTTTTTTTTTTTTTTTTTTTTTTTTTCAAATCTCTGACCTTTATTTCTTGCAGGGTCTTTACTTCTACAGTGATGCTACAGGTATTTTGACATCGTGCCCACTGATGACTGGGCTGACTGAAGAGTCAGAGGCTGATTTTCATGAAAACTTCCTTCCTACAAATGGGATGTGCCTGTGGGAATAGTACATCTGTGGTGTGATATTATGGAAGCCTTCCTTGGGAGAGGGATGCATGTTAAAGAGCCCATCAGAATTGTATGCTTTGGCTATGATGTCACCATTTGGTACCCCAGAATCCTAGTGTATTCCTTTAAGGAAAAGAGCTTACAAAAATTGATTTAAATATGAAAAAGAAATACAGAGGCTTTCCGGTCACTAAAAGGAGTGGGATCAAAGGTAATTTATGAGAGATTCTAAGTTTTTTGGTTACACAAATGGGGATCATTGTGTCTCATTATATAGGGGCTAGGGACAGAGTAAAATAGTGAAGAAATTAATAGGCTCCTGACAGAGATGAATTGGCACATATAAGTGAATTAAACATTACTGGCAGAACTCCACAGCGCTCAAGCCTTAAGTGATATTACAAAATGCTACTACTAATCAGTGTGCTGTGTAGACTGCTGGCAATGGAAGCGAAAAATAGACCTAGGTGGATTCCAAATCCATCTGAATTTTAAGAATGTGACATTTAATCTGGAAAGTGTTAGATCAGCTCTCCTGAATTCTCAGTTACGTGTTAAGATGGAAAGGTCACTGTGGCATCTTATTGGACAATGGCGATCTGATGGTGTCAGCAGGTGGACCGTGTTAATGAGGAACGAATGGAACCTTAGATCACTGGGCAAACACGGTGCACTCCATACAGGATGAGAGAAGCCAGATGATGCTGGCTCAGGCAGCAAAAGCAAGAACTCAAGAAACGATGGGGAAAAGCCTGGGCTCTGTGAAGGTGAGAGGGTCGTGGGCTAGAAATGAAAGATCTGTACATGCCTGGGCACATTTATAGAAAGACTGGATGGTTTAAAAAAACAAAAAAAAACAAAAAAACAAAACTGAACTCTCTCTGTATCTTCTCCTCTTCAAGAAAAACACCTATTTTTTTTTGCACATGGCAGCTAGCTTTGTTTATTATCTTTATCTTTCAAGGCATTTTCTCTTTTGGCAGAATGGCTTCCCTCCCTCCCCCCACCCAGGGGAGAGAAGGGAAGGAAAAAAAAAACATGAAGAAGAAGAAGAAAGTACAGGACAAAAATCCAGCATCCATTTCCAAGTCACAACAGATGAAAATAAATGCCAGAATACATTGTTGCATATCTCTTTTGACTAGGTCAAATCATGTGCCCTACACATAAGTAATTAGAAGAATTTATATTTTTGTAAAGAGGAGCTTGAATCTCCAAGGGATTCTGAATGAAGATGAAAGGGAGATTACATGGTAGGGTACCTGTTAAGAAGGCCTGCTGGTCCCCTGTCAATGCAGGTTAGTCCTAGATTCATGGAAGTTTGTTTTGAATAATTTTTTTATAAAGAAGATAACTCGCTCTATTCTGCAACAAAACTGTCCTTTCAGGGACAGCGCAGACGGGATTATCAGGGAACGCTCGCTGCACTATGATGATAGGGATGGATTTCCATGGCAAAGAGAGCGCAGGACATCAATAAAGTCAGGGGGTGGGGTTCTGTGTGGTTACTATGCCTCCTAAGTGCGATGCCTTCATGAGATTTCATGAGAAATCATTCAGTAGAAAGATGAACATCTCATGGCGGCTGCATAAAGCTCCACTTGTGCATTAATGAAAGAAGAAAACACCGAGCCTGATTTTTAAAAGTCACAGAAATAGAACACTGGTATCTGTGCCCCTTATCTCATCACTTCCCTTTCTTAGAGGTTTCCTCATTAATTAGGCTCTGGGTACGGAAAGATTCTCAGATGAAAAGTACTCCGTGTATGCAAAACAGTATTTTATCTTGTATTTTTTCTAAGACGAAACTAAATTTCTCCTTGATCCTCTCTGCACCACTGTTTCAGTAACTAATTTCATATTAATCACTCAGTAGGTGAAATAGCAATTTCTCTGAACCGTCATTATTATGCCATATATCAGGGTCTCTCCATGTGGGGGAGGACAAAGCAATCTGAAAAGGGGTGTATGGAGGCAGAAGAGACTCTCTCCAGAGAGAAATGTCAAGGAAATAGATTTTTTGTTTTTGTTTTTGGTACCTCTGACCTCTCTCTGCCCCAATTCAGTGTGAGAATTCTAATTGTTTACAGTCATTCCACTTAGAGGTCTCCATATCACTGGGACCTCACCCTGTTAAAATACCTATTTTTCAAAATACCTCTTGATCATATGTCCTTTTTATTGGATGGTACCACCGGCTTTCCCATTCTTCCCAGCACAGTGCCATTGAATTATTTAAATTTCTTCTCTCTCTTTCCTTATAAGAGCATTGTTGTTTCTTGTTTCCATTATAACTCTTGGATACCCTCTTTTATTTCCCTCTCTTTCACCAAACTCTAGTATCCAGGCTTTATATTACCTGCCTGTCACTGTCCAATATGGTGGCCACTAGCCACATGATGATATAAACATTTAAATTAGAATTAACTACAATTAAATAACATTTAAAATTCAGCTTCTCAGTTTCACAAACCACATTTCAAGTGCTCTATAGCCACATGTGGCACATGACTACTATATCAGACACTGTAGATAGATATAGACTAATTCCATCATTGCAGAAAGCTCTACTGGACTGTGCTGGCCTAGATTATTCTAACTTTTTTTGGTATGTTATTTCATAACACTTTAATACACACCTTAAAAGACTGCTGGATAGGCTTCCCTAAAGAACATTTACATCATACCTCTGTCACATTAAAGATCTCTAACAAGAGATTATAGTAAATGATGGAGTAAGAGTATGGTTACTCTACTTCCCTCCCTCAAACTCTAAATGAACAAGTAATTGAGAAATTGAGAAGGAAATTTTATCTACAATGGAATTAGAAAATGACCATAATCTTATACCATGCAATGAAATTTGGACCCATCCCCAAACGGGGAGTACATCAAGAGTTGATACATGCCTGCATCTCTAGCAGGGTATACATTTCACTTCACTAAGATCAAGAGTCCGGAAGACTACAGACAACAAACTTTTATTCAGAAAAAAATATAGTTTGAAGGCCCGTGTAAGATCCTGGAATTGTAAGATGCCAACTTAAGCTTGGAGGAGAGGTGGAGCTAGAAGATTGATATTTCCTCTGGGACATATATTTTCTCTTACACTGAAGACACTTCATGGAGTAAAAAGAGAGGAAAGAAAAGAAGCTCCAATGTATTTTGTAGCTGAAAGGCAGAATTAGCAGAGCAGAGATAAACAAACACAAACTCATCCAAATAAAATTGATAATCTAAGAGGTTTTACTAAGCAAGCTGATCTCTTTCAGATTGATCTGCTCTCCCAAAATGGAAGATCATGAAAAACAAGCCCCCAGGGCATGCACCCAGCAGATGTGGCAAGAAGATATTTTGGAAGAACACATGGAATTGAAG
This sequence comes from Cryptoprocta ferox, assembly GCA_028646485.1. Taxonomy (NCBI): domain Eukaryota; kingdom Metazoa; phylum Chordata; class Mammalia; order Carnivora; family Eupleridae; genus Cryptoprocta; species Cryptoprocta ferox. The sequence goes on along the minus strand of CM053578.1, from coordinate 77,747,468 downwards.
CTACCAGTGACCTTCAGTCTCTATGCCCTCCAGTTCTCTAACACTATATTTAAAAATATCATTTAAACACTATATAATATGAAATTAATTTAATGGGTCATAACGAGCTTTTGAAAAATTAAATACAGTAAAAGAGAAAATATTAGGGGTTATTGCATGTAGTATGCATAAGTATTATTTCAAGAAGGAGAAAAATCAAGTCATCTAAAAATTCAGGCAAATTGAGGCTAACCTCAAACATAAATAAAGCCCAACAAAAAACATTCTCGAACATTTCAAACCTCAAGGGACTATAGCTCGTTGACCTGTTGTGAAAAATTACTCAACAATTACAAACAGTCCACCAAAAATTGAATCAAAATGAGGAATTCAACCTGATAAGGCTGTGGAATGACAGGGGTGAAGGTGAGCAGGACCTTAACCTTAGGTTAAAGTTAAACATTTGTAGCAGCATAATTACAGAAAAACACAAATATGATAAACTCTGACAATATAAAAATGATAATCATTAGTGAATATCAGAAATCAATAAGGATGTTAGGAGAAAGTGTTAATATTCAGCTGTATTCATTTCCTCACTTTTTTAGAGTAGGCATCAGTAGTTACTGTTGAAAGTTGATAAGCCAGGAAATAGGCAATGTGGTATATACGAAATATTACAACAAGAAAAAGCTACTCAAATAATAAGTTATCAGAAGAGGAATGTACAAAACAAAACCCCTACCATGTAGAAAATAGAAAACAGAAGAAGCTATAAAAAAAGTAATATAAAATCAGATGACCACATTTATCTTTTATGACAATAAATGAAAATGGAATAAATGCCTTTATTGTGACTAAGAATTCCCAGATATGATAAAAAAGAAAAACATAGTATATGCTATCAAAATAGTGAAAAAATGAAGAATAGCCTAGGTGTGCAGCAATAGGGGACTAGGAAAGACATGATGCAGCTAAAAAAATATGGGCATACTATTCCCATACTAAAAGGAAATAAGATATACATATGGGCCAAGATAGATATAGATATTTGTATGATATATTAAATATTCTTGCACATACATAGAAAATGTCTGGAAGGATACAAAAGAATTTCCTAATAGTGATTGCTCTGGAAAGTGTAATTGGAGGCACACTATGTGAATTTTTATATCATACACTTTTAGGATAATTTAAAATATTTTAAAAATATTAAAAAAGTCCCTTACAACTACATACTGACTGTCATAGTGAATTAAAACGTAAAACAAAAAATTAAACAGGTGATACCAGGCGTCCTTTGTCTTGCAAACCTGATTTTTCATGATTCCATTATCAACTCAGTTATCACCATTTTTTTCAAGTTACTGTTCATTGAACATTTGTTTGGTCCCTTTCAAATCAACTGCTTTTTGCCTAGAGTACCCACTGCCCATTAATAAAATCTTTGACTAGATTTTTTTTTCCAGAATAAAAACGTACTCCTTTAAAATTCATTTAAACTCATTTACAGCTCCATATTGATTGCCACAATTCCCCTCTTCAACTCATATATCCAATAAATTCTCTATTAATCTGTAAATGTTATATATTACTTTGTAAAAAAAAACAAAATAAAAAAATAAAATAAAAACATTTTTGATTCATTTCTACACATTTTGTTTCCAGAACTAGACTATAAGCTTCTTGAGGGTCATGTGAGTTCTCTTTCTGTTAATTTTGGCTGACTAACTGATTTATTCACTCACTGATATTAGATCATATAGTAGAAATAAAGAAAAAAAAAAAGAAAAATTCTCAGTCCCCGACCCACTCACTGTCAGGAAGATACAAACAAGTAACTACAATGCAGCGAGAAAACAAAGATACTGCATGTATAGAGGTCAGAGTCAATTCAGCCTTGGAGTTTTGAGGGAGAATCATGAGGGTAGTGCCAAATGCACTGTATTTTTAAGTTTATTTATTTATTTACTTTTTGAGAGAGAGAGAGAGAGAGAGAGAGAGCGTGCGCGCAAGCGGGGGAGGGGCAGAGAAAGAGGGAGACAGAATTCCAAACAGTGCTGTCAGCACTGAGCTCAATGAGCTTGAAACACAAACCACAAATGGGGATCATGACCAGAGCTGAATGCAAGAGTCAGACACCTAACCACTGAGACAGCCGGGGCCCCGCACGTGAACTGGATTTTGAAGGAACCTGTCCACCTTGTCCAGGAGGACACGGAGATGTAGAAATGGTGTGAGGCACTCCAGTAAGAAGGAAGGACCCAGCAAAAGGGCATGGAAACACATGATTTATTTCATGCTGGGGGGCATGTCTGATGTGCAACAGACTGGTTTGAGTCAGCCACCTGTAGTTCTCCCACAAAAGGAACACATTCAGAAGGTGTTGGCAAATTTCTGTAAGTTTTATGTGACATGAGTTTAGTATTTAAAGTCTTGATGAGGAAAGTCCTATTATACCTTTTTTCATTTGTTTGTCTAATCTTTCATTATAAAAGGAAATGATACAGAAAGTCCTGCAAAACAAATCTATGGATCTAAGAGCTGCTCTAAAGCAAACATGTTTGTAACTATCACTGAGGTCAAGAAATAGACCTCTGCGGGACAGGGTCTCCATGGGGTCTCTCTCCATCACAACCACATCCATATTTCTATATTACGTATGTACCTCCTTTCTTCCACATTAAGAATCCTGCTCCTCAAGACACAGGGTATAATATAACTAAATATCCCATGATTACAACTTGCTCTACTCTGTATTACATATATAACAGTTTCAGAATAGCAATCCCAAATACTACCACTAACAGAATGATTAAAAAAGAGTTAAGCTTCTCTTTTCCATATGTTCTTTCTGTCATCCCTACATGTTTGTAGTTGTATCACACCTGCATTGTTAAGGCATATAGCAGCTACATACTATCATTAGTCAGCTCTCATTTAATATTAGCTCTAAAAAATAACTATTTAATATATTAAAATAAATATATATAAAAAGACCAACAGTCCTAATGCCAATGAATATGGAGTCATCTACTAGAATCCTCAGGAAGAACTCATGAAACAGTTTCTTTAGTTGATAACAGTATGCCTTTTACGCTTCGCAGCCATGTTTGCTGCTGGATATAAAATTAACCACCTTTCCCCTTGAGTATTTAACATGTGACATCATTTTTTTACAACAAAATGTTGCTGTTGAAAAGCTGGATGATAATATAATTTTATTTCTCTTATAAATTACTTAGAGTAACTAACTCTTTTTGCTTATCTTGTCAAATTCTTTGAAGTCCCATGATCTTACTAGAAAAGTGATTCTGGGTGGATAATGCTTTCAATACATACTTTTAAGTATACTGCTTCTACCAGGGAAGTTTTCTTGAATTATAGTTTTTATTGTAATGTCATAGGATACAAGATGCATATAGAAAAGTCAATCCTATTTCTATGTACTAGTAGTGAACAATGAGACAATAAAATCAAGAGAACAATACCATTTAAAATAGGATTAAAGAACATTACAAACTTATGAATAACTTTAACAAAAGATGTGCAAGTTCTCTGAACTGAAGATAATAAAATACTTGAGAGACAAATTAAAGAAGATCTAAATAAATGGAAAGTTCTACTTCGTTCATGGAGCAGAAAAGTCAATATTGCAAAACATCAATTCATCCAAACGAAGAGATCAATGTCATTCCAATCAAACTCCTATCAGGTTTACTTTCCAAAAATTAACAATGTGATTTAAAAATTGATCTGTAAAGTTAAGGGCAAAGAATAGCCAAAATAATTTTGAAAATAAGAGTAAGTTTCAAAGATTTACACTACTGATGTTAGGACTTATTATAAAGCTTCAGTAAACAGGCAATGGTTAGACTAATAGATAAATGGAATAGAAGGCAGAGTCCAGTAATATACTCACACATATTGGGTGAAATGATTTATAACAAACCTGCCAAAACAATTTGATTTAGAAGGGAGAATCTCTTAACAAGTGGTGCTAGAAAATCTATAAGAGAAACAAGAACTCTGGTCCCTGCATTTAGCGTAACAAAAATCAGCCCAAGATGGAAGATAGGCCTGAACATAAAGGCTACAACAATAAAGCTACTAGAATCAAATAAAGGAGAATATCCTCACAACCTTGGGGTAGGCAAATAGTTCTTGGAAAGGACACAGAAAGCATGGATCATAAAAGAAAAAATTGGTTAAGTTGAACTTCACCAAAATTAAAAAACTTCTCCTTAAAAAGCATTAAGAAAATGATTGGCAAATGAGAGAAAACATTTGTAACACGCATATCTAACCAAAGATTTATATAAAAAATATTAAACAGTACTTGCAACTTAGTAATAAAAGGACCTAACTAGAACTGGGCAAAAGATCTAAACAGATACTTCACAAAGGTAGATCTAAAAATGCCCAATAAACAAATAAAGACACGCCGAATATTAGAAGTCATCAGAGAAATGCAAATTAAAACTACAATGAGATATCTTTATCAAAATGAAAAAGAATGACAACACCAAATGCTGGAAAAGATTGGGATCATCCAGAACTTTTGTACACAACCATTGGATATATGAAATAACAGAATCCTTTTGGGAAAAGATCTGGGAGCTCCTTATAAAACTAGACATGCACCAAAGCTATGACCTAACAATTCACCTCTCAGATACACAAGAGAAACAACAACAGAGGTCCACAGAAATCCTTGAAGAGTGTTTTGTAGCAGCCTTATTCATCAAAGCAAAAAATGGAAATAACTCAGATGTCCATCAGTGGGAGGATGGATAACCAAACAATTGTATATTCATACGACAGAATATAAATCAGCAATAGCAACAACAATAAAAACTGAAATAACAACAGGGATGGATCTCAAAATTATCATGCTCAGTGAAAGAAGCTGAATATATATACACAAAAACTTACTACCTGATTCCAATGATAAGAAATTCTAGTTCGGGCAAAGTGATCCTATGATGACAGAAATCAAATCGGCTGCTTCCAGGTGTGGGGTGTGTGTGTGTGTGTGTGTGTGTGCGCGCGTGTGTGCGCACTGAACAGGGAAAGGCATGGAATGGGAGCGGGAATGGGAAACATTCTTGACTGAGAGAAATATTCTGTATCTTGAAATACATTCATCAAAGTAGAATACATTCTTTGAGTGGGGCACCTGGGTGGCTTGGTCAATTGAGCATCCGACTCTTGATTTCGGCTCAGGTCATGATCTCACATCATGATCTCACAGTTTGTGAGGTCAATCCTTGTGCTGTCAGTGCAGAGCCTGCTTGGGGCTCTCTCTCTCTCCCTCTCTTTCTGCCCCTACCCTGCTCATACTTTCTTTCTCTCAAAATAAATAAATAAATCTAAAAAAAAGAATACATTCTTTTGTTTATATGAGACCTAAATATTTCACTGTATGCAGATTATAGCCCAATTAAAAAAAACAAAAGAGAAAACAAAACTAAAGCAAAAAATGCCAATGACGCTATTTATACCTTTTAAAATAAACGTGACAGAACCTAACAAATTAGAGGTGATCAATTCTAAGTTTACTTATATATAATTCTTTCCCTTTTAAAGACATTACCTAAAAATAATTGTTATCATAACAAATTAAGACAGTGAGTGTGATTGCTGGGAAAATATTTTAATTGCATAAGGAAACACATCCTCTTTTCAAGCAATTTGAACACTTCTAAAGTACCAATTTATAAGCCAGCTATTGATTTTGATAAGTACATATTATTCTTATTGATCCATAAACACATTCTCTAAAGACCAGACAACTTGTTTTAAGTCTATTACAAGTTTCTGCATTCATCATTCAATAAAGATGTATCGAACAGCTACATGTTTTAGGTTTTGTTCTTGATTCTGAGACTGAGCAGTGCATAGAAATCCTTGCCTTTGTAGAATTTATACTCTAGTCAGGGGAGGCAGAAACAGACAACAAATTAACTAGGTAAATAAAAAATAATGTCAGATGGCAATAAGGGCTATAGAGGAAAAAACAGGGAAAGGTGCTAGGAACGTTGGGGGATAGAGTAGGAAGGTTACACTTTTAAATATGTGGTAAGGTAATATTGGGAAATATTAAGTTAAAGACTTGAAGAGGAGGGTAGAGTGTTCATAGATAATTGGGGAAGTATATCTCAGGTAGAGGGGATAGCCAAGTACAAAGGCCCTGAGGCAGGCAAGGAGGCCAGTGCAAGGGAGTGAGGAGTCAGAGGGCTAGGGAGGAAGTTAGGGCCTAGATCATGTACGGCCTTGACGTCCATGCTAAAGATTTTGGCTTTTGCTCTTAGTGAGGTAGGAAGCCAATGGGAGGTTTCAAGCAATGAAGCCATATGATCTGATTACATGTTAAAGGAAATCTTTTTGACTACTATAGCTGGGAAGGTGGCGGGGGTACGGGCGAGAAAAAAGCCATGAAGACCAGTTGGGGGTTATCAGAATAACCCAGGTGAGAGATGGTGGCTTGGATGAAGGTGTAGTAGTGGAGATGATAAGAACTGGTTGGATCTAAGAGCTAAAAATAAAACTGAATTTTAAAAAATCCTGTAATCAAGACTGCTCTTCAAACACTCCAAATCAGGGAGGTTAGCAAATAAGAGCCAATCCTAGCTCATATTTCATCTATCCAGCAGGAAGAACATATATGAATAGTATTTGTGATGAATTTTCCCATGATTATAGAACTCACTTCTCACAAGGCACACAAGTCTCAATTTTATAGATGAGGAAACTGACATTCAGAAAGGTTAGGTGTTTTGTCAGAGACTGTGTATTTGTTAGGTGGCAGGAACTAGATTTTTGAATTCCACCTAGATGCTTGACTTCAGTATGAATGTTTCTTTCATTTATATTAGGTCCAAATAATCTAAACATGATCACATTAGTTTATTTCTGAGAGAGAGAGACAGAATGTGAATGGGGGAGGAGCTGAGAGAGAGGGAGATACAGAATCCAAAGCAGGCTCCCAGCTCTGAGCTGTTAGCACAGATCCCGACGTGGGGCTCAAACTCACGAACCACGAGATCATGACCTGAGCCAAAGTCGGTTGCTCAACTGACTGAGCCACCCAGATGCCCCTAAACATGATCACATTTAAAAAATGTGTATAGTGAAAGTTTTCAGCTACCCCAAAGTACAGAGTATAGTACAATGAACCTCCATATAACTCTTATCCAGTTCGGTGTTCAATAATTAAAGTTGTTAATACATTTTAATCTAATTTTTCTTAAAAAATTTTTTTTGCTAAGTATTTTGAAGGCAAATCCTAGTCATTTATTCTGTCTATACTTCAGAAAGCATATCACAAAAAAATCATTGACATTTCATAACAATGCCATTATCCACTTGAAAATTAACAATATTCCTTAATGTAATCTAAAAACCTAGTTCACAAACGAATTTCCCCAAGTGCCTAAACAATGTCTCTTTCTCAGTGGATTTATTTGGATCAGTTTCCAAAAACTATCCACACATTACATCTGCTTACGTCTCTTAAGTCTCATTTCCTGTGAAGAGCTGTATTCTTCTTCCTTTTTGCTTTTTAATTGTTCCATGCCACTGAATTGTTGCAGAAACCGGGCAGATTGTCCTGGAGGTGGTCCCGCATGCTGGATTTGTTTGCTTCTTTGTGCTGTGATTAAACTTATTCCTCCGTCCCCCATATTTCCTGCTTATGAAAAGTACTTCCAGAGCAGCCATGCCTGACAGATCTTTTTGGCGATGGTGGAAATGTTCTATGTGTGTGCTGTTTCATACAGTAGCACGTGTGGTTACTGAGCACTTGAAATGTGGCTAGCGTGACTCAGGTACAAAGTTGTTTTTCTTTTTAAATGTTTATTTATTTATTTTTGATGGGGGGGGGGAGGGCCAGAGAGAGAGGGAGAGAGAACATCTCAAGGAGGCTCCACGCTGCCACCACAGAGCCCTACATGGGGCTTGAACTCACAAACTGCAAGATCATGACCTGAGCTGAAACTGAGTTAGATGCTTAACCAACTGAGCCATCCAGGCACCCCTAAGCTTTAAATTGTTAATTTTAATTAATTTAAATATAAATACTACACGTGACTAGCGGCTATTGTATTGGACAGTGTAGCTGGACACTTAGTTTCAGGTTCAACTTTTGGTGGGAAAGGGTACTGTGGTGGGTTGAATGTTGGTCCCCCAAAAGATGTGTCTACCTGGAGCCTGTTAATGTGCATTTACAATGAAGTTTGATTACCCTAAATTACACAGTATAGGAGAGGCAGAATAAATGCTTAATTCATTTTAATTGCTAATTTTTCAGAGTAAGCAGTTAGTACCCTAACAATTCCAACGGTGACCAATGATTTATTAGACATCTTTTTGGAAGGATATGAAGGGTTGTGAATATCATTATGAACTCATATTTAAAAACAAAACATATTTAGGGTTTTCAATCAGTTGCATTCCTTACTCGTTTTTCTTGCATACATTGTCCCATATTTAATCAATGGAAACTGCTTTATGTTGGCTCCTTTGTTCTTTTGACTGGACCTAGTTGTCTGTGATAGCTTCTTTGCTTTCTGACAAATAAGTTGTCCCAGATTCATGTTGAGTGTCTTGTATTCCTACCTGGGAAGCAGCCATTTCACCCAAGAACTCGTTCTTTTTAGTGGGAAGTGATATCCAGAGAACACAACCTGGGCTCTAGGAAGTTCACTGCTTTTGTGCCTTTCCTTCCTTCCATCCTTCCTTTGTTCCTTCCTTCATTCCTTCTTGCCTCCCTCCCTGCCTCCCTCCTTCTCTCCCTTTCTTTTTTTACATACCAATGAATTTGTTTTAATTTATTTAAAAAAATACAATGTAGTATCGGTTTCAGGAGTAGAACCCAGTGATGCATCGCTTACATATAACACCCAGGGCTCATCCCAACAAGTGCCCTCCGTAATGCCCATCACCCATGGGCAACCCTCAGTGTGTTCTGGGCAACAAACTGGCCAACCCTCAGTTTGTTCTATGTATTTAAGAGTCTCCTGTGGTTTTTATCTTATTTTATTTTTCCTTCCCTTCCCCTATGTTCTTCTGTTGTGTTTCTTAACTTTGACATATGAATGAAATCATATGATATTTGTCTTTCTCTGACTGACTTATTTTGCTAAGCATAGTAGGGCACATGCTCCCCAATGTTTATAGCAGCACTATCAACAACAGCCAAATTATGGAAGGAGCCAAAAGTCCATTGACTGACGAATGGATAAAGAAGGTGTGGTGTATATATATACAATGGAATACTGCCTCTGTGCCTTTTCTATGGACAGAGCTAGGACATATGTCCTTTCAAAAAAAAAAATCAAGTTCATACTGCTCTTTCCAATTCGATTTATTATGGTACTTACTTAACTTTTAAAAAGTTTATATTTATTTCCTATAAATGAAAAAATCTTGGTTCTTAATACTGACAAAATTATTTATTTGTTTTATCATATATATAACTTAGAGTATATATGGTCTTAATGCATTACTTAAAGATCATTGAATGAATCTGAAGATGTTCATAGCTCCATTTCTTGTTAGAACACATCCTACTAATTGTGTAGAATCAAAATGCTGTATTCTATCATTCCTTCCTTTTTTTTCTGAGTCATCATGCAGCCAATTTGTTTTATAGTTAGGTTGTTCTGGTTTGATTTTAGTTTTTAGGGATTGCCTTTTTTTCATTTCATTTAATTTCATTTGTTAAATATGTAAAACATTTACATTTCCAAATTCAACTCTATACAACATACAATTACGTGGCTTTCTAGTCCTCTCTATCCTAAGCAATGTAACTATACTTATTTTTTTCAAATGAAAGCAAACATGGTTATATCTATGTTCCTTCTTTCTCACTCAAGAAGTAGGATACATTTTCCTCTACATGTTGCTTTTTCCCATAGCAATATTCAGAAGACAACTCCATTATTAGTGAACAGAGATCTTTCTCATTAAAAAAAAAAGTTTCATAGTAGTCTACTGTGTGGATATGCTTCTGTTCCTCTAATGAGTCCCATATTTTTGAACATTTGGCTATTTCCAATCTTCCACTGTTAGAAATAATCCCATAATGACAAATCTTATGTAAAAGTTAAGTCCATATTTTTGCTATTGCCACTTTAGGATGAATTCACAGAAGCAGGATTGCTGGCCCAAAAAGAAACTCACGTATAATACTCCCAGACGATGACAAATCTCCTTCCATGCCTTGATCTCTCTGCATTGCCACTTGCAGCGTAGGAGGGTGTCTTCCTCTACCATGTTACCAACAGAACATGCTGTCGGACTCTGGGATATTTGATAAGCATAGGTGAGAAGTGATAGTTTTAATTAGACTGTCTCTTATTATGCGATGCTGAAGTGTCTTTTCATATGTTTAAGGGCCATTTTCATTTCCTCTTCTGTAAGCTGTCCGTATCTCTTGCTGATTTCTCCATCAGATTGTCAATTTTCCCCTCGATTTTTCAAAGACCTTTGTGTAGTAGTGATATTAGCACTTATCTGTGATATAAGTTGCATATATTTTTTGCAAGCTTGTTGTTTGCCGTTCATGATTCCACATTATTGATCAGTATTTCATACTTTGTATGGTACCCTCAAAAGCTTTATAAAATATTGTTACTCTTGCATATTATTTCCTGATCGATTTGTCTCATGCAGAATGTATCAACAGTACAGTTCTGACTGGCTTGCCTGGTTCTGGGAAGATGTAGGCACTGACATACTCTTTGTTGCTACCGTGTGAACCCAAACAACAGAGACAGAGATGAATAGACAGTAGAAGAGGAGGTTTGCTACCTATAGTGGTGACAGTAGTCGAGGTCAGAAAAGGTTTTTCAGGGGAGAGCGATGGGGTAAAAGAAGTCGTCCCATTAAAAGAGATTATAAACTACCTGCTGTACAGCTTTCTTTTTTGACAGTGGAGATAATTTGTCCTGCTATCACTCCTGCTCTTATAATAGAAGCTGCAATTAGGTCACTACAATTATCCTTTGTTGCAGTGACCAGATCCAGTTTCTTCCGCTTTTCCTTATGAATGCTGTTTCAAAGCTGCAAGTGTACCTGACCAAGACCAATTACAGCTTATTATTGCTGTTATTATTACTATTATTACTCTCCCCAGCCAATACAGAGTTACACGCAGTCCTTGTGATCAATGTTTCATCTTTTCAACAAAACTGTTTTAACTGCATTAATATTTTTCACTGTTTTCTCCTCCCTGCCTGGGCATGTGTAACATTTTCTAAATGATTGTCTTTTGTCCTGTCCATTTTTCTTGTCAGCCTAAACCAGACCTGATGTGGTAAGGGAGTTAGATTGATGAAATAATTTATCATTTCTTTTGTAATGAATAAATAAATAAATAAATTTCTCTATAATGAATTTCATATTCTGCAATACTGACATGCAAATTCTTTAATGCTGTTAACTGAATCTTTTAGGTAGACTTTTTCTTCACATTTTTCTCTTTGCTTGCACACACACACCACACTGAGTCCTTCACAGTTTGCAGAATCAAATGATGCTCTGCCTTGTGGATATTGTGCCTGAATATTGTATGTGAGTTTGTGTCTAGCGTTGCCAAATATGATGAGGCAAAGGCCATGCTGATGCTCATTAGAGCAGGTCGAGGTAATGAAATTTGGGAAACCTCTGAGAGTTATGTGTGGTCTCAGAACATTCTAATCCTAGAGGTCCCTGAGAGGTTAACTGGTTCTTTGTCCAGGTGGGATGACCAGAGAAAAGACTTCCATATCGTATATGGCCCAGAACCAACCAAATTTCCCATATCAAATGATTTTTACCTACTTGACATTGAGTATATTTCATATTCTAAAATCATGGTGGTCATTTTCAATTCCTACTTATCAGTGACATTTTTTACAATGTCAAAGTGGCAAGATTCTTTAGTACCTTCCCACTGCTACTAAATACTACCATTTCAAGAGACTTGCCTTTCAGTGAAGACTCTCCTATCATTGCAATTTACATTTTCCCTAAATTTATACCTTTCCCAAACCCATTAAATTTTCTCTATTGCTAATGTACTGAGTTCCTGTAATTTGTATTCTTGTAATGTGAACAAATTTCTCAGAAATGCTTAGTAAACATCCTTAGCTTTCATTGGGAAATTAGCCCTAAAGAGGGGTTGGGGGGAGGGGGACAAATGACACAGTGCTTACTATCTCCTCTGATAATGGTTTCCTTAGAGCAATTCTAGACAGTGTCCCTACAAAAGGCCTCACTGGGCAGTGAAGACATTAAGAGATCCTCCAGATTGTTGGCCAAACTAACACTGAAGAAAGAGCTATAAGAATCTGCCCTTGAAAGGGCTCTGCTGGTTGGATAAAGTTCGTACCTTGTTGATGTACTTTATTCTTACTCTTTATTCTTATTGTTACTGACATGTGTACACAGCAAAAAACAGCCTGATTTATTTTTTATGTCCCCCATTCATATGTGTCCCCTGTTTGCAGCACTGTGAGAAGAAGAAGGCAAGTAGGTTTTCTGTATTACGATGATCAGGAATTTAGCACTTACTAATCCTAGGGACTGCCAGGGATGATATCTGCAAAAATAAATGACTGGCCTTTGACATGGTGGTAGTTGTCATCATATGGAAATGAATGCGGATAAATCCCTAATGTTGACTGCTTGGGGTTACTGTAAGTCTATGTAAACTTCCTGGAGAGGAAAACAGGAAAAAATACAGAGAATGAAAGGAAATAAGCTACATTCCCTTTCCTTTCCCTTCAAACTCTTCTTTTCCTTCCATTTTGTCACCTGGAATTTCACACCTGGCCAGTGCTCTCATGGACATGTCTTTGATCTTTGCCTTTGCAAGCTTGCTGACAATAAAAAAAATGTGCTGAAACATGGGGAGCATGTGGACATTCACAAGACATATGCTGCTCTATTTCCTTTGTTTTCTTAGCCATAAGTGCCAGATTCCTCAAGGCTATGACTGTCCACTCCCACACTGAATAGCATCTTTAAAAGAACTCTGGGCTTATGAAGAGCTCTAGAAGTACTACTGACCTCCACAGAGCCTGGGAAAGCCATTTTAGCTATGGAAACACTCAAGGATAAACACACACTTTATACCAACTGGCTCCACCCAACCAATGTGTGAGGGGCACTTTTACTCTGAAAAGTCATGTTCCCTGCATGATGGAGAACTTTAAAAAAAGCAGAAAATATAGTCTTTCCCCTCTTATCCTATTTGTACAGGAAATTTTAAAGAGGGTTGTAAAAATATTTTAGTCAACTATTGCATTTTCTGCAGTGCTTTTAGGATTGTCATTTTTGGCTTTTTATGTCTTTGTCCTAGAGAAACTATAGAATATTCTCAACAGTAAAGATGCATGTCAAAAAATGGGGCCTGTCTGTCAGTTTGGTTTCTTTGGTTCCAACATTCAATGAGTATTCACCATGTACTAAGTAAGCACTGTGCTGGGTACATGAAAAGGCCAGGGGACGCTTGAGTGCAGGTGGAAGAACCAATCAGGTCTGTAGACTAAGAGCTCCTCCCTCCCATTTACAGAAGGGACAGGCCTGAGATTAACTGATGCCAAGAGAATCCTTGTCATCTGATCCTCCACCACGTGCATGTTAAGGACACAGCATGGAAGAAGCTAACAACCCATCTGAGATGATCACCACCAGGCAGCCATCAGAGAAGGTCCAACAAGCTCATCTAGGTGGCATGGGTGCCTATGGTGCTTCTTTCAAAGAGTCTTGGGCAATTAGGTAACAAGACAACTACTAGGAATGACCCCTTTCTTCTCCAGGGTATTGAGGAGAACCATAATCACTGGTTACAACCTGGATGTGTGGGGCTTTGAGGGAGGCTTTTTAAAGAAGCATATGCCACATGCACACGGTCTTGAGAATTATAGTGAGGATTTTTTATCTGACATGGTAGGCAATGGGTACTTGTATATGGGAGTCTAAGGTCCGATGTGTCCTCATCTCTCCCTCCACAGAGACCAATAGATATTATGCCCGACATATTCTTTTGAGTGCTAATTCTCAGCTCTGACCAGAGCATTCCACTCTTGACTGCCTCCTTCTTTCTTGGGCCATCTAGGATCCTTTGCTGCAGGTTTTATCTATACTTGATAGAGAAAATCTCTTATTGTTGTAAAGAGGCTTGGTTTACCTTTTATTGGAACCATAAACTGCCAAAGTGTCTATAAAGTCTTGGGGAGAAGTCAGGGATTGGCATTTCTTTTTTTTTTAAGTTTATTTATTTATTTTGAGAGAGAACATGGGGAAGGGGCAGGGAAAGAGAGGGAGAGAGAATCCCAAGCAGGGTCCACACTGTCAGTGCACAACCCAATGTGATATTCAATCCCATGAACCATGAGATCATGACCTGAGCCCATCAAGAGGCAGACGCAAGCCACCCAGTCATCCCAGGATTGGCATTTCTTACTGTGGTTAGCAGGGTACTGCAGTGGTCTGAGTTTTAAGATGTGGGGAAACATCCTTCAATTCCCTCAATTACTACCTGAGCTTTAGATCTTTATTCAGGCTCCTGCTAGTAGAGGCAAAGAATTAAAATTTAAAAGGAGGGAGGGTGTGGCTAGAAACCGCCCTATGGGGAGAATCCATTCCTTAAACAGCAGCCTGGATGGAGGGCACTTCTTGGGATGAGCACTGGTTTTGTATGGAAACCAATTTGACAATAAATTATATTGAAAAAAAAAAAAAGAATATGTTAGGCTGCTTCTCTGTTTAAAACACCTTCCATGTGTTCCTTTTATGCTTAGATAAAACCCAATCTCCTTCCTATGACCCATGCGGCTGTCTCATCAGACACAATTCCTCCATGACTTTGGCTTAGTTATCAAACTCCAGTCCCATGGCTTCATTGGCCTCAGGCTTGATTAACATTGGCTGCTCTCTGTGCCTGCACAGGTGTTCCTGTGGCAGACTCATCACTGTGCTGGGTATCTATCTCAGCATCTCAGACAGCTTTCCCCATGCCAATTCCCAATGGTTCTATCTTATTTTCTTTATAGTTTTATCACTACCTGACTTTACTGTCCTCATTTAACTATTTACAAAAATGTAAGCTTCACAGGGGCAGGGACCTTATTTGCCTTGTCTATTGATATACCCAGCACAGTGCTTGGCACATCATAGGCACTCAATAATGTGGTGAGGGAAGTGGGGTCTGAGACAGAAGGCCATGTGACAATGTGACAATGGAAACAGAGGTTGGGGAGGCGTACTTTGAAGATGGTGGAAGGAGCCATCAGCCAGGATTGTAGGTAGATAAGTAAAATGCAAGGAAATGGATTCTCCCCTAGAGCTTGCAGAAGGAATCAGCTTAGCCTATGCCTTGACTTTATCCCAAAAAATTGATTTCAGAACTATGGCCTCCAGAACTGACAGAGGATAAATATATGTTGTAAGCCACTAAATTTGTGAAAATTTGTTACAGTAGCAATGGGGAATTAATATGGGCTATGAAAGAATAGAATTGATGATTCGACCTGAAAAAAAAAAACGGATTTAGGAATGGCCTGCTTTCTTTCAGAGCCAAGCATGGTGTGATAGTGTTAATCTTTCCTGCAATATAGAAACATAAGCAGTGAAACCAACCTCATACCCTATAGTTCATAAAGAGAAAAAGCAAGCCAAATTCTGCAAGTCTTTATACCATGTGTCATAAAAAGATTAAGATTATGTCTCCTGTGGAATGGACCTAAATGAGTGGCTCCAAATGTCAAACATAATAATTACATTGAAGACACTGCTGAACTGCTGTAGGTACAACACACACACACACACACACACACACACACACACACACACACACACACTGGTCCTGGCAGCGGATATCTATAACACAAAAAATGACTGGCCAGAAGGAGAAATATGGATTTAAAACAGATGATGTCAGTCCTTTCCTGAACAAAGGTATCTTCTTATCAACTCCCCAAAATACATTATACAGCACACACTTTCTTTTGCATTTTTAATAAAGCAAAACTTGAAAATGAGCAGCAATCTCTTTATTTCCCCTCTTAGAAAATCTACAGTGACCTGCTGGCAAATAATACAGTGAAAGTATCCCAGAAGAGGCTCATGGTTCATTAAAATAATCAGCATATTCCAATATGCATTCGTCCCTGAAATAATAACAATTCACTTTCAATAAATTAATTATGGTTTTAATGAGTGAAATTTACATTTATATTTCTGTCTTAAGATCTTCATGGGAGGCAGCATCTTCACCCATACAGTTTCACTGAAGCAAGGGCTTTTTCAGAGTAGACCAGCAGCTGTTGACGGATATGCTAACATTCTGGGGTTTCAGAAATAGAGAGGTAGGGTGGTGTCAGGGGCCAGACAGCCTGGCTTGAAACCAAGCTCTGCGACTTTTTCATTTTGAGGCCACAGGCAAGTAAGCTTACCTCTCTGTCCCTTGTAAAATCAGAAATATAATAGTATCTACATCTAAGAGAAGGCTAACTGACTGAATACAACTACAGTTGTCAGAAGAGTGTGGTTGGCACATAAAAAGCAACTGTTAACTGTAATACTAATAACGATCAGCTGACATAGGTGAAGGGAGGCAGAAGAAAGGACAGATCCCTCAGTGGTCTTCATGGCCACACACAGCTAGCAGCACTGAAAAGCACATACTCAGTTCTGTCAGCTCCTTCACATATCCACTTGGAATCCTACCTAGAGTAGATACTTTGAATAAATGCTATATAACCTAGATTGGCCAGAATGCTCAGGGAACAGGGGGTGTTGCAGTTACTCAAATTGTCAGCACAATTGAGAGCAAAGCTTTTTAGTCTGAATCTGTTGGTTGCAAATCTTTACAAAATATACTGATCCTTGAGTGTATGGGTGGCTCAGTTGGTTAAGCAACTGATTCTTGATTTCTGCTCGGGTCACGATCTCACAGTGGCTGACAGTGGGGACCTTGCCGGAGATATTCTCTCTCTCTCTCTCTCTCTCTTTCTCTCTCTCTCTCTCAATCTCTGTGTGTGTCTCTGCCCTTCCCCCACTCATGCATGTGCTCTCTCTCCCCCTCTCTCTCAAAATAAACATTAAAAATAAAATATACCATTCCTTTAATTTGCTCTAAACGAACTCTCTAAGCAGAATTTCGTTTAGAAGACTGAGGAACAGGCATCATTTCAAGACCGTTGTTCTCAGCTCCAATATTTATCCTGTAATACTAAAGATATTGAAGAGTCACAATGGAGTAACCAAATATTACCTGTCCACTGACCTGATCCACTCAATCTATATTTCCTGAGTGCCTATCAAGAGCCTGGAACTGGGGAGTATGTCTTATTTTCTCCTGATTCTCTCTTCTCCCTTTTCCCCCCATTAAGAGTAGAGTATTCAAAAGAATTACAAAAGAATCTGGTTAGTTGAGTCCAGATTAATGAAGTTTTGGTGTAATTACTAACCTGAAAAAGTTTAAAGGGTAAGTGAACTGTATGGAATATGGAACTTGCTTTTTCAGGCAGCCTGAGTCTGTCATTCTCATGGCCATATATGGGGCAAAAGGGGAAAAATAGCTTTTTCCCCACTCTATTTTGATTTCGTTTTTTAAAACCATAACAGAAGTTCAATTTGCTCTACCTTTTTTCATTATGGTGTTATATTATCATATAGATAGATAGTAGACCTTAAAAATAGTATGTAACCCACCTATAATATCAACAGAAATATTTGTGGAAAACTTCCCAGACTCCTAAAATTATTATAGTTCATAGTTAAAATATTTAAAGAAATGTCATAGTCTTCTGCAGAATGGGCCTTCAGTAATATAAACTTATGACCCAAAGTTATCTCCCTAACTAAACTGTTATTTTCCCAGAAAGTTTTGCCCTAAACTTTTCAACTGTCACCTTTGTCAGCTTTAAGAGAGAAAAAAAAAGCCCACTGTAACAAAAAGTACCCTGATTGCTTGGAAAATCCCTTAGATTTCAAATAAATTTTTTCCCCAAGTCTTAAGTTCCCTAGTTAGCAGCAAAAATATCATATATTATTGATGGGATTAAGAATTTAAATTTTCAAAAGTCTCCTCAATTTGCTGCACAGTTAACTTGTACTTTTATAATTGATTTTAATGATTTCACTGCAAGTGTCTAGGAATATTGGATGATAAAGAAGTTCTGTTCTACCGTCCCAGCTATAACACTATTTTTTCACAGCTGTCTTCTCTAAGATCATATAGCATTTTTATATCCCATTACAGTATTTATCACAGTTGAACTTTATTATAATTAGTTGTGTATTGGTCTCTCTCCTCTCTCTTAATCATGAACTTGTTGAGGGCAAAGACTAGATTGTGTTTTACTCATTTTGCTATTTCCCCTAAGTGCCTAGCTGCTCAATTAATGTTTGCTGAATTATTGAAGAGTTCAGGCCAAAAATAATTAAAAAGTCAAAAGTGAATCATAGCAGACAAGTATCTACCCCAAATCCTCTAAGTGGAAAAATTTCATATAACTTCAATTTAACTTCAGGTTCAAACGCATAATGGTGTAGCTCAAGGAAAAAGATCCAGGGACATAAAATATATTAGTTCTCCAGATGATCAAAATATTAAAATTCATCAAAATATAAATCTTTCTTACATGCTTTTAAAAAAGACTGAAATTGGGAGCTATTCAACTGGAGAGACAACTAAAGGTGACCTTTCGTATCAGAAATGTGAAAAATCAAAAAGAAGAAAATAATTAAAAAAGAAAGTGAATACAAGATGGCAAGGATTAGCAGTAGTTTATCCAAACAAGTACTGCCAGTTAGAAAGACACCTGCCTGTTAGATCCGCAAATGCACTGGAAGTAGGTGGGATGCAATAAAGGCCTCAATTGAGGGCCCTCTAGAAGACTGGCCTCTAGCCTACATCCTGCCTGAATGGTACCTAAGACTGTCAAACACAATTTACATTCAAAACATTTCTGTACTTCACTGGAAGGTAAAGGGGCTGAACTGGTCATCTAAGGAAGTATCCAGCATGTGAGGATCACGTTGGAGGATTATGAAGAAGAGGTGCAAAGAGATGCACTCAATCAATGCGGCAAGGAAAAGGCCACCTTGCAAAAAAGATGACATGCCCTAATGTCCTCTCCTTTGCCCTCTCAGCTGTTCTCCCTGAAATTAGGGGTTCACTTGTTTCTTTAGCTGGAAAGCCTTAGTTCAAGAGAATGCATTTTTATTTTTTTAAAAATTTTAAATGTTTATTCATTTTTGAGAGAGAAAAAGAGAGAGAGAGCATGAGAGGGGGAGGGGAAGAGAGACAGGGAGACAAATAATACGAAGCAGGCTCCAAACACTGAGCTGTCAGCACAGAGCCCAACACAGGGGTTGAACCTACAAACTGTGAGATCAGGACCCAAACTGAAGTCAGACATTTAACTGACTGAGCCACCCAGACACCCCAAGAATACATTTTCATGGGGGAACACCCCATGTTCATATGGGGTTGGAGGTAGAGTTATGGGTTACTTAAATGAATTGCAAATTGCCTGATGATAAAGATTCCCTCTTCATCTCTTTACAAAATTAATCTCAGTCCTTAGAATCTATTATGCATCAAAGGTTCATAAAGGGGTATAGTTTACATGATAGTAACCTTATTAGCATGTTGCCTTAACTGTCTGAGCCAGCCAGCTAGATACACTTAAGAAAATTAACAAATCTACATCCTTGTGTGCTGCTCACCTGCAGTCCTGGGCGTTCAGCACTTTAGGGATCAAGTGCAGGAGAGGAGGTGATGCCTTCCCCACAGAGTGTCCCACTCCCCACACCCTGCCATTTTTCAGGTCTTCTTTTCAACACCTCCCTCTTCCTCTAAGTACCCAATTCTCTTCATGAATATCTTTTTATATAGTATACAAACTGATATTGTGCAAGAATTCATTTAAGTTTGAAAAATGCTACTTTTCCAATCAATCAAGGAATGGTTATTAAATGCTGGAGAGGGGGCTGGGAAGTGGAGTACTAGGCGCTATAAACCTATATGCAAATTACCTATGTAAGTAACTATCAATCTCCCAAAGACAGACAGATACACACACACACACACACACACACACACACACACACACACACACACACAGAGGTAAGTGCACGGTCACAGTATTACAGATATTCCCACCAACCGGAAAACATTCAGCCAGCTAAGTTCTCTTAATACTAGAAAGATGCCCTCGGATATCGCAAGGTAACAAAGTAAAATTTAAGCACTCCGCAGCTAGCCCATGCCTGAAACTCTTTAGATGGAAAAATTCCTATGTCATCCACTAAAGGCAATTTAAAAATAAATGTATAAATAGAATCGTAAACATGTCTATAGAGTTTCATATGTTTCCAAGTGCTTCAGAAAGTTGTAATAATATACTACACGTTTTATTTTTGATTCGTGATATTTGGAAATTCTCTTCAATTTTCCCTTCTTAATTGGCACATTTTTAACAAAATGTGGTCCTCTCTCCCAGTAAGAAGCAAAATCTCTAAATATATCATTGGTAACTTAAATTTCCATCTTGATTCACACTCGGTATTGGTTTATTATGTCATAATTTTTTTCCTTTGAACTTAGGCAGAGGCAAGCTACAGCCGTGTGAACCACGGTAATTGATATCTGCAGGAGGTTATTTCGGATTGATCAATGAGGGCTGCGTGACTAGCTCCAGTAGAGTGTGTTTATTTCCTCGGAATATTTTTCATTTGATGATAATAAATTGGTCATTGATATTAGGCATTAGGTTTTTATCTTAAGTAATATACATATTTGAGGCAGGGAATATTTTAGCATAATATCAGTTTTCTTGGCATTGAATTTTTTGTTTACTGGTGAAAAGAATTAGCTTTCCTCAGTAACTGTTAAAAACAGTAACTGTTATAAACTAGAAGGATTACATCAGTTTTTAATCTGCTGTGTAAAAAAAAGGAACATATTAGGTTCGGGTTTAATGATGTCAAAAGAAGCCAACTATATTACTGAAGAATTTTGTTAAAACTGGGATCTTGTTTTTCCAAACCGGAATATTTAATGGTTATTGCAGAATTTTTAAAAATATGTATTCATTCATGTGAATGTTACAAAATGCAACTCTGAAATTTAAAAGTCCAACTAGTAAATTATCCTCCGTTGACTTTCTTATTACATCCACTATAACCAGATTAAAAACATATGAATTACACTCTACATTTCTCTGACTTGGTGATTTTTTTTAAACAAAGTCAATTCACTAAAATATCCTTTGATGCTCATTCAGCTAAAACTTCATACTTTTTTGCAAAGATATATTATTTGATCTGAAAATATTTTTAAGTGCCTGGAATATATGTTTTTTAGCACTTGAAACTTTCTCTGGTCATCAGAGCTTCTATTAGAGACTGTGAAACATTTTAGGATTATTGAACAAATACCAATTATGTCTGGGTCCTTAGTGTCTATCTGAATTGAAAATGTGCCATCTTTTACATCTTCACTAATAGAATTTTTAATTAGCTGTTGATACTGTCAATAATAGAGTTCACAATTATTTAAAAAAATGATTTGTCCAAGCAACTCCTTATCTACACTTCTGTTCTTTACTTTTTAAACCTGGTGCTTATTATTATAATCAGTGTAATTAAAACATTTTTTTTTGTTTTACTTTAGAGAGAGAGAGAGAGAGAGTGCAAGCAAGGGAGAGGGGCAGAGGGGGAGAGAGAGAGAGAGAGAGAGAGAGAGAGAGAGAGAGAGAGAGAATGAATATTAAGCAGGCTCCATGCTCAGTGCAGACTCTAATGCAGGGCTTGATCCCACTACTCTGTGGTTATGACCTGAGCTGAAATCAAGAGTCAGACACTCAAATGATTGAGCCACACAGGTGCCCCTATAATCAGGGTAATTTTTAGAGCGCTATACTTTCAAAAGTAGGCAAGAATTTTAGGCAAGATATTTTAATACATATTTACTAATTATTTTCCCACTGATTATTATGAGTTTAATTAATTTTAAAAATTACATAAGTAACTTGTTTTAAACCTGATATTATTTTACAGTTTTAAGTCAACTCACGACTTCACTAAATATCTTCTCTCTACTGAGATATAGAAAATAAAACAAGAAGAAGTTGCAATCTATGCCTCATAGGAGTTAGGATCTAGACAAGGAAAAAAAAAAACCACAAAATTGCAGGAGAGTATATAATAAGGAATTATCTTGAAAGATAAAGACACTAATTTAATGGCAATGTGGACTCCTAATTATGGAGAAGGATTTTAGTAATACTGCCTCCCTGAGAGGCAGTAACTCTATGGCATCTTGTATGTTACAAATGGCTGTTGTCATTTTTCATGAATCTCTATTTCCATTACAGTTTTTTATGCTTGCCCCTGAAATATAATCTGCACCGTGAATCCTGATTGCATCGGCTCAACATCCAGCACAGAAAAGATCCTCCTTTGATGGAGAATAAGCCAAGGACGACGGTGTGTCTCATCTACACACTCAAATTCGGTATTTGAATGAACTAAAGGCAAATCTTTCATTTTAGAAAGCTGAAATGAATGGTACTTAAAAATAATTTCAACTGGTTAAATTTAAGCTACTAGAAGAGGATGGGGACAAAAACCCATAAAAAAAACCCCTAAACTCTTTAGATCCATAGCATTTTCATTTGTTTGTGAAATGGATGAATTTCATTCACTTTCACTTTATTCACTTGTCTCTCAGTACCTGGTTCAGTGATGGGGAAACAGGTGTTGATAGTCCTGATGGGCTGGCCACTACGCCTCAGTGATCCATTTCCATTGTTCTACTGCCAGTTACAAATGACCTCATGCTTCTTGACACCATTTCATAGCTCAGGGGAAAGTCTTATTTTTCTGACTATATAGCTTTGTTGGCCATTGATTTAGCCTATCCTGCCTGTTGGTTCCATTCTAGCAATTATTCACTTGAAAAATAAAATTAAAATCAGTGCAGCTCATTCATTCATTCATCCATTATTCAACAATTGCTTATTGAGTGCCTACTCTGTGAAACATAATTTATTAGATGCCAGGAGAAATAGAAAAAATGGTTATGACGTGGTCCTTGACTCAAGGAAATTACAAACTAGTGAGGGAGAGAGGGCATGTTTGTAATCACAAACATCTACAATTCAATGCAGCAAAGGAACAATAACAACAATGGGTGTCGACCATGTGCCAAGTACTGCTCTAGATGCTTTAAGTATTTTATCATATGTAAATTTCACAGGCACTCTGAAACTAGACATTATTTCTCCTTTTTAAAACAAAGTTTTCCAAATGAGCAAGCTGAGATTCAAAAGGTTTTGGCAAAATATGCACAGTCACACAGCTAGTACAGAAAAGAATCAGACTTTAAATTCAATGCTATTTGATATTAATACTCATTCTCTTTCAACTAAATACTGTCTCTAAGAAAAATGGCAAGTTCATCATTTGTTGAATGTCTCTGTGCCTGGCACTATTCTGAATGCTTCGCTTCAATGTCTCGTTGATTTCTTTACAACAATATCATGATGCTACGATGGTTATAGAGCCATTTTGCAGTCAACAAAACTGAAGATTAGCAAAATTAAGTTACAGAATTAAGTTAACCCAGGTTATCTAGTCGAAAACTTTTCTTCCAACCCAGGTAGTTTGGGAAGGTGTAATGGAAGAAGTGAGGTTTCACTGACTTTCCATTGATTTGGACCAACTGAAGTAGGGAAGGGCAGACAAGGACTAGGAAAACCGCATTAGGAATGACACAGAGATGGGAAAGGGCTGTGGTAATCTCAAAAAGAATGAACATTCTAGAATGGCTGACTATGTGGGTCATCTGGATCAGGAGTACAAAGTATGACTGGAAAGCTGGGCTATAGGCGGATATCAGCCAATGAGTTTGGACTGTATGCAATAGGCAATAGAAGGCCATTGAAAGTTTTGGAGAGAGGAATGATCAAAGCTATATTATTAATCCGCTTTCTCCATCCTGTCACATTTAAGAGTCTCTGCTTCAGGAAATCAAGATTTCACAAATTATTATTTGTTAAGTTCCTCCAAGGACATGAATACTTACAGCTTCTATTCTAAACAGCCAATTGTTCTATTCTAACAGCCAATAACAATTGTTACTACTGTTAGTTAAAAAAAAAAAAAGGTTCTTTTCAAGTGACCTCTTGGAAAAGCAAACTTTTGTGCCACAGCCCAAACCACTTCAACCTCTTTAACTCTCAATACTAAAATCAAAGGGCACAAAGCACAATGAGGCAGGAGTTTGAGCCTGGGAAAGGGGTCAGATTCCTTTGGACATCAATCTGAAGTCAATTCAGATGCACTGTGAAGTCATTATGTAATTAAATTACAGAGCAAAGGCAGGCAGGTGGGCGAGAGTGGATGGGGAAGAAACGGACACATTTGTTCTGCTTCCACCACAGACTGGGTGCTAAATATTAGCAGACCGGAGTTATGCCCCACCCTTCAAAGCAATACATTTAACAGAAATGCAAATGTGAGGATTTTGCAAGTTTACTGACTGTGGTTACAAGTGTTTTCTGTAGTCACATGCCCTGTGGACTTGGAGGGGCCGGCAGTCACCCGAGCCATTTGTGCCCCTCCGTCCTGAATTTCTTTCCATGGCTGCCAAGCCCTGGCTGCAGCCGGCACTCTCTCACTCCTGTGCAGCCATTTCATGCCAAGCTCACTATGCTTGAGGAGAAACTTCCAACTGGTGATCAATAAGAAATGAGGAGAAGCTTCTTGAATGGAAATATCTGGCACAAGTCCCAGCTGGGCAAAGTCTGAATTCAAGTTGGCCTTCTTCATCACGACAGTATCTAATTCAGCAACTTTCACAGATGGTGCATCTCAGAGTGCTCTGGGCCCCCAAAGGTTACTGACTGGATTATCTGGGGTCTTGAATCCTCAGAGCTAACACTGAGCACCTACAGTGAACCGGGTGCTTGCTTCATAAATATTGCTTTTTACCAAAGTCTGAGAGACAGAGTTCTCATTTAACAGATGAGAACACAGAGGCTTCAAATAGTTAGTAGCATGATAGCATGTTCATTCAGTCAGGCCTTTAACCCAGGTTGACACACTCCTGGGTCTTCTAATCTTTCCACTTGGCCACATACCTCCCCTGGGCCACCACCTAGGCCAGTTGGTCTCCAACATAGCTATAAACAACAATCATTTGAGAAATGGTTTTAAAATACACATCCTCAAGCCCAACCACAGATGTACCAAATATCTATAGCATATTTCTATCTATACCTATACATCTATATTATCCAATTATCTGTTTATCTAAAACAGGGTTTTTCAACTTGGGCACAGCTGACATTTTGGGCTGAATAATTCTTTACTGTAGGGCACTATCCTATGCATTGTAGGATGGTGAGAAACATCCTTGTTTTCTACCTACCAGATTGCAGTAGCACCTTCCTGCTAGGGAAACAACTAAAAATGACTTTAGATATTACCAAATGCCCCTGGGTGGGGGGGAGTCACTGCCAGTTGAAAACCTCTGTTATAAACAAACAAACAAATCAAAGCAAAACAAACTTCCCAGGAAATTTGGAAAAGCATATATATATATATATATATATATATATAAGTTATTTATTTATTTTTGAGAGAGAGAGATAGAGCATGAGCAGAGGAGGGGCAGATAGAGAGGGGGGGAGACACAGAATCCGAAGCAGGCTCCAGGTTCTGAGTTGTCAGCACAGAGCCCAATGCAGGGCTCAAACTCAGGACTGTGAGATCAAGACCTGAGTCGAAGTCTAATGCTTAACCGACTGAGCCACCCAGGTGCCTTGGAAAAGCATATTTGAAGTTTGGTGTTTGTAAATCACAGGCTGAATTTAGGATATCTACATAGGGAATGTGAGGGGGGGAGGGGGAAGCAGATTCTGGAAGATAATAGGCTGAGTATCTTTTCTACTTGCACAATTTCCCAGCGTCTGTGAACAATGACTAATCTTGGGCTCCAGAGTGATGTGTCGTCATGGATGCTTTCCAAAGCAGGATACAACATAGCACAAGTCCAAATACGAAGTAAAGACGAGATACCTTAGAAATTGTGGAAAATGCTATTTGATTTATGAGTTTAATTTGTCCACATTTTTCAGAGCACTTTTAGAGAATTAACTTTACTTGTGTACTGTCCAGCGCCAGACTGGTCCACAGTAAATATTCTGGATTCACTTAACTTTTATTTATTCAATTTTTTTTCTTTGAAAAAGAAAACTGAGCAGTTGAAAAGCATTTTATCCAAACAACATGCATAAAACCTAGGCCTTCATGTATTATTACTTTCATTTCATTTCATGAAGATAAAAAGAGGGGCTTTAGGAATACATCCTCAGAGTGGGTAATGCAAAGCCCCCAGGAAAACAACTAATAAAATGGAAACCCATCCCTCATTCCTAAGTTGTAGCCACCAAATGGCCTTCCACCTAGTTACAGACAACGAACCTCTCGTAGGAAATGCTCTCCTCAGGGCTCCCGGGCGGCTCACTCGATTGAGTATCCACTCTTGATTTCCGCTCAGGTTATGATCCCAGGATCATGGAATTGAGCCCAGCCTCAGGCTCTGCACTGGGAGGTGGGAGCCTGCTTGAGATTCTCTCTCTCCCTCTCTCTCTGCACCCCTGCTCCCCCACCCTCAAAAGTAAAAGAAAAAAAAAATGCTCTCCTCAAGTTCCACCTTCACTGTACATAACCTCCACTGAACCAAATACATCTATCTCTGATTGGCATAAATCCAGTGAAGTATCAAAGTTTGTTTATTATGTTGAATATATTTTTATGTGTATACTAAAGCCTAATATCCAGATCAACAGAATTGAGAGCTTCTTTCCAAGTACTTATCAGATTAGGCATTCTAAACATTTCTGAGATCGCTGTGGGTAGTTTAGTATAATTCCTTGTCTGAATGTATTTCAACAGCACCACAATTGAATGCAATAATATAATATGTCACTTCAGGGTGTTTGAATATTGGAGTATCCTTCTAGAAGACTTTTTTAAAGAGCTGGTGTACTTTAATCTTAGAAGTTTGTCTAAACGACTATTGGAAAGCATGCCAGTCAAGTGATTCATTTTACATATTAATCCAGCTCGGTTGACAAGTAGTTGCTAATACAGCACTTCTAACATTGATTCTAATTCCATAAAAGGATTTTGGCTCATAAAAAATGCTGGCATGGCATCAGGACGTAGGTGTTCCTATCTCGTCTATCAGAATATAGTAATGGGCCAAATTTTGCTGTTGACCACGAGCATTCTGAGAAGACCAATGTTACAAAGATCAAATAAATGTACGGGTATTAAAGCCACCTGCCTCTCCCCTGTGTCTCACTCTTTCACCCCTCTAAGTAAAAGGTAAATCTTGGAAGATGGACTCTGAATAGGTGTGGTACAGGTATCATCCCTCTCTCTGCCCCATCTCCTCCGCTTTTAAATCTTACTCTAGGAAAAGAGGCAATCCTTACCCTAGCACAAGCATCAATATTAATTACTGGGATATGGCAAATATCTTCTCATTCACTGAGATGGTTAGTGCTATGAAAAACAAAAATCTGACAGCTTCTTTCTGTCAGCCTAAAATGAGAACATGACCTTGTCCTGGGAAACACCATCTAGTCATGTTTTTCATAACTTCCATGCAGCGATGATCTAAAAGTAATTAACTAGATCTCTTTTAGCCAACCAAAGCCTTATTCAAATACACATTTTTATCAGGATTCTAAGGGAGCCATAAATTGGGGCATTTTGAAAAACTGGGATCTAATCCAGTCCGTGATCTGACGAGGGTTCAGTGGTAATAATAAATTGGGACTATTAAGACCGGGAACCATTCCAACATTTTATTTTGCCCACACCACAGGACCTAGCAAATTCTACTGCAAAAGACAGGGATATTCAGTGAGGAGTGAAACCATGCTGAATTAATCATTTGTATGTAATCATGCCAAAACATGGGTGTTTTCAACAGTTTAAATAGTGCCAAAGTTTAAGTTCAGTAAATAATTAATTATAGAGTCTCTTGGCAAATTAAAGAAAACAACCCTCTGGTTCTTTAATAAAATACGCATTCTTTTTAGGATACAATAACGACACAATCCTATCAGTTTTATTTGTCGCTTTATGTATTTAGGAGTGCCATATTTATGTAGGCTATGGCTAAAATATTATTTCAGAATGTACTTTCCGTATCCTTCTTAGAACACAGTAAGGATCTTCACTTTTCAGTATGAACAAATGTTGGATAAACTCTA
Source organism: Cryptoprocta ferox (assembly GCA_028646485.1). NCBI lineage: Eukaryota > Metazoa > Chordata > Mammalia > Carnivora > Eupleridae > Cryptoprocta > Cryptoprocta ferox. Next base: position 77,719,188 of record CM053578.1, on the reverse strand, counting down.
GCCTTATTCTGGTTTTCATTTCAATTTCCAGTAACATAAAAATCTCCCATAATTAAATAAAATGCTGAGAGGTTGGGAATAGATTTTCACCCACTTGTATTCTGAAACTATAAATGGTTTCTGAATGTTTTTATTTCTCTAAGATGAATTTCGTTTATGTGGGGAACTTGCAGCTGCATAATTAAATCTTGGTTTGCCAAATATCAAAAACACATGTATTGATTTAAACTAAGGGAATAGGCCACAAGCAGCTCCGTTGATAAGGCAAAGGAGAAGCCTCTGCAGCTCTTGGAAGGCTTCCGAAAGGAAAGAAAACTAAGAGCCCTGAATTCAGCCGCTGAAACTGATCAGCTTTCCTAAATCCTAGCTTCACTCTCACTCAGGCATTCCGTTCAGGGCAGTTGTTGAAAACAAGAGCCATATGTTTTCATACTTCTCTACCCTGAAGCTGGGGGAGCTGCCTCTTTGCCCCTCATCTCCTCATTTATCCTGCTAAGAATCTAATAAGATCTGCAAAAACAATGTTTCATTAATATAGTAAATGAGCTTCCTTGCAAAAGAAACCCTGACATGGTATAAGAGTAATAGAAGATCTTACAGCACAAACTCCTATGTTATTAAACTATGCCCCCTCCCCCATTACAGGAAGAAATTTCATTTAGTGAAATTTCATTTCAGGGTCAGTAATATGGGACTTTAATTGAAGACAGCCATTTGGTGCCAATGGAGACTTTTCCTCCAGTACAATAATCCTAAATAAATGAGGGGGACATATTTTTCTTTAACCAACCTCCACCTGACTTTGAGAAGGTATTAACAATACAAGTACAGCATGCATGGAGTTAGGTACTTTGTAGGTCCAAGAGCCTGGTTAATTTCACACTTTGGAGAAGGTTACAGATGTTAAGGTCTTAGAATTAAACAACAAAAATATGTTTACTGATTTGTTAAGACAATCTCTTGCTTTCAGCTCACCATATAATCAGAATGTTTGGAGAATGTTAATTTAATTTAGCTTGATTAAAAAATTCTAGAGGAAATAATCATTGAACATAATATTGGATTCATCCTTCTAGCAATGGATATCAGTATTTTAAACTAACGTTTTATTATGGCCAATCTCACCGAAGCAGGAACAAAATGATGAGTTTATTTAAAACAGGGCTTCACTGCAACGGACTGTTTGACTTGTGTCAGGAAAGGACATGTGCTCAGCTCAGGAAGCCAAATATGAGACTAAGAAAATCCTTGCACAAAATTTTGAGCAAGAAACTCTGGCTTATCCATTCAGATAAGAATAGTGCATACACTGCCATGAACCAATGCTATGGCAAGTTTAAGAAAGGCTGCTCTAGGAAATCCAAAGTAAATGCTTCTATACTTGGATATATTTATGTATTTATTTCTCAGACCCTATGATCTTGGAAAATCCATAGAAATCACCTAAGGACAAATGCAGCATTAATGATACATAATATGATTTTAGACAGCATGTGGCTTAACGTAGGTATATTAACTCATGTAGTTTTGCATCTATATTTTGCCTATTTGAATATGTAAATATAAAGAAGATAATGAAGGTACTCTATCAATGACTGAAGTTTATAAAACTCTAATCTAGTTCAATACTTGCCTGATGCACTAATCCTTTCTCACTGTAATCATCAGCTTCTTATCAGACATTTTCAGTGTCAACAATCTCACTGTCTCATGTGGTGCTCTAATTGTTAGGATGTTTTTCCCTTCTATTAAGCTCAAGACCACCTCTCTTAAAATGATGATTATCCATTAGTATCCTCAAGAAAATAAATGAATGGATGAATAAGCAGAGAGAAGGAGAGAGAGGATAGAATGGATGCTATAAAATACATTTAATTTCTCTTTTATGTGAAAGTTCTTTGATCATGTGAAATCAATGAAGTCTAATCTCTGTAGGCTATGTATTTCCCAGTCCTTCAACATTTTTCAAAAGATATGATTTAGTTGCTGTTATTCTGTGTGTGAGAGAGGCAATGGGACATTCCAAGTGTGATCTGAATAGTGTAGAACAGGAATTATTGTCTCTTCCTTCATTTTGCACATGAACTTCCAGGAATGTAGCCTAGGACTGGATTAAGTTTTTGGCAGGCACATCCTCATGTTGACTCATGCTAAACTTACCCTCAACTAAAACCATCAGGCAATTTCTCTCATATATTTGGTATTAAGTCAAACCTTCCACATCCTGTGTTTGTACAGTTCATTTTTGGACCTAAAATCAAGACTTTACACTTACTCCTATTAAGTGTCTTTATGTTTGATTCAGTCCATTGTTCCAGACGACTCTGTCATCAACACACATTATCAACCCCTGCAGCTTCTTGGCATTCATAATCTGATCAACAACATTGATGCCACTGCTCAGTGGGCCAGGGTTAAAAAATAAAGTTTGAAGAACAACCTTTTCCTGCAAGATTATATTGATGGACTATTCATTAGCAATCTTTAGGGACAGTTCCTCAAATAGCTAATAATCCTTCTAGGGTTATGTCATCTGGCATACATTTCTCTGTGTCAGCCACAGGATAACATGAAACAAGGAAATTCTAATGTCCAGGAGAGTACCCTTACTTGATAAGTCCAAAGGTTAGAACAGGTTTTTTTTTTTTTAAACATTTATTTATTTTTGAGAGACAGAGGGACAGTGTGAGCAGGGGAGGGCAGAGAGAGAGGGAGACACAGAATCCGAAGCAGGCCCCAGGCTCTGAGCTGTCAGCCCAAAACCTGACGAGGGGCTCGAACTCACGAACTGCGAGATCATGACCTGAGCCGACGTCGGCCACTTAACCGACTGAGACACCCAGGTGCCCCTAGAACATGGTTTTCAGCCTACACACGATTGACAGTTTGAGTCAGATAAACTGTTGGGGAGCAGCTCAAGAGGCTGTCTTGAGCACTGTAGAATATCTGGCTGCCTTCCTGTTCTCTACCTGGCCCATGGCTGTAGCACCCCTTTATCATGCCCCTCCCTCCCTAGAAGCTGTCACAATCAAAAATGTCTCCAGATTCAGCCAATGTTTCATTGCGAGCAACAATGTCCCTCCCTGAGAACCCCTGTTCTGGATTCTGCATTCCTCCAATGTAATCCTACAATTGGAATCTACCTGTTATGGCTTTTTTTTTTTTTTTTTTACCTTTTCATAACTATCATTATGAATAGGCTATTCATATAGAGCACCAAAACAATTCCTTATTAGGAATTAAATATGTAGATACATTGAATTGAGATATGGAAATCATAAGAAAAATAATGGGAAGAGTGAAGCGGGATAACATAATCCTAAAATTTAGAGTAGTTGACATTAAATTAATCATTGGGTAAAACAGTTACAAGGAAATTGAACAGGAATTATGTCATGTAAGAGGTCATCTTATATCATTTTATATCTGGATGCTCATCAAAGTATGATTTGGAAGAGAGAAAAATGGAAACAGACTGAATGTTTGACAATAGAAGATAAGTAAGTTATGGTATATTGATCTCACAGACTATTAGAGAGTCATAGAAATGGCATATTTTCAAAACAATAATGACATGGGGAAATGCTCACAATACAATGCTGTGGAAAAAGTGGGATATTATATATGCAGCATAGATATCAAATTTCAAAGAAAATACATACACAGTAAAAAGATCACAAAATGTTAATAGTAGTTATAAAATTATGCATGATCATATTAGTTTTCTTAATGCTTTTTTTTTAAGTCTCCAAAATCTTCTTCATGAACCTACTGTTTTTGTAAGTTTTATGTGCATGCATGGTCCTGGGGGTAAGCAATTCATATTCTTAGGTGAGTGAGCACTGTCAAGCGTTTCTCTTTTGTTCCCAAAAAATATATGCCAGTAAGGTACAATGCTTCAAAGAGGACACATCAGAAAAGATGACAATACATTTAGCCTGGCTTATTCAATCCTCCTGGGAAAACAACAACAACAAAAAAAAAACAAGAAAAAACCTCTGTGTGTCCTTTTTCATAGGATAAGGATAGTTTAATGTTCCAACCAAATCCTGTCCCTTCAAGTCAGTGGTTCTCAGACTTTAGAATGCTGAAGAATCACAGTGGGCTTACCTATCAAATACAGATGCCTGAGCTCTAACTTCACAGATTCTTCTGTTAACTCTGGTATGAGACTCAAGCAGATTTATTTTTTTTAATTTTTTAATGTTTATTTATTTTTGAGAGAGAGAGAGACAGAAATTGAGTGGGGGAAGGGTAGAGAGAGAGGGAGACAGAATCCGAAGCAGGCTCCAGGCTCCGAGCTATCAGCACTGAGCCTGATTCAGGGCTTGAACTCACGAACTTCAAGCGCATGACCTGAGCTGAAGTCAGACGCTCAACCGACTGAGCCACCCAGGTGCCCCTCAAGCATCTTTATCTTTAACAAGCTCCCTATGTGATTCATATTCATCAGGTGGTCTATGAACTACACTTTGAGAAACACAGAAGTCATATGGTTTGATTTGGATGAAATTTTTTTTCATTTATCTTCCACTTTGGATAATTTCTTCCTGGTTATACACTAAATAGAGTTGGTATAAACCCTCAGTGATATGCTGATTAACTGGCTCTTTGGGAAAACAAACCCAACTTACTTACTGCATTTGCCAATTTCTGTGGTGTAAATACTCCCACCATGAACAATTTTAAACTACTAGTGGCTTAACGACCAGCTCACAAAATTCCTGAAAGTTTAATAATTGTCTCTTACAAGCTGATACAAGCTGGTTCTAGCACTGTACGATATATATTTTATTTAAGTGCTTTAAATCCTTTGAAGAAGGGATATGCTAATGAAAAACTATTATATCTATGACAGCTAGGATGGAACAAATAAGCAATAGGGCAGTTTGAATCATCATAAGGTAACAAATTCTAAAGGCATTAGAAAAAATGACAACTTTGTGAACTTTTATACACTATTTCTTATTTCATTCTATTTCTTTTTTTCCGATGGCCATGTCACAAAGAGTAATACACTCACTGAGTTCTTTAAGGGTTGTGAATTGGTTTCCTACGGATGATGGAGAGCCAAGAAATGGGACTCAAGGTTTGGGAGCAATGCCAAATGTTCAGCTACCACCTCCACCCTCTGTGGCCCTCAGCTCCTGAGCTGTTGAAATGCCCCTGGTCATTAATTCTGTAGCACCCAACCATAAAATCAACCCCTCCAACTTCTTCCCCTCGCACAAGATTGAGACAATGTTGTCTCTAGGAAACCCATATCAGATGTGTTTTATGTGTTCATGTGTGGGAATTGGCCTAAGTGGGGGCTAAGAGTATAGTTCTTTCAATGTTCTGACCAGACATATTTTAAGAAAATTGGACCTGAAGCCTATATAGCCGACTGAGGTGAATTTACAGCCCTGCTTTTAAGAACAAAACTCCCTCAGGCACCTGCTTCCTAAAGGCAAAACCAGAAAGGAAATGAACTCTTGCTTAAAGACAACCCACCTAATTTTATGGGTTATCAATTTTCTAGCTGGCACGTAGTTCCCTTGCTACTAAGAGTAAACCCTCCCAACCCCAAGCAAGTATTGAGCTACAAAAAACTGTGACGCCTGAATTCTAGCAAACAGCTCTGTTTCCAGAAGACGAGGCAAGGATGTGGTGTCTCAGTGAGTAAAGTCAGGGGAGCATCAAAGATCTATGATGTGGAGGCACCACATGGATGTCTTTGCCAATATACGCATTAAAACCTTAGCCTGAATTACATTGTACATTACAGGATTACTGAATCTTGGGCTGTGATAATCGAGAATTCATCTTTCCTGTTTTGGGGGCAGCTCTGTCAGGTGAATAGTCAGCAACAATATAAAGCACTTGATTTCCTTTTACCTGCACCACTGACCCTGGAAGTGAGCTTATCAACCACTTTAAAATGAGAAGGGACTAAATAGGGCTTCTTTCCTTGGTTATCAATAAAGTCAGTTTTTATCAATGGGAATAGACTGCAAGATAGGGGTTAAAGGTTAACAGTAGGTATTCAGCCTGCTCTGTGCTAGAAAGCACGATGAATAAGTATGATTTTTCTTAGTACACATTACTAGAGTATTAAAATAAGTACAAGAACTGACTCTTTAAAAACTACAAGGACTACTGTTACTAACAAGCGAGTGACAAGTTGGACAAATCTGACTTCATGCTTGATGAAGTCAGAATCAAGTACTTAAAATGATATGCTAGTTTTGTCACAATCTCAGTCATTCTCCAAGATCCATTTAGTGGTGGCAGGTGAAGAATTTTCAGGAGAAATATGAATATTCAATTACATGTTTCAAAATCAGACATTTACACATCAACTTGGGGTAAGTGCTGGAGTTAACCTCAAAGATAAGTGAAGGACCTCTTGTCCAAATGGAACATTAAGCTCCTCAAACAGGAGAATTCAGTACTTGCAAACTGTCATTATTTCAGTAAATGAAACCGGCCCTTTAACAGATGGGCGACATACTTTGCAACTTGCTGATAGCCTAATAAAAGACACTGGCTTTTTAAAAATGAAGGACATGCACTTCTCAAATTACACCACCCAAATGGATTTAGCAGAATAAAATTAAGAAGGCATACAACAGCTTGACAAAAATTAGGAACAGACTATGGAAATTCGATAGTTCTAAACATCAACATCAAAATGACCTTTTTATTGAAAAAAAAAAAACCCTCATTGTTTAAACCATAGGGAAAATATACACTGATATAGTCAAAACTGGGGTAGGATATCTTGAAATTGTAAGTACTCATATAATAAAAACATAAAGTTAATTTCTTCTCCAAATATACTAAAAATTTCCCAGAAAGGCAGTTTCATTTTACATCAGGTACCTTTGCTTTTGTGTTGAACTCCAGGCTTCTTAAAATAAAATCTCTCCAGTTGATTGATGCAATAACCAAATTAAACATAGGTCATGGACACAAACAAAATAAGGGGCTCAGCATTTCTGCTTACCTTTCACGTTCTTCTTTCATTTTTTCCAGCTCCTCTTCCCTCAGGCTGCCATGCTTCCGAGCGCCCTTCTGCTCAGCCTTGCCTCCCTTATCGTCTTTCTTCTTTCCAAATCTAGAAACACATGAAGGAGAAGATAGTTGTTAACACTAACCATGTTCTTTGGGTGGTAAATTTAAACTATTTATGAGATGAACTCATCAAACTATAATTCTTTATTCTAAGTAGTACGAGATCATTTTGCATAAAATGGAAGTAAAATAAGATACTGAAAGCAGAAAAATAATATAGTCACTAAATCCCTCTCCTTTCCTTCTCGTCCTTCTCTCCTTCCATCTTTCCACTGAGATGCTGATTATGCATTATGCACAAAGTCATGTGGTTAAAGACTAAAAATCTCAAACCATGAATTCACTAGAAATTTAATAACTGAAAAGTTATCATTAATATATGACTAACAACTGACCGAACTCCTAACCAGGTGTTCAAGTGGCACTGACATTTAAAGTTGAAACTCCTGGGACTAGATAATGATGGTGCTTCGAGGGACCTCACCAAACACCTAGTTTACTATTGTCATTTTGCAGATGAGGCCTTAGCCACCCAACCAGTTCCGGGAAGGCCTGGGATTAGAACTTGGGTTGTCTCCTCTACTGGACTGTCTCCTTCACGCTACATTCACTCTGTGGATGTAGACCTGGGCTGACTTAGGAAGGTTAGTGTGCTCTCAGTACCCTCGGTGCCTGGCATATTTGTAGCTAATTTGGCACAGTGACAAGTATGATATATTATTTCTTTTCCTCCAGCTTTATGGAGATATGATTGACATATAATAACTAACTTCCAAATATAAGTCAGATTTGTTGACATAGTCAAGATCTCTCTTTAATGTACAAAGCAGGAGCTATATAAATAATGTGCATTTTCATGAGTGCATTCTTTAGCTTTTCAGACCCATGAAGAAGAATCCTAGGGACCAACATTATGACTTTCAATTCCTTTATGTGAGACTACCTTTGTACATCACTTAGAGAAATAATTTGCCCTCAAAATGTCATCAAATATAGTAAAATTGGGCCAAAAAAATCAAAATGTGGGGAGCAATAGAATAATGCTCCAGGAAGTTGATGAGGGCAAAAATGTTGCCAAAAACTCGAGATATTAGGCATGTTTTTCTTCTGTGTTCCAAATATTTCTTCTGAATTTGAAGGTTTGGATTTTCTGATATGAAAGAAGTCTTATTTTTGAAGGGCAAAACTAACCTATACCCTGGTCTACCTTGATCTTTATTACCACAACCAGTGAATTGTTTTTTCTTCTTGTTCCTAAAATATTTCACTTGTACTGCAGTTCAAAAACAGCTTATTTTGTTTTCATAATAGTGGAATATGTCTGATAAAGGTTAGTTGTAAGTAAATTTTGCAAAGCATTTTCTTCTTAGCAAGAACCATCAATAACAGTCAAATCAACCAATTCCACAAATAATATAAATGTTTTGATTTAAACCTCATGATCATTTATTAAAGTTTCCAAGAAGAAGGGCAGAAATAGCTGTGAAATTTATTTCATTAGACAGCGAGAACAGTCATAAATTACCTTATTTTGTAAAGTTTGGGTTGGTTCAAGAACAGAATTATAAAACAATAATCTTCAAAAGGACTCCCACATTGTTAAGATGAGGAAATTGAGACCCAGAGAAGTTAATTGCTTTTATTTATTAGCACACTGAATTCTTTTTTCCAATTTTGCAATCAGACAACTTAATTATCAGTGGTAGTAGTGATGGGTGGGTTGTGGGGTGGAGGGGGAGGTTGGAAGAAAAGCATCAGTTTGGTGAATTGTTAAAGCCTTGTTCTCTCCATGTTAGCCTATTTGGGGGTTACTTCCTAGCCTTTCTTACTTTCATGGACATACGGAAAGAGGAGTTGGGGAGGTTCAAATACATTGATTCATTTCGCTATTAGTTATTTTTGTGAGAAAAGTCACGAGCTCTAAATGGCTAAAATTACTGCTTTGCATTCTAGGGTTTCAAATATCCCCTGCATTCCAGGCCTCCCATTATCGATTACCTAGGAAATTTGAGAGTTGGCCATTTTGGGCTAGGTGCCTTAAGGAAATTGCTTATAGGTCAACCTTGCTTTATATAAAAGATATTTTCCTGAAGAATTCAGTACAAACATATGGTTTGCATCAATAAAATCTTATTTTCTGTGTACCTGAGAAGCCTGTTTAAAGACTCTTATGATGGATCTTTTTGTAAAGTGGAAAAATCACCTTTCAACATACCCTTTATGTAAATTTAGATTTTCATGAATTATAAGTTTGCTTAAAACACCTGTCCCTGTTCATTTCTATAAAGAGGTTATTTGAAACAGCTTTATGGAAAACTAGCTTTCTTTCTGTCTTCTTTTTTCTTTCATTCATGCATTTGTTTAAGAAATATTTATTAGACATATACTCTTTGTCAGTCATTGTCGTAAGCACTTAGTATAGGCTGATGTTAAATACAAACCCAGACACTACCCCTATGGAATTTACATTCTAATGGAGGAGGTGGACATCAAACAAGTACAAATATGCAATTTTAAGCTGCAAAAAAAAAATTCTATGAAGAGTGTTAGGAGAGATCATAATAGGAGACTGACTGGTTGGGGGAAGTCTTCAGTGAGGAAATGACATTGACACTAAGACTGTATGGGAGAGAGCTTCCAAACAAGCGAAGATTGGAGATAAGCCCTATGGGTGGAAGGCACAGCACACATAAAGAGCATGAGGTGGGGAAGGTCTGGTGCTTTCCAAGTGGTGAAAGAAGACCAGAGTAGCTTAAGCAAGGGGACCAGAGGGGGATACTAACACAGGACTCAGAGGGCAAGCAGGGCAAGGACCACAGAGTACAGGTGTGAGAGAGGCTTGGAGTTTAGTCTAAGAATGGCATCAGGTTATGTCTTGGTAACATAATCAAGGGACAGAGAGAAACTAGATAAAGAAACTGGTAAATTTAAAGAATTGGTAGAGGAGAAACAAAGGAGTAACCAAGTCACTTTAAGCAGAAGTGATACTATGTGATGCACATTTTAAAAGATCATCCTAGTTGCTGAAGTAAAAAGCAGCAAATTAAAGCAGTAAAGCCAACTGGTGACTGCTACAACTACCACAGAAGTGTGGGTGAAAGACAATGGTGGTCTAGACTGGAGAAGGGGCTGCTGAGAAGAGAAGACAATAATTTGGAAGTGGTGGGTCAAGGGAGAGGGACCAAAAGTTCACTTAAAAAAGGTATTTATTGGGGCACTTGGGTGGCTCAGTCAGTTAAGCGTCCGGCTTCAGCTCAGGTCATGATCTCACGGTTCGTGGGTTCGAGCCCCGCATCAGGCTCTGTGCTGACAGTTAGCTCAGAGCCTGGAGCCTGCTTCGGATTCTGTGTCTCCCTCTCTCTCTGACCCTCCCCTGCTCGCGCTGTCTCTCTCTGTCTCTCAAAAATAAATAAAAAACATAAAAAAAGGTATTTATTTATTTTGAGAGAGAGAGAGAGAGAGACAGAGAGACAGAGAGAGAGAGAGAGAGAGAGAGAGAGAGAGAGAGAGAGTCCCAAGCACGCTCCACACTATCAGCACAGAGCCTGATGAGGGGCCTGATCTCATGAACCACGAGTTCATGATCTAAGCCAAAATCAAGAGTCGGATGCTTAGCCGAGCTACCCAGGCACCCCCAAAATGTTCACTTTTAAACATAGTTATTTTAGTATGCCTTTGGGAAATCCAAATGAATGGTCTGGGGACAAAGACAAAGTCCTGAGGAACTGTAATATTTAAAGGCTGGAGAAAAGGGTAGGGAGGCAGTGTACAAAGGGGACAGAAAAAGAACAGCCAGAGAGATGAAGAAATTCAGGAGAGTACAGTGCAAGAGACCCGAGGGAAGCCTGCTGTAAGAGGCCATGGTCACCAGATGCAAATGCTGTTGAGAAGTCCACTGAGGTCAGGACTCCAGAGTTCATTGGATTTGGCACTTGGAAGCCATTCATCATGTTGGCATGGTTCAGTGCAGTGGTATGAGCAGAAGCCAGGTGACAGTGATTGCAAGAGTGAATTATAGGTAAGTATAAAAAAGTGTGTATCTGTGTGTACAACCACTTCAAGAAGTTTGGCTGGTAGGGTGATTGCTGGAGGTGGGGTGGAATGTTAAAAAAGGAGGTTTTCAATTTGGCTGATACTGGGGGACTTTTGTTTGGTGATAGGAAGAAATATCAGAGTGTGAAAGGCTAGAGCTGGAAGAGAGAGGAGAATATAGCTGTTTTCTTTTTCAGTGTGGTAAAATATTCACAATGTAAAGCTTACAATTTTAATCATTATGAAATATACAGTTCAGTAATACTATGTACAGTCACAGTGTTGTGCAGCCATCAACCTCCGCCCATCTCCAGAATATTTTCATCATCCCAAACTGAAATTCTGTACCCACTACACAGTAACTCCCCATTTCTCCCTCCTCCAGCCCTTGGCAACCACTATTCTACTTTCCATCTCTATAAATTTGACTATTCTAGGTACTTCATATAAGTGGAATCATACAATATCTGTACTTTGGCTTATTTCACTTAGCATAATGTCTTCAAGATTCATTGATGCTGTGTCAGAATTTCCTTCTTTTTAAAGGCTGAATAACATTCCATCATATGGATATACCATAGTTGCTTATCTAGTCATCTGTTGACAGACGTTTGGTCTGTGCTCATCTTTTGGCTATTGTGAATAATACTATGAACACTCATATAGGAGAACAAAGTTCTTGATAAGAGAAAAGGACAGAGATATACAGAACCTCCAGAGAGACTAGCAGCCAGAAGAGGAAACTATTTCATTTATAGTTGATGAACAGACAGTGGAGGAGTTCCCAGGTAATTAACTTATTAGTCAATATGATGCAACACATATAAGAGAAATAGTTTCTATCCATAAAATGAGACATCGGGTGCAAACTGAGAAATCAAAGGAAATAGACTATACAAGGTAGAAAAGAATCTCAGAAAGGGTTTATAGAAAAATAGCAAAACCAGACTTCTCTTATGTTGCTATTTTGCCTGTGCAGGAAGGCCCTAAAAGGTCACAGAGGGAAGTAGAATTTAATAATGGTTCACTCATTCATTCATTCGTTCATTCAATCAATCATTTACTGACCTCCTATAACACATCACATGGACTATTCACATGGAATGTAACCATTAACACCATCAATTGTTAGGTAAGTCCTTAATCCAATGAACTGAACAAGCTCTCAGAATCTTATTATTTTTGATATGATAAAGATTTTACCATAATTCTTAGTAGTTATCTCCTAATTTCTCAACAAATATTTTCTTCCATTTCTATTTCTTTCTATGAGTTTTCTAGATAATGACTTTCAAATCCTTCTCAGATTCCCACGCACCCTGACAAATAATCCAAATTTACAACATGGATAGCTCTATTTCTGCCTTTGTTCATGCCTAGTCTCTCATTTAATTCACTTCTTAATTCTGCTAAGTACTATCTATCTATAATTTTCCTCCCAGATCCCTCTGGACAGTTTACATGGCTACGAGTATCCACTCTTCTTCCATTTAGTGCACACACTGTATAAAGCAATCCTGAGCAACGGCTTATGAGGACTAAAAAGTTTAGTAAGGAAAAAAGTTCAAACACTCTTATTTCAAATTAGTGGTGAGCTATGAATCCAAGGAGAGCTGAATGTTTGAAACAGAATGTATTTCTTCCTTCTGCAATCAGAGAGTATCTTTGGGTGTCGATGATACATTGGGAGCTACAAGATCCAGTCATTACTAATATTACACTTTAAATGTCTATGGAATGATCTCAGGTATGGAAATGCACCAACTTCACAGTCATAATATATTTTGGACTTTGATAGTGGTTCATTCTCCCCATACCTAGAGGACTTATAAACTATGATATGGTCTCGTCATTTTATAAATTACACACTTTGAAATAGCTCAGGCAAAATATAGGGACAGGGAAGTTCACAAACCTTTGACTATATTTCCATAGTTTATTTTGAAATTTGCCCATAAAAGGTTTCTGTTGTCTGATGCATTCTAAGTCAGGGTCTGAATTAGCATATGCATATGCTAATGAAATTTATTTCCACACACTGTAATCTCATATGTGCACTTTGGCTATTGCTTCTCTCTAAAATGTTTATAACAAAGGTTTTTACTTGTTTACCTGAGATGGCTCCCATTGTACTTGAGAGTTAATGAACCTGATAAAAATTCAATGAAAATTGACCAATTAGAATTTCCCCCCTTTTTTGGATACCAAAGGGCACTGCCTATTTTTATGTTAATATTACTGATAGAATAATGAACAAATTTGTGTTTGTTGTTAATCTTGATTAAGAAAGAAAAATAATCTACTTTTGTTTTTAGCCTTCCACAGTATATATGGTTATCAGGCTGATGACTGTGATTTTTCAGGATTGGGGTGGAATGCTACAAACTCAGTATGCTTTCCAAAACAGAAGAGTTGTAATATAAACTCTAAGAGCCCACTCCATGGCATGCAAGAGGAGATAGGGATTTGTTTTATAGTATATGTTCACAAAGGGAAACTGAGTTGAGTTGATGGTTTAGTAACCGAAGAAAAACTCAATATTAAAAATCTTTCTTAGGGGTGCCTGGGTCGCTCAGGTCATGATCTCACGGTTAGTGGGTTTGAGCCCCATATCGGGCTCTGTGCTGACAGCTAGCTCAGAGCCTGGAGCCTGCTTCAGATTCTGTATCTCCTCTCTCTCTGACCCTCCCCTGCTCGTGCTGTCTCTCTCTGTCTCTCAAAAATAAATAAAAAACATTAAAAAAATAAAAATAAAAATAAAATAAAAATCTTTCTTATTAACTGGGTCGAGCAGTTGAGGCTCTAAAAATAAGATTTCTAATTAAAATTTTAATTTCTGGTATATTGTTTAGATATTTATTTTGGGTATGTTTATACGTTTCCAAGATGAAGACGAGCTATATGAAAACAACAAACATGTTTAATCCCACTGATACTTTTACTACTCCCTTTGAGGCCAACATTCCCACCTTACCCTAAATAGCTACTTGCCTCTGGCTTGTTGTTGCTTATTCCCAGGACGGGATTCCTAACTTGGTGGTCATGGTGACTCTTCATTCCAAAGCAGGGAAGCTTCAGAGCTCAAATGTGTTGATATTTGTTTTTAGGATTGAAAAGCAGGGAGGTCCTATAACATTCTAAGATTTCTGCCTAACTGGATAGAACATCTGCTGGGTAGAGTCTTAAGCAGCTCTCTGGCTCTGAATTCAGCTGCTGGGAATTCTTGAGCGAATTTGTTTTCCCAGACTGAGGAGCTAGGAAACACAGTAGATTTGGAAATACTAAATATAAGTAATTCTAGTGGGCCCAGAAAGCAAAATAAAGCAAAATGCACATCACCAATAACCCGTTTTCTGAAAAACAAACAAACAAACAAACAAATAAATAGGGCATCTGGAAGACTGACTTGCAGGAATTCGTTAAGGGGTTTGTGATCTACTACTTACTGAACAGTTACTTTTGCTGAGCGTTTGTGTAGCAAATGAAAACTCCACTCTATGATTATTAAAGTAGCACTCTGTTAGGACAAAGAGGGAAAAAATATGAAAAAGAGGCCAGAAATTAAAAATAAATGAAAATAAGCGTGAATGAGTGAGCAAGAAAGATAAAGATACTAATAAGGTATGATTTTCAGATCCACACGGGGACTATAAAAAGCTTATTAACTGTCATGACCACACTGGGTTTTAAGTTATTCTATCCTTCTGCTTTCCAGAAGGAGAAATACTCTTCAGGAGCACAGTGAACTTTGATTAATTGCTTTCATACGCTCTCACTGGCTTTAAGACATTGTAGGGAAGAGCCTTAGTGATTCAGACTAAATGCTTATGATTTCTGGGAAATATATTTAACAAGAGCATTAAAGAAATAGATCTTTTTGCATTTTTATGTTTCCTTAATAGTTAGAAAGGCTTTTCTTTTATTAAATGTTTACTTATTTCAAAGCAGCAGAGTATGTGGCTTCTTCCTTTTTATTTTTATTACTTTTAAGTAGATCTCTAAGCATCTCTGAAGGCAGCCTGAGTGCACAGACAACTGACGGCCTGTCCATAAAACTCTAATGCTGACTCAAACAGACCACATGCTGGAACCTAGACTTCTCATCTGTGTGCTCACAACCTCCCCTTCTTCCCTTTCCTCTACCTCCTTTGTCCCGGGAACCCAGACACTAGGAAAGGAGTATTCTGAGACCAAATCATACCCCACGTGTAAGCTTTTCCTCTACCAGCTGTGGGAGGTTCCCCAATGCCCATGGCCTTCCCATGCTCAACCTGCCAGGGCTCACTCCATAATGACCACAGATTCATCCTGCAGAAGGAAATGTTCCCCCCCACAGGAAACAGTTCTGAGGTGCATTCACTGGCAAGTGGGGTTGTTTCGGCAAACTTCCTGCTAAGGGAAAAACTGACTCATCTCGATGAAATTAAATCCAGGGAGGGCCAATTAAAAGTTCTCTGGAAACTGGAGGCCTCATCTATAGTCTCTAAAAGTGTCAGATACAACTTATATTCCAATGACACAAATTAACTTATGTGTACTGTGTATAAAGTCCATTATCAAAAGAACAGATGATGGTGCCTAACTCATTATGTGTAAAGAACAAAAAGACAATGTTAACAAATGGTTGATACTATATATCAATCACTATATATAGGTACAGTGACTATGCAAAGGACCATCTTAAAGGGAATCCTGGATACTACTGCTCCATCTTCATAAGTTATGAGAAACAGGGCATATTTTCTCTGGAATTCGTCTGTACGAAAGAAGAATAAAATGATTGAGCTCCAGACCCAGTCTAATCGGAGTAAAACTTATCTTTATAACTCTGATTAAACAAAAAAAATTATCACTCCTTTGATGCCCAAATTAGCATCTTTTCTCTAGCATACTGAATTAATTAGTTGAGTGACAAAAGAATTAGTCCATGTAGGATCAAAGCTGAAATCATATTTATTTGAAATTTAAAATTAGGAACACACAGTTCTATCCCTCTGTAGCTCATGTAATGTTCTTTTATGTTCTATATATTCTAAATCTTCTGCATGTCACATAAAGTGTAACTAGGGCTTTATTCAATTTTTTTATTTCATGTTCTTCTTCTTCTTTTTAATATATAAAATCTTCCCTGAGAAGACAATGAGAACATCACGCAATTTTTTTCCCCCGGGGGTGGGCAACTTTTCCATTGTGCCATAAAAATCTTAAATTATGTGGCTTTTTTTTTGTCAAGCATTTATTATGCAGATACAAAAGAAGCAAAATAATTAATGCACGATAGAGCTGGTAAGAGAGCCTTAAACAATAGAAAAGAGTTATTATATTGATTCTTAATAAATGATACTAAGTTTGAAACTGTTCTTAAAAGGTAGATGCTTTCTTAACTTTGAGCTTCTTTTTTGCCTTCTTTTCCTGCAGTAGAAAAAGTGATTTTGAATAAGGGAGAATTGTTGGGAGTTAATTTCTGGGACGTCTCAATTCACTAGAACTCATATTTGATTTTTTGGTGTTGTTTCTTTTATGTGGGTAACATTTTTATCACACAAAACCAACTTGGACTAGCATATCTATCTTCAGCCAAGATGCGATGGAGAGTGGATTGAGGGAGAGAGTACAGAGATGAGGAGGCCTTGTGCTTCTGTTAGCACCTATATTTGGGGTAGGGCACTATTTGAACCACTGCTTACATGTGAGCTCCTCAAGGGCTATGGCGGGTAGGGTCTTTACATGTTTTTCCTGTTTATGCACACATGCATTCATTCAACAAATGCTTACTGAGCACCTACTTTGTAGATCTAGTAGATGCTAAGGATCCAAATAAGTTAGTCAACATATGGTCTCCACTCTCATTTTTAGTGTCTGATGCATAGAAAAAAATCCAACAAGCATTGCTGACCTGAATTAAAGGGGAAGTAGGGATTTCAGGGAGGTATCACTTATCTCTTTTCTTCATGGCCTCTATCCTGGAAGAAGGACCAAAAGGTCCCTCATAACAAACATGTTATCCTCCCATAGAGCTCGCAGGCTGGAATATACTTTCCCTATGACCACAGAAGTCACCAAACTAACTTAATTTAGGTGTGGCAGCTATATAAGCTGGTCACAGCCCTGGATGTCTACTACCACAGCGAGACCAAACAGGTGACAGTTATTACATGGTACCGGTAATAAACACCTGGCCATCCCACAGCCGTGGGGGCACTGAGTCATCTCAGGATTCCATCTCATGATGACCAGTTCTTTCATGTTGTATGAATATCCTGTTTCAAAACATCAGGCTAAGTTCTAGAATGAGATTCAAATGCAAAGCTCTCATTAAAGATGATTAATCTGCAAGACGTCATCTATAAAAAACATCATGTCTATCTCGTACCTAATTTCTGATTTCTAATCACTTGTAATTCAAGACCTTTAATTTCAGAGTTTCAGAAATGATGGCCTCTTTAATCTCAGGTTTTGAATAAAGATAGGCGTGAGGTAGTTGCTTGGTCCTCTGGAGTTCGGACACCATTCATCTTTGTCATTGGTTCGTCCTGTCCTTAACAGAATTCCAAATGACAATATCTCCGTCTGTGCTCTTTCGTGAAAGAGTTCTTTTGGAAAAAGAGGTAATTTAAAAAAAAATCTGAGCCCTAACTTAGTTTGTAAGGTGAGGGATCAGATTTCGGTATTTTTATGTTAGATTTAAAGTTAACTAATATCCCTTCTTATGCAATAAGTCCCTGAAGAGGAGGCCATAAAACTGAATTGATTCTCAGCTATGAATAGGCTGAGAGGGAAGAAATATATCTATCCTGAATGTCTCACCTGAAATTCTACATCATACTTTTGACTCTTCTGGGGCCAAAAAGTCACAAGTCTGTGAGGTTTTTCAAACCTGTACTACTTGTATGGGCCCCCATTCATTTTTTAAATGTCTAGAAACTTCCTTTCCATAGCTTTTCTTGAGTCTAAAATCTTGGAACCCATACATAAGATAGGGTTGCCAAACACAAAACGAGGTGTAATTTATTGTTTCCGATACAGTTGCTGCTTATCCGTTGAACAGCACAGAGAACATCCCACGTACCCTCCAGGTCCCAGAACACTTTATACTGAAGTAGCTCGGCTGAAGTGACAGTCACTCAAGGGCCATCAAGCAATCAACAATGTTTCCTTTGTCCAGAAGGGGCTGGGCAAAAGACAGTAATCTTTTTCATAGGACTAGATTTCCCATAGGATTTTAACCTAGTTTTATAAAATGGATATAATCTCATTCTCCAGCAATATAACATCCCTAAAGAAAATATATCCAGGATTAAACAACAACATCAACAACAACCTGATTTCTGACAAGGTTTTCTAATCACTTGTAATTCATAAAGACCCCTGACTAGTAACACACAATCATAAAAGTATGCTTTCACCTGGAAATGTATAGTAGCTTAGCACAGTGATGATTTACCATTTGACCAAAGAAGTCAGAAATTGATTTATAGTCTGTCCAAAGCATCAGGCTCTTATTTGCTTGTCTACTAGACTGTGAAACTACAATTCTGCTATGTAAGTATATTTTCTTATTCCCCCCTTCCTTATACCAATGGCTAATTTTTCCTTTCTTCAGTACCACAGATGACTAATTCCTGCAGATTCCTAGTCCTATTCTATGGTTCAAAATGGCTGTGCTTGTTCTCACAGAATGATAAAAGAAACAAGCGCTAGAAAATGTGTGTAGGTAATTAAATGCACAACCATGCAAAGTACATAATTAAATAAGAGGTGTGAGCCTCTGAATAGAACATTCCAGATGGAGTTTTTTGTGAGCATATCTTTAAAAAACAATGTAGATGATTCAACCAAATAAATTAACTGGAGGGTGTTTCCTTATCTCTGATTATCTGATCAATTTTGAATCACATTGTATGAAAGGAATGATATTGGAAACTTTAGTTTTGCCCGGCTACCTGTTTATTTAGATGAGAGAGGTGTCTCATAATCTGCCACAGTGCCTTGGCAGCCTGTTTCTGAATGGCTCTGGATGGCCGGCACAGGGTACATACGCAGCTCCGCTTGGATGACATTGGGTTGGCAATGATCACCTAGCGCATCTGCAACCTGTATTTGGCTTTGGACTTAACGCTTCTGGTCTCCTTAGGTTTGGTATTTCTAAACTTTGCCACTTCATATTGAAGCGACTTCTAATAACTAATCCTTTTTACAAACATTATAGTCACATTTGATTCTGTAGAAACCCACAGTATTTGTGTTTTTCATTTTGGAAGGTTATTTGGAAGGCTTGGAAACCCCAGCCAATATATTATTTCAAGTGTGACTAAGCTGTTGTCATTCATTTTATACCAACCCTAACCCTCTCTAGGACTCAACTTACTGAGCCCTGTAGACTCACTAATCCAGTCAATGTAGTGATGGAAGAATCAGTTTGCATAAAAGAAGAATAAATCCAACCATTACCTCAGTTCTATTAAAGTAATATTTGAGTGCATTAGTAATAAAGAAAAAAAAGAACTAGAAAAATTGTACAGTTTGGCAAGGAAAGCCTGAGCTTAACATGTTTCATCTGAATTTAGCAAGTTAGGGGAAACAGAGGTAGTTCTAAAAGGGCCACATTAATGGACCTAAAATCAGAATTAATAAATAGTAATCCCAAGACAATTCATTAATATGTTACATCTAAAATAATAATTTTTAGATAAGGTGGCAAAATTTTCAAGGTGATTCATAAGTGCTTTGGAATATAAAATATCATGAAGAACTGATCATATAATGGGTGCCTCGGTGGCTGAGTCAGTTAAGTGTCTGACTCTTGATTTCGGCTCAGGTCGTGATCTCATGGTTTGTGAGTTCAAGCCCCACATCAGGTTCTGCACTAACAGTGAGGAGGCTGCTTGGAATTCTCTCTCTCCCTCTCTCTCTGCCCTTTCCCGGCACTCGATCTCTCTCTCTCTCTCATTCAAAATAAACAAATAAAACTTAAAAAAAAGAACTGATCGTACAATATTTAAAATTATGGCTTATTTATTTATTTATTGGATTTACATTGGCTTTCTATGTGAAATACGTAATTATATATTGATTTAATGCAATCAGCAATATACTTAAAAAATAAGTTTGCTCATCCTGAAGCCAAGACTACACTGTATGTTAGCTAACTTGAGAATAAATAAAAAATAAATTTGCTCAGTAAGTACTTTTGAAATATTATTTACATAATTATCTGTGAAAAATATTCCATTTGAATTTTTAGTTAAAAAGAGATTTGTATGCAAAGTGGTTCTTATGGGTTCAGAATTGTACAGTTCTAGAAAGTCCCTTAGGGCTGGAAATCTCTTCGCGATCATATTATCTAATCCCACTCAAAGCTTTGAAAGTCAAGTGACCTGTCTAAGGTCACATGGATAGTTGGGACTAAACAGGGATTTGAACACTTCAGTTCAGTACAAAGTTCTTTCCATCCTACTATGTTCCCCAACTGTTTGTACATATGTTATGAATTATTTACCCAAAATTCTGAATCTTTAAAAAGGAACCCTACTCAATAAAAGTTCAGTGTTTTTGTGAGTACCAATTGCCCAGAAATGCAATTAGCTGTAATGACAAAGTTCAATTTAGTGACTACTTGGCCAAATATAACATGCTAACCAATGTGAGGACTTGATAACTTGCCCATTATCTTAAGCTCCCTTGTTCAGTGACATTCTCACCCTGTCCACAGACAGACTCCTAATATATGCCAGCTGATTTGATCAGATTGCTGAGAAACAATTACTCAATTATTTAGCTCAATTGGTTAGAACACTGTGGTAATGGGGTCAAGGGCATGGGTTGTCTCCCCTGTGTGGGCCAGTTAACTTGGACCTACTCCACAACCACAGACGCTACCCCCAATGCAGATGGTCTTACTAATACATGCCAGTGGTCAAAAGGGCGCTTGCCAAGAATGTGCAGACAGAGAGGCATAAATCCATCACTTTTTCCAGAAAAACAGCTCAATGCCAGTTTTGTTGAACATATGTGGGTAATAGTAACATTTTCACAGGTGAGAGACAGAATATGGCTCCGGATTTTGTAATACCCCGGATTTGCAAACCTAGTGTTTTAAAAGTAATTTTTAGAAAATAAGAACACATATGGTTAAACTTAAAATCAAGCAATCACTTGAGATTTACAGGAAAAGTTTTAAGCATGAACTAATGATTTCTACCAGCTTCAAAAATATGAAAAAAAAAATTAGCAAATTTAGTCTCCCTTTGTGAAGTATCTTGATTTAAAAATGTTGGCTAATTTTTTTGTTTTTAAGTAATAGTCTGTGGCTCAAGCATCCAATATCAGTCAGTTAAGCATCTGACTCTTCGTTTCAGCTCAAATCATGATCTCGAGGTTTGTGTTATTGAGGCCCATGTCAGGCTCTGTGCTGAGCAGAACCTGCTTGGGATTCTCTCTCTTCCCCTCTTCCTCTCCCCTGCTCATGTACCCATACTCTCTCTCTCTCAAAATAAACAAATGTACAAAAAAAAAATTTATAGATCAATAGATCAAGAAGAATAAATTCTGTATAATGACACAGTTTTGCAGTCTAGACCTTGTATCCAAAGTCCAAAAAACTAAAGTAAAACTTATTTTTTAAGATTTCACACTATGAAGTGATCTTTTCAAAATCAGTCAAACCTTCCCTACTTGAGGCAAAATACAAAGGGAGGACGATAATCTCATTTCTCACCAATGCAGTCTACATGGATTTAGGAAAGGAAGACATATGATATAAATATAAAATGTACTAGAAAAAAGTATTGCATATACTTATTAGCACTTGGTGATTTACTAGCTAATTAACTCCTAGATGACAAAGCTTTATGAATTCCTCAAAACTAATTAAATTATATGTCTCACAAACAACTAAACTAATTAGATTTCTTAGATGTGTAAACTAAAAAGTTCTATCCGTAGCCTGAAATATTGAATTCATTCAGGAAGTATTTACCAAACACCTATTATATATCAGGCTCTATGCTAGGTGCTGGAAATACAGAAAGAAAATGGTGTGATACTGTCTCTTAAGAAATGTATAGTCTAGTGAACGCTTCTTGAGGCTGAATGAAGACCTCTCAGACCAAGAGGCAGCATCTGAGGGTTTTCAAGATTACCATGCCAATTAGTATCAAAGGAGTTACATAGATGATCATTCTGGTAATAGCCTTAATTTTGTTTGTTTTGCAGGTTTGAAAATCTGACTTAAACGAGGGTCCTCTCTTTCAGGAAATGTGCCTACATTAGCATATAAGATTTCTAGAAGTTAACAGATTGTCAAAAGACTACCCATGTGTGCCTATCCATGGATGTAAGATACAAATATCTGCTTTAGTACAGTTAAGGGTACTAACCCAATGCCACAAATTAATGCCAGTGTATTTGTGGTGAAGTGTACAGCAAGCAAAAAGAGACAATGGAACTAGGAAATTTATATTTTCTGGGTAGGAATATATTTTTTTAGGTAGACTTTTAGGACAGACCATAAGTCTATCACTGAATCAACAAGTGCCAAGCATTAAATGGAAATCTAAAATACGTCAAAGATACATAATCCCTAATCAGATCTACTTTACTAGAGTGCAATCAATTCTCAGTGACTCAGAGGCTTTTTATCTACTATGCAGATTACCCACAGCCTGTGCTTCCCCTTTCTCTCTGTCTTTCCATTTTTATGGTCACCTGAGGACTCATTAGTGCTTCTACCAGAGGATAAGTAAAGGAAGGGAAAGGACATAAAACTTAAAATGAGTCCATTTTGCTACCTTTAAGTAGTTGAGGGAAGAAGAAGCAGCTATTACAAGGCTTGTAGACTATGTGAAGATTTCAATTATCCATACTCTTCCTGTCAATCTTACCAAAAATAATTAAAGGTTGGCTCTAACCCTCCTTCAAATGTTAAAATGATTGATGGTCAGAGGAAATAACCATAGTAAATAAGATAAAGTGAAGTAAACTCTGTGCTAAAGAAAGATGAAAAACATACTTTAAAAGTCACAGTTTCAGGGTCCCCCAAAGCATCAATCCAGTGGGCAATTTTATGAATGTAGACATTAGATGCATGGGCAAGGATCACAAATCTGTCCTAAGAATAAAGTAGAACGTCCATACGATGGAACACTACTCACACAACAACACAGATGAATCTCAAACGCATTTTGCTAAATGAAAGAAGCCAGATCCAAAAGGCTGTATATTATCTGAGATGGAAAACAGATCAGTGATTTTCAGAAGTTGGCGTTGGGTGATTTGGGGATCATAGAACTGTTCTATATCATGACTGTGGATACGTGACTCTGCACTGATCAAAAGCCCTAGAGGGGCACCTGGGTGGCTCAGTTGACTAAACATCTGCCTTTAGCTTAGGTCATGATCTCACGGTTTGTGAGTTTGGGTCCCATGTTAGGCTCTGTGCTGTCAGCACAGAGCCTGCTTTGGATCCTTGGTGTTCCCCTGTCCCCGTCTGCCCCGACCCATTTGTACTCTTCTCTTTCTCTCAAAAATAAACTTAAACAAACAAAACCCTAGAAGTGTATAAAACAAAGAGTAAATTTTATTCTACATATGTTAACAACAATCAACCAAGACGTGGGGGGAACCCCAAACAGGAATACAACTATAAGAATGAACCTAGTTATATTACAAATAACTAATGTCCCACAGTGAAGGGCTTGGGGAAGAGCTTAAGTAACACTGGAAAAGTGGATACAATGAGTGTAAAGTCAAAAATAAATGTACGCGGGGGCACCTGGGCGGCTCAGTTGGTAAAGCGTCCGACTTTGGCTCAGGTCATGACCTTGCAGTTTGTGAGTTCGAACCCCGCGTCAGGCTCTGTGCTGACAGCTCAGAGCCTGAAGCCTGCTTCAGATTCTGTGTCTCCCTCTCTCTCTGCCCCTCCCCTGCTTGTGTTCTGTCTCTCTGTCTCTCAAAAACAAACATTAAAAAAAATTAAAAAAAATAGTTGTACACAAATACTATACTCTGGCCTAAACAAGGGTATGGGTTAGGAATTCTGAGACAAATTTCAGCACATATTAGGGTTGAACAAATAAGTAAATATACTGTAAATAACGAGAGCCAGCTTTTTCGCTGAATGAAAAAGAAATTACAAATAAGGAAAGGAGGAAGTCTATAATGAACACTGTGGTAATAGATTGGAAATGGAGGCATCAGTATAAACTCATGCTTTTTATAGTTGTTTTTTTTTTAATTTGAGAGAGAGACAGGGAGAGACCGAGAGAGAGAGAGCGAGAGAGTGAGTGAGAGTGAGTGGAGGGGGAGCAGAGGGAGAGAGAGAAAAAACCCCAAGCAGGCTCCCTGCTCAGTGTGGAGTTGAAAATGGCGGTCAATCTAACAACCCTGGGATCATGACCTGAGTTAAAATCAAGAGTCGGATGCTCGCCCAACTGAGCCACCCAGGCGTCCCTAAACTCAAGCTTTTAAAATCAGAATCTGAAATCTCATTAAAAGATTATAAGATTTCTGAACCTCAGATTCAGAAATATGGGTATGTGTTTATGCACTGGTTAGTACACATACATAGATTTCCAAGTTCTGTCTGGTGAGAGGTTTCTAGAAACAATGATACCTAGCAGTGAGTATTCCTGGTTCTTGGCTTCTGAATATGATTATGCAAGAAAGTAAATCAGATCTCCCTGGAAAAATGTTTGATACCTTGACTGTGGCAAGGAAAACATGAAATGATCCTGGAGCATCCCACAGTGCGAAAAATTAGGAGAGTTCTCAAAAAAACCAGAGGCAAGTCAAAAGGGAACAGGAGTTACCCTGAAAAAGCCCCCAATAGCCAAAGTTGGAATAATATGAACACCAAAATAATGATAGGACTGGATTGTAATTTACAAAACAAAATACATATCTACGAATCTATAATGATATAAATGAATAAAAAATTAATGGTTGGAGGAGAAAGGAGAGCTCTTCACTAAAGAAGAATTCCAATTAATCAGTGTGGAAGGAAAGAGTGAACTAAATATGACCACTGGCATACCACAGTGATAACTGCCTGATAAGAAACACTGAGAAGAAACAATAATAAAATCACTAGGTGAATGCATGAGGAGAAACTAGACATTTGTATAGTTTCAGGTCTCCCACAAGATATGTATTAATTAAAAAGGGGGGGGGAATCCAGTAGATACCACTTTAATGAAATAACCAAGGTTAACTTCACCAGGAATAAGACATACTGACATCATGCATTCCCCGAGAAGGGCACATCACTTCTGAAGTATTCTGGCCAAATATGCATAACCTCAATCTAATCATGATAATTCACCAGACAAACTCAAACTGAGGAACGTTCTAGAAAATAACTGACAAATACACCTCAAGGTGTCAAGGTTATGAAAGACAAGGGAAGGTTAAGAATTGGCACAGAGTACTGGAGACCAAGGAGACATCATAACTAATGCAATGTGGGATTATGGTTGGATCTTGAAACAGAAAAAGGACATTGATGGGAAAACTGGTGATGTTCAATTAAGGTTTGATGTTTTGTACCAATGTTAATTTCTTACTTTAGTTTTTTGTATCATAGTTCTGCACTATCTTATTATCAGGAGGAGTTAGGTGAACAGTATATGGGAATTATACTTTTTGGGGGTAACTTTTTTTGAAGTCTAAAATTATTTCAAAATACAAGTTTTAAAGCAAGAAGAAAGACAAGTAGAAGGTGAAGGATAGATAGGAAAGGTTGAAGAGGGAAACACGTACTTGCTTTTATTCTGCATTGTTCACCCCTATTCTTTCTTTTTTTAAAATTTTTTTTTAATGTCTTTATTTTATTTTGAGGGAGAGAGAGGCAGAGACTGCAGGGGAGGGGCAGAGAGAAAGGGAGGCACAGAATCTGAAGCAGGCTCCAGGCTCTTAGCTGTCAGCCCAGAGCCCAACGCGGGGCTCAAACCCACGGACTGTGAGATCATGACCTGAGCCGAAGTCGAATGCTTAACCAACTGAGCCACCCAGGCACCCCACCCCAATTATTTCTTGTTGGATCTCTTACTGCTCTCCTTCCCTACAATTCATGGCAGACCTCCCCTAAACTGGAGTGGATATGTTATCCACGTGTTTCTGAGACTTCCAGAAATATGTCCATTTATTTAACTGCCTTCCTAATATGTACCACTCCCCCTTGTTTTTTTATTGGGAATTCACTAGACTCAAAGGAAAAAATAAGTGAAACTGAAGTGTAAGCACTGGCATTAACACCAGATATAAGAACCAACCTAAAACAGTACAAAGATGCGGTGAAGACAAGAAGCAGAAATGTGTAAAATGGAAGGAGATAAATGATTAATTAAATGCATGTAAACCATACAAATTCAGTACCTTCCAACCTTCCAAAACTTTGGCATTATCTACTTTAAACATCATCCTTTGAGGAAGTTACTATTTAGGCCATCTGTAATTAGCATATCTATGATGGATAACTTGATTTTGAGTGTTAAGGATTAAGGAAAGGCAAATGTTAACACCAGATGTCATTCTGACCAAATTTTTAGTTTGAATTTTATGTGTACAATATTCCACAGGCAAATAAATGTCCACATGAAAAATTGTTTCTAAAGTGAAAGGGTTCAAATATGAGGCCTCATTTTAAATTAACTCATGTACGAGGCTGCCATTTTTTTCTGGCCCAAATTACTAGGATTTGACACTGAAGTTCACAGGGTAGGGAATAATACAAAAGACATTTGTGAAATTGTATTTTAACACAGGAATATAAGATAATCATTGGTATCTTTGTCAGTATACTTGTTAAAATCAGACTCTGGTTTGCTTAAAAAATTTTAAAAATCTAAAAATAACTTTAGACTTCACCATAATCCTAGAGCTAGGGCAGATTGGAAAATCAACCCTACAGATTCAGCATGCACCCAGAGATTTGAGTTAATAATGTTTTTCAGGTGCCCAGGCTCACCTGAAGCCAATACCATGAAGCTCTGGGAGGAGGGATCTGTCTGTCTGTCAATACAGCAGCTATAAATTAGAACCGTGTATTTGATTGCCGCTAACATTTTTGGTTGTGGCAGGGATTTGAAGCAAAATCAGAGTTGGTTCAATGAATCTGTGGTGAACTAGCTGAATTATGGAGCCTTTGAGAATGACCATTGCTCATACGCTTCAAATTCACTACAATTTTTCAATCAAAGTCTATGAGAATCGGTACTTGGCTTCTCAAACTCCCCTCCATATTTTTCCTCGGATGTTTTTTCATGGCTTACTCTTCAAGACTTTGAAGGAACCCACTGATAATTCTTAACTAGGGCCCATCAGCAACTGCCTTAGCAGTGCCCATAGAATATTCTCTTATTATTTTTAAAAATCATGTCTCTTTCTGCTAACTTCTAGCCTGCCTAGCACTCTCAAGCTACTCTCCTAAAAAGCTGCACCTGGGTGAGCTCTGGCAGCAGAAAAACACTGGTATAGAACCTCCACTTGCCTTTTCTATTCTGAATGTGAACAGGTCAGCCTCAGGCCTTCTTAGGTAAAACTAAGAAAACTGAATTTTAGGATTGTAACCTTCCTCCTTTCTGCCCTTCCAGCTCTCTTTCCTAAGGGAGGTGTGTTCTCTCCAGGTACCCAATCCCTTTCATCAAACTGCCTGTTTGGGGACACTAAGGTCAGTTGTTTACTGGTTGATGAATGGATTATACTGTGCTGTGAATAAATTTCAATGCATCCTCTCTTCCTGACTTTCCTCCAGCTTTTTAAATTTTTAAAATGTTTATTTTTGAGAGAGAGAGAGAGAGAGAGAGAACGCACAAGCAGGAGGGGGAGTGCAGAGAGAGATGGGGACAGAGGATCTGAAGCAGGCTTTCAACTGACAGCAGCTATCCCCAGGCAGGGCTCGAACCGACAAACCAGGAGATGAAGTTGGACACTCAACTGATTGAGCTACCTAGGCATCCCCAGCTTTCTTATTTTAACTGAAGCTTGGCGTTGTCGTGGCCCTTACAAGTGGGAGCTGTGTAATGTGTGTAGAAAACTTCTAATATATCCTAAGTGCTCAATTAACAGTAGCTATTATTTTCATTCTGAGCCTAGAGGCTGTTCTAGCATTTCCCCATCTCCAGTACTTACAGGCTTGTTCTTCCAGACTTAACTAAAAAAACAAAGCAAATGAGGAAACAGGCCTTCTCTCCATTCTCGCCATTCTCGCTGCAGACATCTACTGTCTGCCAGGACTCCCATGAATTCACACCTCTTCCCCCAGGCCCTCCGTCACACCCATAAAACTGTAGCTGCCTAGATTCAACCTCCCATTCATTTCCTCCTGCTTTGGAAATGCTCAGTGGTGATTTCACTTACTCCTCCTGAGCTCTCATTTACATTCCCCATGGCAGTGATTCCAGATTTTACGCAGCCATCAAACTGCATGCATATCACTTCCCTCTCGACTGCATGCGGCGTTTGAATGCATCAGTCAGGATTTCCCTTCAAGTCCCCACCATCACCCTTAAGATTGATCTACAGCAACCAGCTGACCGTGAAAAGCCACTCCTCTCTTCCTCTCCACCTTCCCCAGGTCCTCATGTCATTAGTTCTCTCTACTCTAGGTTTGCCTGGGCATCCTCAGTTTCTCAGATATTAATACCACCCACGTGCTTTCCATGCTTGCCAGGGGTCATTACCTACTCCTCCCCCAACCCCTGCCGCCCAACCCCACCAATTCTTGCTTTCTCTGCTTCCTCAACTCCCACATGTTCCACTAATTACGCAGTGTGGTGAGGCTATGCATGGGTATCAGGGTAATACGTGACACTGAAACTGATTTTAAGTACTAGAAAACTAAGAGATGAAGAAAATTGAAAATTCTATTTGGTCATGTAAAGGTATCCCTAATTATATTATAGGATTACCTTGTTAACATTCACTTTTTATGTCTAATTACCATACAGGACCATTAAAATTTTGCATATAATCAAGTGTATCACATGGATTTAAATTTTATTTTAATCTAGATAATAAAAAATCCATATTTTATTAAGAACCCAGGTGATACCTAGTTCCAGCAAGTATGGGAAACACCAACTTATGTACTAGCCATTCTGCTTTTTCTTCTAATTCTAAATTGCAATTTCTTCTCTTAACTAAAACCTTTCCTTCAACTTATTAATTTTAACTGAATCTTGGGCTCTTCCAGCCATCTCTAATTATCTATCTAGTCCTCCAATCTTGTTTCTTGTAGCATGGAGATAATTCTGGAAAATATGTAATAACAGGATTGTGAGAAGAGTTAAATGAGATAACATATGGTAAAGTTGGAACAGTGTCCAGCACAGAGAAGACCCAGTAAGCATCTGTTATGAATGTCTGGGTTTTGTCTCAACAAATTTTCTTAAACTCCTCTTGCTAAGGTCACTGATGGCTTCTGTGGTACATTTTTGGACCTTATTCTTTGTAAATCTGCTGCAGTCGAGCACTGTCAGGCACTCTGTACTCTGTACAACTCTCTCATGGCTGACAGGGCAAGCTCTCCTGGTGTGCCTGCCTTTCTGCCTTTTCCTTGGTAATGTCTACAAGGGCTTTCTGCTCCCTCTCTTTCTATCTACTTCCTAAAAACAAGACTTCTCCACTCAGGTGTCCAGAGGCTCCTCAAATTCAAATAAAAACAAAATTTATTCCCTTTCCTCTAAGCCTCTTCCTTTTCCTCCTCCTTTATAGCTTATCACGGCATATAGCCAATCTCCTAAATTACAGACTTAGGAATCTTCAATTCCTTCCCTCTGCCAGTGCCTTCATTCAGGCCTTATCTTTTTTTGTCCAGGCCTTTCTATCAGCCTTCTACTAACTGGATGTCCTGTCACAGATCTCTCCTGCTCAGGTCCATTCTCCACACGGTCCTCAGCATGTTCATTCTAAAACCGTTTATAACCATGTATGTGTATTTAAGCTCCACAAAAAGATCTCTGGGGGCTCCCTACTGGCTCTGAAATCAAGTTCAAACTCTACCCTGTTCATGCAAGGCCCTTCTCAACCTCTTCCCCAACTCACTTCTTTAGTCTTACTTTGTATTATTCTCCTAATAAATAAATGAGTAAATTAATGAGTGAGATACTCATCACTAAGGTCACTTGAAATCAAGAACTATATCAAAATCATCTGGGTCATTTATGTTGCGTTTCACAGGGCTTCTTCCACTGTTTTAAATAATAATTTATAATAAATAAATAAGCTTTGTTTGAAGGAACATCTAATCCTCCAGTTGGATAAGACAAATATCAGGGTAATACTTGACATTAAAACTGATTTTAAGTACTGGAAAACTAAGAGAGAAAATTAAAATTAAAAGTTCTGTTTGGTCATGTGACGGTAACCCTAATTATATTATACTAGGTCAACATTTACTATTTATGCATAATTACCATAAAGGGCCATTAAAACTTTGCTTAGAATTAAATGTATCACATTAATTAAAACTTTGGTTATAAATTAACCTATTTACCATCTATCCTCAGTCTTCACTGAGGTGATCTTCACTCATGGTGATCTGCTCAACCTTTGAAGAAGTAGAAGGAAGCGTGCTCTAAAAATCTTCTCTTAATTTTCTGGGCTTGTTTCTTTTTATTTTAATACTTTTAATCTATCTTCTTTCTTTGTACACACTAACCACCGTCATAGTAAAGGACACCAATTCTGTTGCTTTCTACTTTTTCGAGTATTATATAGCTTCTAAAAATGATGGGTGTGAGGACTGTAACAATATGAAAAACTGGCTATGATATATTAAATAAAAACCAAAAATAAAATTGTGTGTAAACCAAGGTAAACTATTTAGAATAAAAGGCTGAAGGAAAATATTAAAATTAATGTAGTTGTGTTATAGTTATGGGGTTATGGGAAAGGGGTTATCTCTTGTCTTTTTCATTTTTTTCCATATGTTTTATAATGTGGTTATATTAATTTTAAATTAAAAAAGTAAAAATCCAGACACTGTCTTCTTTATTTTTTGCCACTAAACCTCTATTTTAGCTTACTGGTTTTTTGCTCTCCCTTTTTCCCCATCATCAAGATGCTCATAATATTCTATACTGTCTGTACCTGCATTGTCCAATGCAGTAGCCACTAGCTGCATATGGATACTGAGCACTTGAAATGTGACCAGTGCAAACGGAGATGTGCTAGATGTAAAATATACACCAATTTCAAAGACTTGAAAAAAAATGTAAACTACTCATTAATAATTTTTATAATAACTATATATTGTTTTAGTGTGCTAGGGGTGCTATAACCAAGTGCCACAAACTGAGTGGCTTTGACAACAAAAATTCATCTTTTCACAATTCTGGAAGCCAGAAGTCTGAGCTCAAGGTATCAGTAGGGTAGATTTCTTCTCTGTCCTTTCTCACTGGCTTGTAGATGGCTGCCTTCTCCCTGTGTCATCACATGCCCCTCACTCTGTGTGTGCCTGTTTCTCCTTTCCTTATAAGCACACTGATCGTACTAGATTAAAATCCTGCTAACAGGCTCATTTAACTTAATTACCTCTTTAAAGAGTCTGTCCCCAAATACAGTCACATTGTGAGGTACTGGGAGTTAGGTCTTAAAACAAATTTTGAATGGACACAATTCAGTCTATAACAGATGTCAACATGATAATATGTTGGATATATTTGTTTAAATAAAACATTATTAAAAGAAAAAATGACTCTCATGAAGATCCTTATTGATGGTTATTCTGTCCTCTCATCTGAACATGCTTAGTGAATATTAAGAGAAAGTTTATAGAAAACAGAATAAGAAAACAATGCCCTGAAAATAGATCTCAGTGATGAATTTAATAGAATGTGAAATTATTAAACATACCATTTTTTAGCATAAAGAAATGATAATCTCAAGACATGATTCTATGTGGACAGAGCAAAGGGAAGGCAACCCAGTTTTCACACTGATCAGGGTCAATTTGTTACTGAATTTAAAGAAGGTCACAGTTATCATTCCAGACTAATCATCAATGTACTCTGGAACTAGATATTAACTTCATGTAGCTTAAAAGTATAACTGAGGATGAGAAATGTTGCCATGGAACATTCCATGGAACATGAAATCAGATCACTTTATTCTTTTTTTCATATATCTTTATTTCTTAGTAATAAAACTCCAACAGGAGTTTTAATTGTTTAATTAATCCTTTTTTTTTTCTTCCACTCAGCATTGTTTGTAATGTTGTACTGAATCTGTTTGGATTCTAGTAGTTTCTCTCTTGCTTCTGGTGGAAGGCACAGAGGAGGCACTATGTTTTAATAGACATAAAATTCCAATAGATATATACTCTCTATAAAGTATCTCACAATGTTAGGGGCCATCCTTCTGTTCCATTATTAACAGGTGTCTATTGAGTACACCTAGAATTAGAGCAATCAGGAGAGATAGTGTTACGATTAGTCTGAAATGATGCAAGACTGAGATTGTGTTTACATTTCCTGATTCCCCATGAAAAATCAGAAGGAAATATCCTGGATCAGCATCTTGGACTATGTCCTAGAATCTAAAACTGACTATCTTTCCCTGCATATCACATAGCAACTGGGTCCTTGTAAAAAAAGGTTTCACTAGAAATAAAAACAAATAAAAGCCATGCCTCTAAATTTTTAATATTAAAAATTTACTTAAAATTTTTTTCTAATGTTTATTTATTTTTGAGACAGAGAGACAGAGCATGAGTGGGGGAGGGGCAGAGAGAGAGGGAGACACAGAATCTGAAGCAGGCTCCAGGCTCAGCTGTCAGCACAGAGCCCGATGCAGGGCTCGAACTTGTCAACCATAAAATCATGACCTGAGCCGATGTCACATGTTCAACCGACTGAACCATCCAGGCACCCCAAAAGTTTAGTTTTTAAAGCAGAGAAAATAATATTTTTAAAAACGTTTTTAAAATTTTATCCAGTAGAGGAGAGAGATAACTTTTACAAGTCAAATGACTTTTACGATTAGCAAAGTGAGGATATTTTCTATGAATCCTATTGTTTCCTCTTTTATCCCCACATTCCCCATTTTCCAATTTCTTATTTTTTATTATATTTGAAAACATATCTTAAATTTAAGTGAATAGGACATGCATAGACACTTCTTCAAGGAAGATACATAAATTTCCAATAAGTGCAACAAAAAAAATATTCAAGAGCATTAGTCATCAGGGAAATGCAAATCAAAATCACAAGGATATACCACTTCAAACCTATTACGATGGAGATAATATAAGACAAGTAATAACAAGTGTTGGCAAAGATGTGGAAAAATTGGAACCTCAATATACTCCTGGTAGGAATGTAAAAAGGTGCAGTCACTTTGAAAAACAGCTTTGTAGTACTTTGAAAAGTTAAACATAGAGTTACCGTATACCCTAGGAGCTCCACTCCTAGGTAGATAGCCAAGAAATGAAAAATATTCATATAAAAATTTGTACATGAATATTCATAGCAGTATTATTCAGAATATCTCCAAAGTGGAAACACAAATGCCCATCAACTGATGAATGGATAAGCAAAATGTGTTTATCCATACAATGGGATATTATTCAGCAACAAAAAGGCATGAAGTACTGATATATGTCATAACATGGATAAGCCTTGAAAACATATGCTAAGCCAAAGAAACCAGTCACAAAAGACCACAGAGTATATGATTCTATTTATATGAAATGTCTGGAACAGGCAAATATATAGAGATAGGAAACATATTAGGGGTTGTCTAGAGCTGGGGAGGAGGTTGAGGGTAGATATATGGGGAGTGACTGCTAACAGGTACCGGGTTTCTTTCTGAAGTGATAAAATATTCTAAGGTTGACTGTGGTAATGGTTGCATAATTATTTGAATATACTAAGAACCACCTACTTGTATACTTTAATAGGTAAATTATATCTTATTAAAATTATTCCCCCAAAGTTAAATGACCAGGTTACAGTGAGGTTTAAGGTTTGGATTAGATGATCTCTAATACTTTCAAAGGGAAAAACAAAAAACAAAAACAAAACAATACTTCAAATGCTGATGCTTTGAATATAGGTTATTTTCTCCAGAGGATAATCTTGGAGTATATGAAAATATACACAAGTCAGACAACTTCCAGCCTCTGATGTGATTCTCTAATTTTATGCTAGCACAGTGACCGATCAATAAACAAAGACACTAAAGTCTATGTCACAATAACAAGTTGCCTTTAGATTCTCCAGACCATAGCTAAAAACTTGGAAGAATCTGTCTACCTACCATATTTAATAAATTCAACAACCAGAGAGAGGAGGCCCCATATGTAACAAGTTTCATTGTGTGTGTGGCTATTTATATTTGATTATAATGATATGTTAAAATTTATAATGCCAGGTTGAAGGCTGAGCTATTTGTAACTTTACTGATATTTTAAAACGGAATGTTTGAGATATTAAAACTGTATATTAATTTCTCTTTCAAAACAATACTTATCTTACAGAGTGATGGAACAGATTCCCACTTTTATAGGATAAGTTTCAATTATGAGAATAAAAATCACCAGAACACTGATCTGTAAATAAGAACATCAATTGATCTTGGTAGGATAAGATGCCAACAGAAAAGCTAGGCAACACACCACATGTGTCTGGAGCAAAGTTAGGAATATCAAGAATCCAAAGATGGTCCTCTAAGGGTGCTTGTGGTTGACATACCAAAAGAAGTAGGACCTAGGACCACCCACAAGGTAAAAGTAACATATGACAAATCATACATGGACATAATTACTTTTAAGTTGGCAGTTGCCATGCCAATGCAAACATTACCTTACCACCCACCACACCATCAACAGATTTCAGTAAGTAACCAAGATGACAGAAAGCACTTAAAGTGCTCTTTTCCTGAAAGTTAAAAGTGCTACTGTCATCCATTTATACTTTTCAAAATTCTTAAGTAATGGCTTGAATTCAGCTTTCAAGATATAGGTTCCTCTTACTCAACCCAAGGGCAATTCTTAACAGCGGAAGCATCATAAAAAAGACAGGGTGAGTTGTGTCTCCCTCCTGGCAATTGGTGGTTCCTTAAGGTCAGTTAGGAGCAGCAGGGAGAAATTCCTTATTCCTCCTCCTTCGGCTGTCTCGCTGTTTGTAGGTCACCCCCCTCCCCACTGAAGAATAGTACATGTTGCATGTTATTCCATGCTAGTCCAGAATAAATTCTCTCCAAATAGCAACAAAATGAGAAAATTAAGTACAACTTCACTTCATGAAGGTCATTACATACGCCTAAAGAATTCTCCAATACTCTGCAATGGTACCTTTCCCATTTTGTTAATACTTAAATGTTATTTTTTATGAAACAATGGTTATAGTAGTTGGGGAGTTTTATGTTTTTACTTGATGCAATTAAAACTTGATTGCCCTATGATGACCTCCCATTTTTAAAATGTTGGTCAGCCCATGAAAAGTCTGGGAGCTGCTCTTCCAGAAAACAACAAATGACTCTAATTTCACCACATCATTAAGACAACTAGTGAACGAGGGGAAAATGACTAGTGTCTTCCGCCTTTTTTCTCCCTATGGACCCCTTCCTTGTTTGCAAGGGTCCCCGTGTCACTGTGAAGGGATATCCTTGGGGTATTGAGGAAAAGATGTTCTTGGGAGCAGTCCAGCAGGGAGGTCTCAGGGGACAAAGTCTCTAGGAGTTCTCATGAGCCAAGAAAAGTTAAGTCTACTCTATGACTTGCTGGTAATGACTAAAGCTCATTTATTGCTTATTTATTTTAAAAGCATCTAATTTCTATTTTGTTCTAGCTATTTTATTAGTTAACATATTAATTCAACAAGAACAACAAAATACTTCTCTGCTGGTATAGCCTGGTCTCTGTCCAAGGGGCTACAGGTATAAAGTTAAGCCCTTAAATGGCTCAGTGTCCCACAGTGAGAAAGTTAGCAAATAAACAATTACATCGTGGCTGTCTGTAGGAGCATTTAGGTCTCATTGAGTAAGTGGAAGAAGCCTTCACAGGGTGGAGAGGGGGACTTGATGGGGGTCTTAAAAAAAGAGGACACACTGCTCTTTAAAACCCCATTGTCAAGAGATAGCTCCAGACTGAAGAAACATTTACGACTGGGGAGTAATCTAAAGATGTGCTGAGACAAAAAGGATCAGAAAATGGAGAAGCTTATAGCCTGTCTAAATAATTTCCATTTCAATCCCATATGTGAAGGTGAGCTATGGAAGGATAGGTGACACGCCTACTGGAATGTGAGAAAGACTATTCTTGCTGTCAGCTGGAAGATGGAGCACAGGGAAAGATGCTGGCTGTTGGTAGACCAGGTAGGAGCCTACGACACTAGTCCAGGTGAGAGATAATAAATGTCTGCATTAGAACAGTAATGATGGTGAGCAGAGACTGGATAGCAGGCATATGAAATGGTAAGAACTAGACAGTGAGTAAAAATCCAAACTCACAATTTGTCCAAAGTAAGTTTCATCATAGGCTGTGCATGTTAATACTAACGTATTTCTCACAATCCTCTGAGTAGATAGCTGCACACTCTCTAATAGCACCTTTAAACCATGGAATTTCTCTTGTAGTCGCAGAAGAGAGGGCAAGCACTTGAGTAGATAAAGCTATATCTACACTTGAAATATGCAACAGAGTCCCATCAAACTTAACAACACAGGAACTTACATTTTAGAGTGTTTTGCCAGGAGAAGGAACTGAAGTATGGGCTACAAAGCTTACTAACTTTTGATTCATTCACCGAGTCCAGAGGAAGACAGTGATAAAGGAGAGTTATGAGAGCTCTTTAACATTATGGGTTTTCTGTTGTTGTTGCTGTTGTTGTTGTTGTTTTTGTTTCTTTTTCCATCCCCCAAGCTCCCTGAATTGAGAGTAGGTAGATAATTTGCATTAGAAAGTAGATACAATGCCTCCCTGAGGGCAGTAAGAAGCCTAAGGCTCTAAGGCTCTAATGTTCTATAAATGCTTTAGAATTAGAGACGGTGCCTGGGTGTCTGAAGAGCATGTGACTCTTGATCTCAGGGTCATGAGTTTGAGCCCCATGTTGGGGGTAGAAATTACTAAAAAAACAAAACAAAACAAAACAAAAAACTTAAAAAAAAAAGAATCTTAGAAAGATAATTAAAAGACCACAATGAGGATGTTAGTTTTGTATTTAAAGTATGTGATTGCTTAGTTTTTAGATTTGAATTTGTTTTTTTTATCGAGGTAAAATTGACATAACATTAGCTTTGGAAATACAACATAATGATTCAATATTTGCATATATTGTGAGATGATCACAATAAGTTTAGTTAACACCTGTCACCCCACACGGTTACATTTTTTTCCTGTGATGAGAACTTTTAAGATCTACTCTCTTAGCAGCTTTCAAATATGTTTTTTAAAAATGTTTATTTATTTTTGAGAGAGAGAGACAGAGCGTGAGCGGGGGAGAGGCAGAGAGAGAAAGAGACTCAGAATCCAAAGCATGCTCTGGGTCCTATGCTGACAGCTCAGAGCCCGATGTTGGGCTTGAACTCATGAACCACGAGCTCATGATCTGAGCCAGAGTCAGACACTTAAGCTACTGATCTACCCAGGGGCCCCTCTCTTAGCAGCTTTCAAATTGCAAATCAGTATTATTAACTATAGTTACCATGCTGTACATTACTTCCTCATGACTTATTTATTTTATAACTGTAAGTTTGTACCCCTTCACCCATTTCACCCATCCCTCACCCTCCCCCTTTCCAGCAACTACCAATTTGTTCTCTGTATCTCTGAGATTAGATTTGAATTTATTTTATATTACAACTTTCTGACCTTATAATAAGAGATGTTCATATCTGCTACAGAACATCTGAAAGACTAAAAAGAAGTTCAAGGGAAAATACAAAAGCTCTTATTATTTTATCACCAAAATTCCACCAATACTGGTATATTTGATTCCCCAATTTTTATTTCCTATATGAAGACATTTGGAATCATGCCATGGATATAATTTTATACACTATTTTTTCCCATATAAAGCATTCCCCCAGGTAATAAAATTGTTCCTGAAAGTTAAAATTTTAATGGCTTCACTATATTTCATCTTATGGATCTACCACAATTATTATGGCAAACCTTCTCATTTTGGACATTTAAGTTGCAATTTTTGCTACTATAAATAAACACAACAGTGACCATCCTTATTGAT
The DNA here is from genome assembly GCA_028646485.1 of Cryptoprocta ferox. Classification (NCBI taxonomy): domain Eukaryota; kingdom Metazoa; phylum Chordata; class Mammalia; order Carnivora; family Eupleridae; genus Cryptoprocta; species Cryptoprocta ferox. Next base: position 77,680,915 of record CM053578.1, on the reverse strand, counting down.
TTATAAATCATTTTATAAAACTGAAATAATTTCACTGTGAAAATTTGAGCAGTAAAACAATAAAAGGAATTAAAAAAAGGGAAGGAACAGCTGACTTAACTACGTAAACTCAAACACTCTACACATAAGAATCACCCCATAAAAATAAATAGGAGAACAACAAACTGGTAGAAATGCTGGATTTTCTTAAACTTTTAGGCAGGTCTTATTATAAGCCCATTGAAACCGTAATTGTGAAGTTGGTTATCTGGACGGTCAAGATAGTTTTGCCTTGCAATGTTTACTGACTGGCCATTTACTAATACTCTTAGTTCTCTTTGTTTATCATAGTGCTAGAAAGAACCTTAAAAGATAATCTAATCCATTGAGAGATTTTTTTAGGGCTGTCTGTTCCAAACTATCCCAGACAGATGGGAATCTACACTGTTTTTAAAATTCTCTAGATAAGAAGATTCCATAACCTTTCTTGATAACCCATGTCAGAGTTTAAGAACCGTATTGTCAGGAAATTCTTTCTTTTATCTAACTTAAATCCCCCATGCTTTAGTTTAAACCTATCCCCTTCCTCTGCCTTCTCCTCACTAGGGAAGGATGGGGAGGGAAGTGCTGATCTATCTGATCAGCACTCTTTACAGAGTAACTCATTACATAAACACCACTGGTAGAGGATTATTATGTTTCTTCTTTGTTTTCTCTTCCCTCGACTATATAAACTTAGTGCCTTCAAGTTATAGGATTTTAGGTCCCAAGTCATTAATTTACAAGCCATTTAATCATCTTCACCGCACTCTTTTTTTTTTAAATGTCTCTACATTTTCCAAGTTCTCCATACCTCCAATCATTCATGAAGATACAAAGCACTGGATGTAGATTTCAGTACTGTAGAAACAGAGGTCATCTTTCTAGAAGCCACTGCTTTCAGCAAGAAGGAACTTTGGAAGAATTCACACTTGTTGGTACACAAAGATATTGGGGGATATTCACAATAAAGAAAAGTGTTGGCTACGTGGAACTACAGATTTTGCCTTTACAGCCTCCTAGACCTAAGTGGGATGGTCAGCTTCTGCACCCTTAGGGAATCTTTGGCAGCAACTAAAAGCTAGACCCAGTTATTGCTGCTGACACCTTTGGTAGTACTGCGTCAAACAGTTATTAATGGGAAAGCACATGGCCTTGGGGCCACCTTGGATGCCCCCAGGTGTAGAGACAAAATTTCAAAGGATGTAGAATCCACTAGGTTAGTGACTAAATGCCAGATATCTTGGTTGCCTCTGTCCACTGAGATTCAATCACAGTTAAAAAATAAATCTGTGAATTTAGCACTGAGAGGAGACAGATTTGAGTGTCATCAGTATGCTGACAGGTAGCATGATAAGATAAAGTAATAACCTGGAAGTTAAGAGAGCTGTGTTCTGGCATTAGCTCTGTCCCTCAGTCATGATGTGACATTTCTATTCCTCTGGGTCCCCGAGCATAAAATGTAGTAAATTACAGAATCTTTTAAACTCTTCAGAAAAAGACTCTTCACAAATACAAGCTGCTATGGTAAGTACTGATGGAACAAAACATTAGGTTGTCATCATGTGTAAGTAGGGAATTCTTCGCCTATGCCCATTTAAGCACTGCACAGCAAAATTAAGAGTTGAGTCAACACTTGATTATCAGTATTATAGGGATTATTCAGGAATAATTTAAAATTCTAACTCTTTCAACCAAAAACCTATGGGCTATCTTTCCTTTCCATCAGTGCATTAATGTTTATGTAATGTACAACTGATTTTAATGTTTCCTAAGTTGAATATAACGAGGAAAGAAAAATAGCAGTTTAAAGGAATTCCATAGAGTTCCAGCCAAATAAAAGTGGATGGATGGATGGATAGACAGATAAAGATAGATGGATAGATAATCTCTTGTTTTGCTTGCTTTGCTGATTTTGTCACTGAATTCCTTCCACTGAGTACAGCCCACAAGAGTTGACCGCTATGTTCATTTTCCTTCTACCCTTTCCCAAAGACACTAGAAAAATCCTATTTCAAACACTACTGAATTTGCACCCTGTGATTCATATGTGTGGTAATATAAACAAAGTCATTTTTCTTCAACAGAGTTTATTAATTTATTCATCCAAAGACTATCTTAACTGCATCAATGTGAATAATAAAAGGAAAATAATAAATGACATGAGTGGCAATACGCTGTGCTTGGAATGCCTATCCTCCTATAAAGATAAATGCCGGTGGTCTCTAACATATTTGGGCACAAAGATTAAGTCCCCACAGAATATAAATTTAATAAAAGCAAACTATCATTAAGATATGTTTCTTCCCCTAAAAGATATTAATTTTTTTCCTCTCCTACAGATTAAAAAAAAAAACGAAAAAAAAAAGTTCTTTGGTCAGATATGGCCCTAGTGTGATACTTGGAGGGCTGGGAGAAGGGAAGGAAAGTGGGGACTGTATCTGCAAATTGGTTTGATGCTATACGGCAGCAAAGAATGTCACAACCTGCTAGGCCACAGCCGACTTCCTAGGAGAGGTCTTGAGGTGCAGAAGACTGAAAAACTACCAGTAGAGTGAGCAACCTTCCATGCTTCTTGAGAAATGATTACATAGGAGTAGGTACTATAATTAAACTAATTGTATGCCTCCATCAGTGTAGCCACGGCCACTTGACATTCCTACCTAGCCAGTAAGTGTCCTTGTTACCAGAGCCCAGGTTAAGTGTGGAGGGAATTCGAGGCCCCCCTTGAGGCATCTGTATGCTTCATTTAAGCATACTCCAGTTGACAATAAAAATCACACTCTGCCTTGTAATACGATATTCAAGAGTTGCAAACAGAATGAGTCTTTGCAATTTTGAGAGGGCTAATGCCCTCACTTCCTTCACACAAATAAAAGATGGAGAGGATTAAAGTCTGGGAGATTACCAGCCTATTCCGAGCTTGTTTGACAGGCTGGAACCTGAGAACCTGACTGCATCAAAATGTAAAACAAATGCTGTTTGTCACCTGTAACAAGGAGGACTCAGATGTAATTTCTAGGCTTGAATAATAGGGGACAAAGAAAACAGTACACTGGGGAATGCCAGGTCTCTCATTTACGTCATGACTAACAAAAAAGAGATCTAAGAGGAGGAGATCCTGAAAATGAATGGTTCTCAGGAAGTTCATACAGGAAATCACTAACCTATGGGACTTTAAAATCTTGAAGTCTGGTCTGAAGTTTAGTTTATTTAGCCTTGAATGCCTATGAGTATCCAAACTTTCTTCCTTGTTCTGTTATCCTGGCATGGTTGATTTACTTGAAGATTTCTAAGAATTCCATATTTCAGCTCCGTATTAGGACTGACAGACGCATTCAACTCGCAGACAGGGAGTCTGCATCATGTTCACGACATGGGCTGGGAGATGGGAGGGGAAGGGGCTCCTGAAAAGAGGTACCTTTTCTTTCTTGCCCTTCCATATGTGTGTTTTTTCCCCCCCAAGGCTGAGTTCTCATTTCTCTGCTTTCTTGCAAAGAGAAATTGAGGATTTACTGTGCTAGGCACTATACTAAATGCTTTCTATGTCTTACCTCATTTAACTTGACCCTTACTTTACTCTTTTTACTTTGGCAGATCCTGCTACAGAAAAGGACCAGTCTTGGAAAAACCATGAAATTAGGTGGGCAGCCCTCTTCTCTCCAATGCTCACCCTGGTACTGCCTGGGTTTCCTGTCAAGGCATCGCACTGTAGTGGCCCTTCCAGAAACAGTTCTCTGTTCTAGAAGTTTTGTGATGCCCTGACATCTGTTAAATCTTTCTTAATTCCTAGTCCCTGAGGTCCCAGCTGAGCTTCAGGTAATCATAGGGTGTAACAAGGTACACTGTTAGCTGTTGCCAAGGGCTCCTTGTATTCACTTCAGCAGTGAACACAGCCCTTTAACAGAAACTTCAGTGTCCTGGGCTGCAAGGAGAGGGCCCTGTGGAAATCCCAAGTACCAGAACTCTGGCAAGGGTTAGAGAGACTCCTGGCTCCCCCAGTGTCAATCCTTGAAGGAAGCCTATTTACCCACATGCATTTACAAGGAATGTTCTAGACGTTTCTAATGCTGTCTTGAACATGGCCCAGCAGTGGACCATGTGGAATCATAGCATTTTCTGAGAGAAGAGCGCCACCATAAGGAATAGAGTGTAGAGGTACTGCGGAAGGGCAGAAGTCAGAAAAGATGGCTTATAATTTCAACACTGGGAAAGTGTAGGCAGGCCACTTACTCCCCTCTACCGTCTGTTTTCCCAGTTTCAAAATACAATAATAATCTATTCTTGAATTTATGTCACATAAACTAGCTCGTGTGAGCTAATGAAGGTGACTACTTTGACAAGTTAAAAGTATATAAATGTAGGCTACTGATGTGACTGAAATTACAGACTCTGGTTATGTCTAATGGACTACCTATAAGATTATAAATGTCCAAATACAGATGGCATAGAAAAAAAATCACAAAAGGGGCTGGGGTATATTCCTTTATGACCTGAGTCTCTCAAGATGCTTTCTGAGGAACAGAATACACATTCTGTGCTGTGTCTACTTCATTATTGTCTGTTTACCTGAATTACGGCAGCATGACTGATTGAGACTAGACATAATGTTATTTAACTGTAAATTTGTTGCACAACCTATTGAACACGAAGTCAAAGTAAGTTATGATTGAACAATGGAAATAAATAGCTATAAGTACAATGGCAATGTGAAAATCAAAACAAAGCAGACTATTATTTTATTCTGACATTAATTGTATAATAATACCTATATTTAAGGCTGTGACTCAATTTTGTGTGTCAAGTCAGAACAACAATTGATATAAAATATCTGAATCAGGAGTGGCTACATTTCATTGTCACCATCTTCTTCTATTCAAGAATCTTTGTAAATAAATTTTGATGCTGCAAACATGCCCAAGGTTGTAGGTTAGACAATGGTTATCCATAGCAAATGGGTTTAAATGCATTCAGAAAAGGTCTAGCTGTTTGAACCTAAAAAAAATTAGTACTCTAAAGATGACAATTCTTTGTCCCTCCAATGCTGAGATGCTAAGTGCCACCAGACTGGGCACTAATTTAAGATAGAGTGAGACTGGCTTGAGGTGTGGGGAGGGCTGGGATGATGGGTAGAGTCAACTAAAGGACACTAGAGAGAATGTGTTTGGGAGCTTGGTGGGTAAGAGAGGACTTGAAAGGAGAGAGTGTAAAGCAGTCAGATAGAACAAACCTGAATCTATGTGGCCATGATGTATGACATGCAGGAAGCAAAATAGGGCAATGGGTAGTCTCCTGCACTCGGAAAAAGGATTGTTCTCCTAGTTAAACTAGTAAAATTTACTTGTATTAGATGAGATTAGTTATCTGAAGATGTACCTTAAGGGGCAGGATGAAATCCAGGGTCTAGAAATCTAATCGAGGTGTGTGTAGCTGGAATGTGGAAAGATGGTCAAGGCTTAGTCAATGGTGTGGATAAACCTGAAGAGAGAAGTAATGTGCTCAGCTGAAATCTATGCATGGGTGGGAGCAGACAGTGGAATGGACAAAGAAGAATCCGTCAGCATGTCTTCCGCGCTGCCCAGAGGAAGAAGTAGTCAGGGTAACTTTACAGCTTTTTTCCCTACTTGGCAGGTAAGTATATCTCCACTATGGGCACTATATTTTATAGCATGCATATGTCTCTAACTATATGGTGTGATGACATTGGATCTTCCATCTACCACCTTCTCTGGTCCCATGAGCTCCTGACTCTAAAATGCTTTGCTAATCTACTCTCCTGCAGAGAACAATGTGCAGGTTATCAAGAAAACCAAATACCCAGGTCTGCTTGGCAGTATTATATCTCACTGTAAATTAATAACTTGCATTGGCAATCTGCTTTATGCAGTAATTTCCTCCAAGATTCTTTTTTCATTCCCTAGAACAGTTGTCCAAGTTATATCCACCTAAGGAAACATGGACGAAATCAACTTTCTCAATCTGCAAACCTGAGGTGATCCTGGGTTAGGATAGCAAAAAGGAAGAAAAAAAAAAAGGATGAGAAAGTAACGAGGAAAGTATATAAGACATATTAGAAAGAAGACACAGTTATCACATATAGTGGCACAAGAAAAAAAAGATACCAATGAAACTGAGTACAGAATAATAGAACTGTAATAGACTCATGTATGTAGAAGAATACATACAACAAAGTTATATATTGATAAATAACAACCAGAGCTGAGTACTTTCAGTATGGCTGGAACATCTCATTTCTTCCTCATTGTGACTTGGGAGTCCTATTAAGTAGTTGCCTATATCACAAAACAGGTGTGTGACAGAGATGGGATTCAGTCAGGCCCCAGAGCCCACACTCTTGACCACTGCACTGCATGTTGTCTCAGGGCATCACAATCCTCATGGAAATGCATAATGTTCCTCATGGAAATGCATAATGTTCTTTAGTGGCTGGTGCTGGGAAAACGTCCTTATTACGTTAAGGAAACAAAAAATCAAGCTGGATTACTACATCCCTAGATTATGCTATAAACCACAAAGTAGAATGTAGATAGATTAAAGACCTAAGTATGAAAGGTAAGCCCATCAACCAAATAAAAGAAAATGTAGGGAAAACATCTTTGTGACCTAGGAGTGGGAAAAGATTTCTTAAGAGCCTAAAAGCCCAAACTGTAACTGGAATTGGTTATCATTGAAAATGATACGGTGGACTGGACCAGTATAAAATTAAGGATTTTTTAGCTTTATGAGGAATGTATACCAGTGGCAAATTCAAAGGACCGTGAATTAGTAAAGGAGAACCCAAAAGAATAAAGAAGAAATCCAACAAACAAACAAAAAAATGGTCAAAGGATATAAATAAATAAATTACAGAATGAGAAGCCTTAAAATTAGTAAGCATATAAAAAGATGCCCAAACTCCCTTGCAATGAGAGAAATCCATATTAAAACACAATAAAATATTTGATATGCATTAGAATGATAAAAATTAGAAAGGTGGATAATACCAAATACAGGTATTTGGACCTTAGGAGAGGGAAACATATCAACACTGTGATTTGGGGGATGTTACCTGGCAGTACTTAGTAAAGAGTTCATTCAATAGCTTATGATTCTGAGCCAGAGAAATTTCCTCTGGTCCATTAGGAGGTATGGAAGACGATGTTTTTTACTACTTTTGGGTAGGAAAGGGGGCTACCTAGATGTCCATCATTAGGGGATACAGAAGTAAAAGAATATACATACTATAAAATATAATTAAAGGAACAAATTAGATTGATATAAAATTATTTAGAATAGACATTAAACACTGCTGTGTGGAAAAAAGCAAACAATGATATTTAGAGCAAAGTATCATTTCTGTAAATTAAAAATAGCTAGACAAAACAACTTTAATTGTTTATGGATATAGACTAAGCACTTTACAGTAAGTATATGTGGAGGAGATGAGAACAGGGGTATGGATTGGGGACAAAAGGAGGGGAGAGAAACTCAAGCAAGGACGGGTAGGTAGATGACAGAGCTGTGAACTGAGGATTACTGTTCAGTCAGCTCTTTGCACTCAGTCCAAAAAAGAGGAAGAAACAAAACTGAACTCTTATGGTAGGATTCTAATGGAAATACATTACGGACAACCTCACCAGACTGGGGACATACATAATATTTCATGTCATTATTATGGAGGCAAGATATGGTAGTGTTTAGAAAAATTCAAGTTATTTTCAAAAGTTGTACTCCCTTAAAAGCAGAGCAACCAATGAAATATTAATTTGTTGACAATTTTGTCTTTCAGAAATTGGAGGGGTTAATGAGAGGAATTACCAACAAAGCAACGCTGAAGTGATGGAAAACTTCAAAGAAAGTGCTACTTGGTGTTCCTAAGAGTCAGACAAAGAATGGCTGGGTAGAGTCATTTCTAATCATTCAAGCTTACTAATCACCAGATTCTCAGAGCCACCCTGGGGGGCTTCAGATTCCACAGGCCTAGGGGGGACCCAGACATTTTTTCTAATTTTAAAGCAAGCTGTGCCACAGACTATACTTCTCAAGATTTGGGGATGCAAAGTTCTGAAAGTTCAGAGGAAAAAAATGATAGGGTCCCATGACCAGAGTCTGAGACAAAAAGATGGCTTAAGGGTGAAGTGAGGTACCCAACAATGAAACGTTGACAATAAAACTGAAAATTTAATATGGATGAGTTAAAATGCAGTGGAGGATGTGGCATGTAAATAATGGCATGTGGTTGATGGCACAGGAATGATATAACAGAGGAGAAAAGCATACAACAGAGGAGAAAAGCACACAATCAGAAACCAATACAAGGAGGATTGGCTTAAGAACAGTGTCAGGAGGGGTTAAATCTGAGAATGAGCTCAAGCTTGAGAAAAATGCAGAGGACAATAAAAGGAATTGTTAACGTATGTTTAGAGTGAATGCAAGGAATGATTCACATTCCCCTTGGGGCAGATATTATAGTATTAGCAGATGATAGTAAAAGAGAACAGAAACTGTTAGCATTCTGTTTGCTCCCACCCTCCCTATCAGTGGGAATGCTCTTCAAACCAAGCCACAAAACAACAGATTAAGAAGGAACTGAAGCCTGAGAGAGGTGATAGGACTAAAAGGAAGCATCTAGCTGCCTTATTTAGGTTCCTATCTCCAGGCCCAAATGAACCTTATCCAAGTTCACTGAAGGAACTGGAAGATAGGACCATAGAACTTTTGTGGTGCTCTTAGAGGAAGCCTGGAAGACATCGGGAGTGCAGAAGAGTAAGCCTAGACATACAGCCTGAATTTTAAGAGTGGTGAGGAGTGATTGGGGAGGGGAGGAGGTACATTTTAAAAAATAGCAGAAGAGTGAATTTTAAGTTTGTGGATAAATCATTAAATAGATGGCTTATAGAAACTCAAGAGAAAAAGAATGAGAACAGGGTAATTACTAGGGACTAAAAAGGACTCACTAATAACAGCTTGTGCCAAACTCACCTCCTTTCTATTTCTGAAAGATTCACTGTAGGAGGTGAGGGATATTGGAATTGCTTTCAAAAGTTCACCTGGTGATTCTGCCGTTCAGCCAGGTGTGGGGACATTGCGAAATAGGCATGAAGACCCCTCCAAAGCCAACGATCCAATTACATTATTTCTTTTTCAATGACATCACTGCATCTATGGCTTCTTGTTTTATTTCTATTTCGCATACTTCAACTTTTCTTAAAACTTTCTAACATCTTTGACAAAAGAGGAACATTACACCGTGGAGTCTTTTCCTTAATCTTTATTCTAACAACTACTAGAAATGCCATCTCCCTTCCCTGTTTGACTTTAGAACACTCGGCATAATTACAACCTATAATTTATTTTTTCAGAAAACTCTGAAAATTTTTTTTTTTTTCATTTCCACAGCTAAAGCTTTTCTTCGGAACTCCAGAATCTTTCACTTCACATACTTAACATTTTCTACCCTCTACTGGTATTTTTCTTTCTTTTTCTCTGCCATAATGGGCTCAGCTAAAATAACCCTCTGGTTTCACTCAGGCAAGTTCTTCTACCTTTTATGAAACACACGTCTGTGCCCATCTCAGCCCTTTTTTCCCCCTAACTCCTATTCTATGAGTTCTTTTAAATTTTATAATGTTTATTGATTTTTGAGAGGGAGAGACAGAGCGAGAGCAGGGGAGAGGCAGAGAGAGAGGGAGACATGGAATCCGAAGCAGGCTCCAGGCTCTGAGCTGTCAGCACAGAACCCGATGCAGGACTCAAACTCATGAGCTGTGAGATCATGATCTGAGCCGAAGTCAAGATACTTAACTGACTGAGTCGCCCAGGCGCCTCTGAGTTCTTAATGTGTGTACACCAGAAAGCAATTCTACTTTTGTTCCTAACTGAATTCCAGCCAGGAACTTTTTATGGAGCGTATTCTGTTCTCAATACCCAATCCAAAGTGTGTAAGACACATTTTGTCTTCAAATGCTTCACTATCACCAAAGAAGTCCAAATACATACATTTGAAACTCAGGACTAAAAATGATTAAGTAGTAATATATGTGCTTCCTTCCTCCTCCCCCCACACCATGACTAACATTTAGCAGGTACTCGATACTTTTGTTTTATCAATGAATAAGTAAATAGATGGACATGTGTTGGTCTGAATTCAGTACTACACGAGGCCGGAAAAGAAAAGACCGCAGTGAGTAGAGGTGCAAAGCAGCCATAGGATTATTACTCAAATAAATGTAATACTTCTGCTTTTAGTGCAGGGGAAGAGAAACTTTTCCCCCCAGAAATTTCTTGTGTTTACTGTTAATGGAGTGATATTCTTTTATGTGCACACTCCGAATAAAGGATAATATCCACATCAATTTTAGAAATAATCCCAACAAACACCTTCTCTATTATCATCCTAATATATACTGTAAGATGGATAAAATACGAAGATGCACAGTTTTTCAATTTTCTTCCTCACATTTTTTGCCAAACCATCCCGAGAGAACTGAGCAGTAATACAAAGCTGTTTTTATTTTTATTATTATTATTCAGTAATATAAAGTTTGATAAGATTCCACTATCAAGGGACAGCAGGAGAAAGGGGAAGAGAAGGAACTTCCAGGCATGAGGCAAGAAGGGGCAGCTGCATAGCTCAAGAGCTCTAGATGATTTCCTACTGGCTCTTTGAAATGTCTGGGTAAGGATTCAAGTTATTTAGAAGAGAACTGGCATCTTCACCCACATCAAGTTCTCAGGATTGTTCAGCCACAATCCTTTTCTCAGTATGAAAAGAGCAATCACTTCCCCTACATGGTTGAAGCAATGTACGAAGATTTCAGGAGAAAGGATTTAATTGATCATTTCAAAAATCCTAATTCTTGACACATGATCATTTGCTGACCAGTATTAAATGCCTAAAGATTTAACAGAATCACTTTAGGCTTACCATTTTTTGCTGAGTTTTCATTTCTGCTAGTATCTTTGCAATCTGCTCTAATTTTTGTTTTATAGAGAGTATGCATCACGGTTTAAAGATTCATCTATCCTAAAGAATTAATCACTTGCAAAGGATGGAAAAAATCCTACATAATTGGGAAAATTGGCAAAGCCCTAATTTCTTAGCTAAAACTAGCCATCTCATTTGGGGACTCGTAAAATGAAAATGTGCAGTCTGTTATTCAAAGGTTATGAAGATTTTCAAGAGCTCAACAGCAGAACATTGAGTGCAATGTCTTGTATGTCCATGAAGCAGGCCTGCTCTGACAGTCTAATGGAAGGGAAGCTCTTGGCCAACGGAAAGGACGAGACATACGAAGCTGTGAAATATTTTCCCAAGAATCCAAGAATGTTAAACATGGACCTATTCTATTTTATATCAAAGATATCTCCTTTTCTTTGGACCCTGAGTACACAAATCTATAATTTTTTTAGTCCTGTGCTGATTCTCTGGATTTTTTTCCATTTTAAAAGTTCTTACCTTACTTACCCCCACTGTATCCCAGGAGATTAACCTCCTCTAACACTCTGTAGCCCACCTTTCTTCCCATTACAAATTCATAGCCAATCCAATCCTGCAAAAGCTTCATTTCTAGAGTGTTCTAGAAAGGGCCCTGCCCAGTTCTAATTTTTTCGGGGGGAGGGGGAATGGTAAATCTTTATAATCTCTGTAATAAACCCCTCATTGGAAATATCAGTTAATAATCATAGCACCAGAAGATAACTGGCTGAAAGAAAGAGCCCTCATCAGAAAATAAGGATTTGAGTCCTACCCTTTGGGCAAGTCACTAGGATTTCTGAATCCCAGCTTTCTCATCTGTTAGACAGGAATGCTATATTCTTTATTGATCTCATTGAGGTAACACAAGAAGCAAGTGAGAGAGTGTTTATTAGAATGCTTTGTAATCTCTGGGGCACCTGGGTGGCTCAGTCAGTTAAGCATCCGACTCTTGATGTTGTCTCAGTCATGATCTCATGGTTTCCTTAGATCAAGCCTTGCATAGGGCTTTGTGCTGACAGCACAGAGCCTGCTTGAGATTCTCTCTTACCCCCTCTTTCTCTGCCCCTCCTCCACTCATGTTTTCTCTGTCTCTCTCAAAATAAACAAATAAACTTAAAAAAATGCTTTGCAACCTCTAAAGGGCTTTAGATACATAGGATATTATTTTGGTGATTTTCTTTTTTTTTTCTTTCAAAAAAAGCTTTTTTAACATTTATTTATTTTTGAGAGAGACAGAATGTGAGGGGGGGGGGAGGGGCAGAGAGAGAGGGAGAATCCGAAACAGGTTCTGGGCTGTTAGCACAGAGCCTGATGTGGGGCTCGAACTCACGAATTGGGAGATCATGACCTGAGCTGAAGCTGAAGCTGACTGAGCCACCCAGGTGCCCCTATTTGGGTGATTTTAATTGTGAGTTTGTTTCTGTAATGCCAGCAAACTGTAGGCAGCTACCAATTTAGATCGAAAGGAACATGGAGTTATAAATCAGTGTATCTAGCTTTAATTCCAGGTGCTAATGATGTGCTGAGGGATGATGAGCAAATGAATCCATCTCTCCAGGCCCCAGTCTTCTCATTTGTGAAACAAGAGGTTTCAGTCGTATCACCCAGAGTCTTAACAATTCTAAAAATAATTGTATATTATTCAATTTATTTCTTTGGCAAAATGTTTATTGGGTTCCTTCTATGTACCAAGTAATAACCTAGAGTCCTTGGGATACAAAGACAAGCCATTTCTTTAAGGGGTTTACTAGATACCCAGAACATTCCAGAAAGTATGCTTCACCTGAATGGAACAAAGATGAGTAAGATCTGGTCTGTATGCTCAAGGAGCTCAACAGGAGGATAGTCAAGTAGATAGTAAATTACAATATCTGTGACAAATTTGTTCTATAGAGGCTTACTCATATGCTATATGGGCAGAAAAGAAGTATACCTTGCCTAGTTCAAGGCTGAGGCTGGAGATGTGTTCAAAGAAAGCTTTCCGGATAAACTCTAACAAATGTCACTCTTGTCTAGGAGTACATTTGTACTTCTTTCGCATATGTTCCTTGTGGTACTCTTAATTTCTTTCACTTACAGTTTGTGGAACACATTATTCCTAAGGGATGGCACAAGCTGGACATATTAATGGTTTAAAGGAATCTGTAGGGTCTGACGATACTAGTCTAGACAAATCCTTCTTAGACTGCCTAACGGAAAACCTACTGCTTTGAAGGTAAGGAGATTCTGTTGCTTCTTGCCTCAATACATTTTTGGGAGACATTTAAAAAAAAAACAGAAAGATGAAAAATTGATTTTTTTCTCTGTATGATGTAGCCACTGTGGGGGTATTCTTTCTACTGTAATAGGGTACTTCTGAATTATATGATAAAATGAAGACTGGTTTTCACAAGAGCAATGAAACGAGATGAGTCGGCAGTCACATGTAATGAGGCAGGGGCACAGCAAAGGGACAGCTTGTGGCTGCAAAGTTCTGAGTACCCTTTAGATGACGCGGATTCAGGAGATGAGTGACACCTGAGGTTCTGGAAGTCTGGTACTGCCTGTACATCTCTAACATCCCAGAGAACTTGAAGTGTCATTTGGTGCCAAGACAAAGCTAAATGCTGCCTGTGTATTTGACCCAAAATGTATCCTTTTCTTTGTGCGTGAAATATTGAAGTGAAGGTGATATAGAGGTAAATCAAAGCAAATAATCTGTTTTCTTATAGGTATTAACCAACCTAATAAAATCCTACATAACTAAATAAAAATTACTTCATTCTGTGAGTGGCATAGATCTGAGTTAAAATTGTGAAGTTAATTGTCTTAAAAATAGAGTCCTTCAGGGTCACCAACTACCATATGAAACCCATTTACAAGACTCCCTATAATCCAGGACATGAGAAACCACAAAAATCTGAAATAAATATCCAGCCAGCAAAGATAATCCACGGCTGTACAGTGAAAAGAAAAGCTCCACTACATTTCTTTTTTCCTCCTTCACACATGGTTTAAATATTCACTCCTCCATGTTCACTTGATGTAAGATTCTGTTATCATTATGAGGGAAACCTATAATATGACGACCCTACAAAGAGTACTAAGCTCAATTACAAATACCATCTTTATATAGACACGAAATCCAAGGCTTTTATGGATATCTGTGTAATGAGAGCAAGCAAAAGGGGTAGAACTAGGCAGCTGTAAGACTATTCATCTACGAATTTCCCACATCTATTTTAGTCTTACAAAAGAGTTTACTACTCCATAAAGAATCATTTTCTTTTAAACAGTTGGCTTTGGTTGTGTTTCCTCAGCAATATGCATACACCTGGGAGGCAGGAAGTTTGACAGAAAGACACTGGGATGCTACGTTTACAAACGGATCCAACAGATGACATCATACACCTCTTTAAAGGAAGTCTCTGATCTCTGGAAATCAATGTTTTCTCTTGTCTGCCCTACATTTCACTTCTTTTAATATTCTTGAGATAGACTGGCAACCAAACTTACTCATAGAGCTACATTTAACAATTTTGGAATTAAAACCATATAAAGAATCACTGGGAACAGAAATAATTGCTTCCAATTTCCAAGGCAATTGCTCCTATCTTAAGGCTCCTGGTAGGCAGTGGAACTGCAGACATTTCTGCCCACGGAACCTTTTTACTTAGTCAGCGAGATCTTCATTTCTTAAAACCTAAGTTTCTGTAGTAGCTTCTTCCTCCCTCTTCTCTCAATCTCACCCAAATTGTATACTCTACCTTTCAACTCAGCTCTAGGCACAGTTGATAAATAATTTCCCCACCCCTACCCAGCCTAAGGGTGTCCTTGCACAGTATCCTGAAAACCCACCACTCCTTGCCCAAAGGAGATGATCTCCACTAAACTATGGAGATTAATAGGCAAGGTATGGGGCACCTGGGTGGCTCAGTCGGTTAGGCGTCTGACTTGATTTTGGCTCAGGTCATGTTCTTTTGGTTCGTGAGTTCGAGTGCTTGCATTGGGCTCTGCACTAACAGCGTGGAGCCTGTTTGGGATTCTCTCTCTTCCTCTCTCTCTCTCTGCCCTTCCCTCTCTCTCAAAACAAACAAACATATAAATAAACTTAAAAAAGATTAATAGGCAAGGTAAAAAAGAGATTATGGCCAACTAGGATTAAGAGATTAATCATTGATACAATTCCTCCAAGGAAAGATCTCATCAAGAATACTGATTTCAAAATATATTTCATTTCTCATCATAAGTGGGGGATAGATGGAAGGAACAAAGTGATAAAACAGAGAATAATGGCTTAATAACCACTATCCAACCACCAATAGCCCTGCTTTCTTATTCAACTCTATATTTTATTCCAGAAAATAATATTCATCTTTGAAAAGTAACAAAAGAATTTCACTTATTTTGAAGAGAAAACCAGGAAGATGAACCAAGAATGTAGATAAAAAAGCTGCTCTTAGCATTGACTTGATGTACAAATAGTAAAATTTAGTAAGAGTACTAATTGCCAGCAAGGTATAAAATACATAGTTTTTAACAAAATACGAGAGTCATGAACTCTATAAGTAATAACAAAGAAGAGAAAGGCCAAATATATACTTTTGTAATTGCTAGAGACAAATAATTACAGAAATTAAGCAAAAATGGATAGTGCACAGGCTTTAATATAAGAGTAGAGATTTTGATCCTTAGAAATATTAAAAATATCATGAGAAAAGACAAAGGAGTATTTTGGGGGACAATCCAAAAAAGAGATACCTTTTTTCTTTCAATGCATTAGGCTTACCAAACAGTAAAGTAAAAAATGATTAGAGAAGAGAAAAGGCCACTTGTGACTTTGCCTTAGGCTATTAAGTACCATAAAAAACATGATTAAAAGTTATAAAAATACAATAAAAAAAAGAAACAAAAAGAAAATAGTATTTTGGGAAGTGCTCATAAAAGTGATGGTGGAGGGGAACCTGATACAAAAATAGCAGCACTTTGTAGGGAGGGAGTGTCATATTTTGAACAAGATTATGCTCTCTCATAAAGCCAATATTATTTCAGTGCAATCAAGTGCATCACTAATGTGCAAAATCTAACTTTATGAGATGCAGCAAAGCAGAGGAGAAAGTTGCCTTTGGATGATTACTCTGAAAGTCTAATCAAAGACATTCTCTCATGTTATCAAACACAGATGTGCAAACCAAGAGGCTAGAGATGGTTTCTTATTGAAAAAGGTTGGCAAAAAGATTGAGTACCTTGAATTGAATTCATCTCATCATACGAAATCCTACATATACCTGGGAGGCTCTTCAAAGTCTAAACGCACAGAATAATGTTCAACACATGTTTGCCGTGATGTGCTTTTAACCTAAACCCAAATCCTCATAAGCCAATCCAGAAATTCAGGGCTTTCTGCTAACCAGCGGCATACAAGGACTACTGACCTAACTCAAGAAACATGCAGATGTGGGGAGAGAGCTGAAGGGGAGCCAGCTGAACCCCACAAAGCATGGTTGCTTGGTGTTTGTTTGGTGATTTTTATTGTGTGTTTACACTCTGGATAAAAAACTCTAAGTTGGTACTCCATTGAATGACATAATCAAATAAGACACTGTGAAGCATAATATCACATTTACCTTTCTCCATTTTCTAAAAAAATTCTTTTTTAGCTAAAATATTTCTTTCATAACATTTTATTTTATGATTGGGAAGATGTCAGGTAACTGAGTGCTACCTATTCACTAATTAAAACTCATTTCATTTTGAACTTTAATTATATCTTCAATTCTTATCGCTGTAAAATGCTAATGGATGAAAATCTTAAATACAAATGAATAATTAATACAGGCATATTTCTTTTTAAAAGCTGTTTAACTTAGTTAAAAAATACCATGTGTTGCAGTGATGGTTGGGTCACGCAGGGAAAGTAGGTTTCTCTTCATTCTCTGCTTTGAAAAAAAAATAATGCAACAAGAAACATGAACTTCATTCCTCCTAAGTATCTGACTGTGGTAGACCTCTCACAAGCCAGCAGAATTTGGACAGGCAGTTTGGGTAAGGTCGGAGGGAGAGTACATATGAAATGACTGTTTTTGGTATTTCCTTCCCACCTTTCCTAGATTCTCCCTTGAAGTTTTAGTTGTAGCACCTCTGATACATTTCAGATTCCCCAGTCCCACCAACAGTTAATGTAATAGTGTAAAAAAGCAAAGCTGAAGAGGTTACCACTTCTCTCATTTCTTGCAGCTTCTTCCAGATACCTTTTTCTCTCTTCCTGCCTGAAGTAAGGGCATCATTATTAACAAAGGACAGAATACAGGAAGGTGTGGGAGAGGCCAGTTGTTTAGGAAATAGCTGTCATTTGGCAAATGGCATAATAAACACATTATGATCTTTGATGCAGCAGGTAACGAGCCAGTATACACACAATATCAAAGCTAAGATTATTCTCTATGTATTTTTTCTTATTTTATCTGAACTCCCCTATTCAATTTGTTTATATTTTCCAGAATTCAACAAGCCACTTTCTAACATCACCTAAGAATTATTATTATTATTATCCTTTGCTGTTCATTATTTTGTATCTATCCTACTCTGAAATAAAAATCTTCCTTATCGTTAAATGACAATATTCAAAGGCAAGATTCAATGTTCTGAGAACGAATGGGCATGCACATCTCTCAAAACTAGCATTGATTCTGAAAGATTAAAATTCCCATCTACCCTCTCTGTGACTTTCAAAGTGTTGGGAACAAATCATTTTCAAAAAGCTAATGTCATTATTTTGTGTAATGAAAGGAAAAACCAATATATGAGACAACCATGGTGCACGTCTCATTCCTTGGTCATCTACTTGTCATGTCCTTTTCATCTCCGGGTAGGGTAAATGCTTGGTAAGCCTGTCTCCTATACAGCTTTGTGCTGTTACTTGCCCATCCAGTCTTGCACATTGTAGTCTTACTCCTTCACCCAACACTTGGGAGCTATTGCATGTCTTGGTAAATTCATGTCTTTTGTTACTATATGACTTTGCTGCGTAAGGATGGACTTTTCATGGGTTGGTGACACATTGAAAATAAGAGGACAAGAATGGCAAAACCATCTCTAATTAGTTGTTCCACAATAAAGGGGATGTTCTATGCACAGCAATGGAGAGGCACTGTTTGTGTCCCTTTTCAAGAAATAACCTGTCATTCAGCTGCACAGAGCATGGATGTAGCTGACAGCCTCTAGGAATTGATATTTTTAGGATCCTTCTCAGGTTTTTGACTTGAGGACACATTCTTCTGAGGTAGCCACCAGTTAGTGACTGAATACAGTAGGGTTCCAGAACCTGTTTCTGCCCAGTGTAAAACTGGGCAAACAATTTGCTCTGGAGCTAATGCTGGGTTGGCCAAGACTTTATCAGACTTGTGCTGTGGTAGAAGCTATCCTTGCCCAATCCTGTCTCCTCCCATTTTTATCTTTCACAGGTATTACCCCCTTAATTAACCTTTTGCACTCCTACTTTGTCTTAGCGACTGCTTCTGGGGGACCCAACTGGTAACCCCTGACTATCATTACCTATCTCTGGAAAGAGATAGCTTAGCTTAGACTAGGTTCCCAAATTCTCCCTAAATCACCAGGCAGCAGGCTTAGTAACAAATATTATTTTATACAAGGAGACAGAGACAAATAACTCAAATGTTGATAATGTTTGCTAGGGCATCAAATGCAATGGAAAACTTGCAGTTTGTTTCACAGATTATTCTGAATTTGACAAGAGTATCTGTCATTAATCCTACTACTTTCATGCTGTTAGTCTAAAGGCTGCATGTTAAAATACCCTTAGGACCCTTCCTTACCCATTTGCCCTCTTCTATTATGGCTTTTTACTTCAGATTATTTGGAATTTGTATATCCAGGAATAGTAAATACCATAAATTTTTACATCTCAGGTGTTCTTATATAGGTTGGCTTAACCATGTTTACTTAATAAATTACAGATTATAATTAATTCAGGCTACTTAACCACTCTAAGTAATTGGTTAATTCACTCACAGGTTTTTAATTATTTTTTATTTTTTAATGTTTATTTTTGAGAGAGAGAGAGCAAGGGAGGGGCAGAGAGAGAGAGAGAGGGAGGGAGACTGAGGATCTGAAGTGGGCTCCATGCTGACAGCAGAGAGTTTGATGAGGAGCTTGAACTCACAAAATAAGAGATCATGTCCTGAGCCAAAACCAAGAGTCGGTTGCTTAACCGACTAAGCCACCCAGGAGCTCCAGTTTTTATTTTTTTAAGCCATAATTTTCAATGGTTCACTGGTAATCTTGAACTGGACACTTTGTAATATTCTACAGATTAGCCATAGAATCTATATATAATTTCATGTTTTGGTCTCTATTTTGTAATTTCATATTGATAATTTCATATTCCAGAGTGCATGTAACTTTGGATCTGAATGACAAAATTGCATCATTACAAAGTGTGATGATAACAACAGTTCAAAGAGAGGAGACCAATACCTTTGACAGCAATCAAAAAAAGCAAAACCTATCTTGACTAATTTGGAAAAGTGTTTTTGAATAAGGAATATGAAATTTAATGGAAATGATGGAGGGAAAGGCACTTAAGGAAGGAAAACTCAAGTGCATAAATACAAGATGGAAATGTATTCCCTATGTTCGACCACAGTAGAAAAACATACCGGAGTCACAGAAGGCCACTCACAGGGAATTAGCCATCAGGACAATGGTTCTATTCAAAAAGGAAGCAGGACACTAGGATGTATGAACTGAATGAGTGGCTAAGTGACCTGAAGTAACATGGGTGAAAGCTGTGAACGCATTGACAGACGGCGATTCCTCATTGATCAGGTTCTCACCATGGGGGGAGAGAAAATGTGGAGATCGAGAATGGGTGGATATAATCAGGGAAAATGAAGAGTAAGAGCTTCGGAGGCAGTAACCTGGAGAACTACCTGTGGGGTGA
This sequence comes from Cryptoprocta ferox, assembly GCA_028646485.1. Lineage (NCBI taxonomy): Eukaryota > Metazoa > Chordata > Mammalia > Carnivora > Eupleridae > Cryptoprocta > Cryptoprocta ferox. Next base: position 77,660,978 of record CM053578.1, on the reverse strand, counting down.
CAAAGTTTACAAAACTTCTTATAAAGAGGTGACGACACAAAGGATGGTGTCTGCGCTTATACGGAAGCCAACAAAAGCTTGTACTCTATCACTAGGGATTTTAGGCAGGAAACTTCAATGCCTCAAAAGCCAGGCAGATAACCCAGTAGAAAGAGCCAGGGGAACCTAACGTCCTCTTGGAATCTCTCTCACTGTCCAACTTTTCACAGAGGTATGGGCACAAAATCATTTCCCTTCCTTAAGGCTCTACAACAAGATGACTTCAAAACCACAGTGCAGGTTATCACGTAATAGAGTCTCAGCTGCAGGGAGAGAACGGGGCAAAGTAGAGACCGAAACAAGCTGGCCAGTGTGGGCGTCAGCTAAATGGGGCAGGCCATATTGTCAGATGCAACACGGCCCTAGGGGGCCAGATGGTTTAATGGTCTAGGAGAAGCCAGGCATCTGCATTTATGTTCACTTTTTAATATAAGAAACCTATTTTTTAAATTTTGAAAGAGATTGCCTCAAAATAATACATGCAAATAATTCCTAATTTTAAAAGTTAAAACGTACTAAAAGCAGTATTTCCCCTCCTTGCTCTGAGGGCTTAACTCCTGAGGCAACCATGCTGAAATCTTTTAACTGATATGTAAGCTCTAGAATATGAGCTTCCAAATTATTTCTTGGTTCGTGAACTTTAGTCATTATTTGGTGTCCTTCCATGATGGTAGATAAAGAGTCGGTTGGTTATCTGTGTTCTTCATTCTCTTACATATTCCTATACTCCTAATACAGTTCCACCACTGTTTGGCTCATATAAATATTCTCTTTAACGCTTATGTTATTATAACCCGATAAACACTGTTTAGTCCTGAGCCAAACAATGTCCTAACAATCATTTCTTCTTTCTCGTTCATTTTTCACACTGGACTTTATCGTTGCCCCTTTTTAAAATTTGGCATAGTTTTTATATATTGTTACTAATTCTTTCTGGTCATTCCAATACTGCCGTTGCGTCAAAAAATTTGTTTTACTTCTTTCCTCAGAGCTATCCCTCCTGGAGTGTGGGTATCTGTCTCCCTCATGTTGCTGCCTCTTCCGGTGTGGCTGCTGCTTGCCTGGGTACTCGGCTGAGCTGTCCGGAGTGTGTGCGTGTGTGTGTGTGGGGCGGGGGGAGGCTTTCCTTTCCCGTAGTTCTAAGGCTGCCCTTTGTCCCTTTGTTCTCCTCTCGATTGGATCCTTGCTTCCTGGACCTGACATCTTCCATTTTCTTGATTTACACTCCTTTATCTGATGGAGCATATCCTCCAGTAAATCCTGAGAATGGATACATGAGAGAGAGAGTGCTTGATTCCTCATGTCTGATAATGTTTTTAGTCTACCCCTACCTTTGATTGATAGTTGGGCAAATAATGCATCCTAAGCTGAAAATTGCTTTCACAGAATTTTGAAAGCATTTCAACCGCTGGTTTCTAGTTTCCAGGATTGCTGTCGAGAAGTTCAATGCCATTTTTATTCCCGATCCTTCTCAGGAACCCCCTCTCTTTTTTTCGCTTTCCAGGCATTTTAGGATTCTTTCTTTATTCTTAGTGTTCTGAAATGGTATGAGGATAGGCCTTAGTTATGCCGAGGATCTTCTCTTTTTCACTCCCCTTTTCTCTGTTCTCTCTTTTTGAAATTTCTACTCCATTAGAGGTAGGAGGACATCTCTTCCATTAGAGGTAGGACATGATCTTCCAATAACCTTTATTTTACCATTGTCCATGTTTTTTAAGCTTTTTTTCTTCTTTCTAGGACAGTTCCTCAGTTTTATGTCCTAATCCTACTATATTTTATTCATAACTTAGGATTTTTCATCTATAACTGCATCTGGTTCTTGTCCCCAGGATAAAATGTCTTCTCTTTCTGATAACATTATAATTAAATGATGACTTCCTTGGCCTTGTGCACTCTTTTTCCTCTTAATTCATGTATCTGTTCACTTTTATTTATTTATTTTTTTAATTTTAGTCTCCTTATGAGAGGCCTTCCTCAATATCTGGTGATCCATGGTTGTTCTTTAATGTGTTCATGTGCCACTAAAAGGCCACGTAGACTTCCTGGGAACACGGGTTGACCTTGAGTAGTGAGCCTCATTGTAACGTAATGTGGCGAACCAGGTTTGTGTTGTGTCATCACCCACTATTAGAGTCTGTGACTCTTTTCTCTATGACTGTTCCATTTCTCCAGAGAAGAATTTTTTGGAGAGAATATACTGGGGCTAGAAATCCCAGATTTTCATTTGACTCCCTGGTTTTAGTCCTACCCTGCTTTCATTGTACTCATTCTTCTCTGAACCTGGAGTTCAAATTCCCCAGGTAGAAGGAGGTAGGTAGAAGGAGGTAGAAGGGAGGAGGTAGAAGGAGGGGTGATACTCGGCAGCATGACATTGGGAGAGGGAGTGTCTAATTTCATACAGAAATTCATACAGAAACCTTCAACCAAATCATTTGTTTTCAGCTCTATGCTGATGCAGACTCTCATTCATAGTTAATACCTTTACGAGTTGTTGGTTTTGACTGGAAAACAGTGTGGAGGTTCCTCAAAAAATTAACAATAGAACTCCCCTATGACCCAGCAATAGCACTGCTAGGAATTTACCCAAGGGATACAGGACTGCTGATGCACAGGGGCACATGTACCCAATGTTCATAGCAGCACTTTCAACAATAGCCAAATCATGGAAAGAGCCTAAATGTCCATCAACTGATGAAT
>CM053578.1:77443050-77658142 GCA_028646485.1 Cryptoprocta ferox | reverse complement strand
TACATACAATGGAATACTACATGGCAATGAGAAAGAATGAAATCTGGCCATTTGTAGCAATGTGGATGGAACTCGAGGGTGTTATGCTACGTGAGATAAGGCAGAGAAGGACAGATACCATGTTTTCACTCATATGTGAACAGGAGAAACTTAACAGAGGACCATGGGGGAGGGGAAGGGGAAAATAGTTAAGGAGAGGGAGGGAGGCAAACCATAAGAGACTCTTAAATACTGAGAACAAACTGAGGGTTAATGGGGTGGGGGAAAGGGGAAAAAGGGTGATGGGCACTTGTTGGGATGAGCACTGGGTGTTATATGGAAACCAACTTGACAATAAATTATAAAAGAAAAAAAAGAGTTGTTGGTTTTGAAATATATTAAAAATTCTTCCTTTGGAATATAAAAGTCAAACAGTTGTTAAGTGTTATAAAGGGGGGAAGAAGAGTTAAAAGATAAAATTCTTTTTTTAAAAGTTTCTTATTATTTTGAGAGATGGAGAAAGTGTGAGCAATGGAGGGGCAGAGAGAGAGGAGAGAGCGAGAATCCCAAGCAGGCTTCGCACTGCCAGCATGGAGCCCGATGCAGGGCTCAAACTCACGAACTGTGAGATCATGACCTAAGCCAAAGTCAGATGCTTAACCAACTGTGCCACCCAGGCACCCCAAAAGATAAAATTCTTGATTACTCAATTTTTGATTGAACATTTTTGTGCTATGTTTCCTGAATTTAGAATACTTTATTTTTATTCTTTAGCACTCCTGCCCCGCCCCCCAACACACACACCTACATAACCTTACATGTAGTTCAAGCAGATTGAGTGCAAAATGCCCAAAGGTCCTCAGATAAAGACCCAAATGCTGCTGACAAAGACCATAATGGCAACACCGCAGAAAGAGAACTGAGTCCCCAGGACAGGCCACTGAGTGAGAACCAGAAGTGTTCTCATTTGTCAAACGAGGTACTGAAGACTATATTCAGTGTGATTAGGAATACCCGGAGAGAAAGTCAGACATACAAAATCAAGAACCATCTGGCACAGGTGTGGTTTGTGGTGCTCTGTCCATAGTCACGCCAAGGAGATGTCCCGAGTTGATAGCCTGTGAGTTGCCCACAGCCTGATTGAATGAGAAGGCAGTGCACAAATTATTTCGCTGAGCCTGCCACTGTCCCTCCAGCATCAAGCCTGTTTACCTCTCTGCTCTCTTCAGAGTATCACTGGTAGGTCCTCATGTAATATGTTTCTGTGTGTCTCATTTATTCCGTATCAACATGCCCCTATTTCTGTTTCCTTTGACAGTTCCACAGCTTTTGGTCTCTGTGGTCTCTTCTGTGTTACAACACAAAACAAAAACCAACTAACACATTTCCCACTCCCAACGCTCTGATTTCTCACCATCTCCCATGTTAAAATATATAGTAGGCCCAGTGGCAACACCATTAAAAGATCAAACACTGTGTATCCGCTGGAGACTCTAATTTCTTAAATGTTCTTTCCCTAACCCCCTACCACTTTCCGCTGCCGCAAAGAAAATAGCCTCCTTGCTGTTGGCGCTACTCTTCGTCATTTAAAAGAGAAGAAAAGAAAGTTCATGGCTGGCAACTTCAATTTCCTTTTTCTTCCATGTATACAGTATATTAAAACATCCTGTATTATATGGGGCTGGAGCAGGTGGGAGGAGGAGGGTCAGGCCTGGGGTGGGGGGCGGGGAGGAAGGTGACCATTTAAGGAGAGAAAGAGGAGATACTGGGGGCCCCCGGGAAGGCAGGGGGGCAGAGGAACAGATAAGAAAACATACGTTAGGAGGCCAAGACACAAGCATGCTGTTCTCCACAGCTGTGAGCCAGGCCACGGTGGCTGGACTGTGCTTTTATAAGGAATGTGTCAGATGCTTTGTAGTTACTTCTTAATTTTACAGATGGTCAGAGAAAGTGCTTCTATTACTTGCCTAAAGTTAGCACTGAAGGCTGATTAATACAAGATGTCCTGACACAGGACCTATGTGTAAGGTAGAAGAAACAATTGAAGGAATACAAGTGTCCCTGTAGGATCCAAAGTTAAATGTTTGAAGCAACGAGAGCAAACCATGTCTGAAGGCAAATTGGTTAAAATAAATCATGTCAGAACCATGAAAGTAAAGAATCTAAACAGCTCTCTAACTCCACTCTAAGGCTGGCTTTCTAAGAGTCACACCATTTTTATCCCCTTCATGCTTGGAGTGCATGTTATTGGCTATCGGCAGAAAGCTGCGCAAGGTGCCAGAGATAAGGGTGAGCATGAAGCTGATTCATTGAGAGCAATTAGGAGATATTTGACAGGAAAGCTTTCCTATGGGGGGTGTGTGGAAGGGGGGCTTTATCCACTTGGTCATTTGGCATCATCTTCGTTAGCAACTGAGGTAATAGAACCAAAGTGACCTTAGTCATAACAAGGGTATTTACTATAAATAGACTTGAGACACACAAGATTCAGCACTGAGGGAAAGCCAGATAGAAAAGAATTTGGGGAGTTTCCCTCCTAATGAAAAGCCAGATAAAAGAAAAGAGATTTAGTCATTCTGTGTTGCCAAATTGGTAAAAGCTTCTGAGGACAAAGTAATAATATAGATATCGCCTGGGTAACAGACAAAAGAGATTCCAGAGAAGATTGTGAAAAGCAATTTTCTGTTAAATGAATCCTGTTTTCCTACTGACTTACATTAGAAACTCAAAGATGCATGGCGATGGGGAAAAAAAAAAGTTGGCACCTGGATGGAATAAGGTACAAAGACTATAGTAACTGATGCAAAATGATATATTTTAGGTAAATTTTGTTGGTCACAAATAGTTCTAAAACTGAATGGTAACGTATTACTTATCCTACCATGCTGTAATCAAAACGAATCATAAAATAAAATACCGACAATGACATCAGAGCACATTCCCGGGAATTCTCCAGTAACACAGATGTACATGTTGCCTTGCGTCATATTGTTCCCATTTAGAGTCTTGCAATCTCCAAAGTTCTAGTAATTTGTCCAAGCTTTTCACCAGCCTCATAGCACCTCAAGAGTTTTAACTTCATACCCAAAGTGATTTTAAAATAACGAAGTGAGGTCTTTATCTCAACTTCTAAATGCTTCATGTTGGTCCAGTTGGATTTTGAGATATATTGAAGGTGTTAACTTCTTCAGAGAGGTGCTACTCTAGTAAAGACATCTGATTCATGTTCTGTTTTTCATGTTCGTTCTGTAAGAACTACTTACAAATTCTTGGGGCTACTTAATCTCATGGGAAAATGAACTTTTAGAGTAGGAATATTAATCTGTTTTGTTCACTTATATGTCCCTCCTATAGATGAGTGTCTGGCCTATCAAAAGCACTCAGTAAATATTAATTGAATATCCTAATGAATATATTTCTCAATTCTCCCTCCCACGTATTCCTTCTTTTCTTTAATCATAAAAAATAAAACAAAAACAAAACAAAAATTTCTGTCAAAACAATGTGCTAGAGGGTAGGGATTGAACAGTGACTAAAGTAGACAACCCCTTGCCTAACGGAACAGAGAATATTTTTTAAAGATTATTTTATAATTACAGAAACAGCGGTGCCTGTGTGGCTCAGCTGGTTAATGTCCAACTCTTTGATTTCAGCTCAGGTCATGATCTCATGTTTGGTGAGTTCGAGCCCCACATCAGGCTTGATGCTGACAGCATGAAGGCGGCTTCGGATCCTCTCTCCTGTTCTCTCTGCCTCTCCCTCTGCTCTCTCTCAAAAATAAATAATAAAACATTTAAAGAAATTACAGAAACAATGTAACAAGTGTCACAAGGGTGAAACAGAAGGTTCTTGGTGAGCATTCAGATTCAGCAGCCAGTTTTCTAGTTTCTATTTGAAAACCTCCAACAAGGTAATTCTCTACTTACAGAAAAAGGAAGATCTATGTCAGGACACATGTAGTTGTTTCTGAGTTCATGTTTATATTTAGCGAAGATATATCTTCCCATTTATTGTCTCTATTAGTTGCTTTACTTCTGCCACCTCCTCACTCCTCTTCCAAGAGGCAGTCTTCGAACGCTTGAATATCGCTATTACAGCTCCCCTGCTTTCTCTTGTCCACGTTAAATGTTTCCAGTTCCTTCCAACTATTCTCTATATGAAAGTGGTTTGAGCTGCTCCACTATGCTGGTTAGCGTCCTTGATATACATCCTTAAAGTACAGTTTAAAGTATAGTACCCAGAACTGAACAAACTGACCACGACGGGAAGTCTGGTTATCTTCTCCCTCTGGATACTGTGTGCTTATCAGCATGGTCTGTGCTCACTTAATACCACACCACTTACTAAAATTCACCCAACTTTTACCAAACTAATACCTCTCAAATTTTAAACTGCATGTAAACCACTGGAGTACTGGTTACAGGTCAAATTCTAACTCAAGGAGCCTAACATGGGTTCTGGGATTATTTCTAACAAGCTCTCAGGTGATGCTCACAGCTGCTGGTCCAGAGACCACACTTTCAGTAACAGAACTAAACTACCTAAGGTCAGAGCACTGCAACCTATAGCTGAGTCACACAGATTGTTTTCATGAACCTCTCTGATCTTACTAAAATCCTCCCTTTTAGAATTAATTCATAGTTCCATAGTTTTGAATCTTCATTCAATAATTCTGCAAATAATCTATTCCTCCTAGTTCTCTGGTTGGTGACTTTACTACCACAAAAAACTTCCTTTCATCAATGGTAAAATGCATTAATACTTGCCTTAAGGTACTTCTTAGATGAGGAACATTCAAAGTGAAGAATATCTTGTATAAATATAAATTACTTTTGTGTCAAGAAATGCTTCAAGTTTGGAGGCACTTGGGTGACTCAGCTGGCTAACCGTCCAACTCCTGATTTTGGCTCAGGTCATGATATCATGGTTGTGATATCAAGCCCCACGTCGGGCTCTGTGCTGACAGCATGAAGCCTGCTTGGGATCTCTCTCTCCCCCCTCTCTCTGCCCCTCCTCTGCTTGAGCTCTCTTTCTCTCTCTCAAAATAAATAATTAAACATTAAAACAAGAAATGCTTCAAGTTTGATTTCAGTGAATCAACTTGAAACAAATGGTGTTCAATAAACTTCAAGTTAATTTTTTGAATTTTACATATTGGTAGAAGCTACCAATAGATATAACTATTTGGGGTAGGATGTATTTCTCTGGACCATTAGTTATATTTTATCCTTCCACCCTCAAATTTCTGGATTCCTTCCACACTTGTTTTCCAAGGAACACCTGTTCAATTTGTTATAGTGTTCCTCCTTATGCAATATGTCTTGTCCTCTGGGACATAAAGCTCACTACAGTTCAACAAGGAACAGTAACTTAAAAGTTAGGTCTTTAGAATTCAACTCCCACTTGAACAGGCTGCTCATGGTCACTTCCTTATTAGAGATAAATTCCAGAGCAAAACATATTATTAAATATCCTTTCAGAATTCCTGTGACTTAACCAGAAATAATTACAGTTAACTGATTTGTGACATGATAATTCTAAGACACAAAATAGTGAAACGGATTATTGAGAGTAGGTTACTTAATCTAGGAAGTGACAGCTTGTTAATTCCTAGAACCACTGAGAAGCTACACAACAGTGTTGCCAGAACTGAATGTGATATAAATAAACTTATGTTTTCCCATGGTAATATTTCCATGTATCTGGAGTTTAACAATTTAACTGGAAATGAAAATAATACAAAAGAATGGGAGCAGATGACAAAGTGGAAACAGTATGAACTAAAATATCTATAACCACATATTGGCAAGAAAGTTTCGACGTAAGATCATGACAGCACTACAACAGTCTTCTTTATGTCACTGGGTAGGTGCTGTTAATGTGTAAAGAGAAACTCTTTAGACACATGTCTAATATGCCACAAACTCCTTCATAAAGTCTTTTGTTATTTGAAAAAAAAGCAGAACACTAATTTGGTAATTATACCCAAAGTAAATGAATAAGAATGTAATAAGCCAGCTAGTCTTGACATAGGCACTCATAATTTCATTTAGAAAGTTATTAATGCATGTCACAGACACCAATACAAAAAATAGCTACAGTTAACTTGAAAGTCATAGGAGGGAATTTTTAGTGGCCATCCTATAAAACTTCAGGGAGAGTGAATGAAATATTTACTGTGTAAGCAAACAAACAAAACCTTTATGTAGTATTAGTACTCTCATCAGAGTAAACCTCTTTATCTCTAACAACCGAAAAGTCAGAAGATAGAGTAGATCAGCTTTGGAATTTCAACTTGAACAAGACTCTATCTAATAAATGATTTGCAGTCTATGAAAACATTAACTGATGCCAAAACATTTTTCCAAATGCACAGGCTTTCTAAAAGATATAAATATCATATTGGAATTGAGACAATAGTTAAGAAATATGTTCCCAATTCATCTATGAACATTCACTCAGGCACTTAAAATACATGGAAGCCAAAATTGGGAATCATGTTCTGAGTCAGCAAATTATTATTGCTTATTAGATTAAAGGTACCTCATATCACACAGACACTTTCAAACAGCTGTATCTTCATCTAGTTGTGTTGTTGAAAGGTGCCGCTGTGTTTGCACTGTGACTCATGTATCTGGATTTCTTTTAGACTTGGAATTGCCCATACAAGTTATCTAATTATGAAACCCCTGCCTCATGAAGACTGAAACAGTCACAAAGCAGCTAATGACAACTTTTTTTTTTTTATATAACATGGGTTAGGGTCAATTTATAAAAGGTTAGGTTGCCTTAAATTTTTTTTAACAGCAGTTTAATAAGAACGCTCCACTAAAGAAAGAGCCAACACTAAAATTTTTCCTTAAGTTACTGACAAAATAGCTTAAGAGCAAGCGGAACTGAGCCCTAGTTCGGCATCTAGATTTGAATATGTACCTTGGCTTTTATAAGGGGCCACAGTTCTTCATCCAGCCAAGAGATTTGGGGTCCTTGCTTATGTGCTCTTCTCTTCACAGCAGTTACTGTGCACTGTGACAATTTCCTGTTTACTACTTCCATGTTTCATCAGAAAATAAGTCCCTTAAGAGCAAGGACTGTGGATTATTAATTAATATTTCCCAGGAAATATTATTCACAGGAAACAATAGGCACTTAACAAATGTCTGGAGAATGAATGAATGAACAAATGCTCTCTGATTTCATCAGGCTCTGAAAGACGATAACTAGACCTGACTATCTCTTGCATAAGAACTAAAAAAATAAAAATGATAATTGTACCACCAGATATTGGTTTAAGTGGAAGTTAAAGGCAGGTATAGAGAAGAAATGAAGAGAGGGAGACAGGAAGAAATTGAAGCCCTTGTAGTCTAAACACTGCCTCTAGAGAAACAAGAGCAGAAAGTCTACGTCCAGTTTAAGAATCAGAAGCAGGGAAAAAAAAAAAAAGAATCAGAAGCAGGGGTGCCTGGGTGGCTCAGTCGATTAAGCGTCCGACTTCGGCCAGGTCATGATCTCACGGTTTGTGGGTTCGGGCCCTGCATTGGGCTCTGTGCTGATAGCTAGCTCAGAGCCTGGAACCTGTCTTCGGATTCTGTGTCTCCCTCTCTCTCTGACCCTCCCCTGCTCACGCTGTCTCTCTTGCTCTCAAGAATAAATAAAACATTAAAAAAAAAAAGCAGAGCTGTTTATTTTGTGCATAGTCTTTTTACGGTTTTTAAAGATAAAGGCCTAAGAAATAACTGCACGTTGACTTGTAGATTGTAATGGCTAATTTTACGTGTCAGCATAGGCTAAGGGATGCCCAGATACCTGGTAAAACATTTCTGGGTGTATCTGTGCAGGTGTTTCCAGAAGAGATTATTAGCATCTGAATCAAGGGACTGAGTAAAGACCTGCCCTCCCCAATGTGGTGGGCATCATTCAATGCACTGAGGGTCTGCACAGAACAAAAAGGCAGAGGAAGGGAGAATTTGCTCGTTTTGCTTGAGCTGGGCCATCCCATATTCCCCTAGTTCTCATGTCCTTGGACTAGGACCAGGATGTACACCATCTGCTCACCTGATGCTCAGGCCTTTGGGCTGAGATTAAATTATACCACTGGTTCTTGGGTTTATAGACAAGCAGGTTAAGATACTTCTCAGCCTCCAAAATTGCATGTTCCAATTCCTGGAATAAATCTCCTCTTCTATCTATCTATATAGATATATCCTAGTGGTTCTGGTTCTTTGGAGAACCCAGACTAACACAGATTTAAAGTGCACTCATGGCCAAATGGTATGATGGACACATTCCAGATTTCACATATATTTTCAACTCATGTGAAACTGTCTACCAATTACTTATTAATTAATAAGAAATATTTTGGTTCTTAAGAAATATTCTTAATCAAAGACAAGGGCTCTGAGCTCAGTCTTAAAGGCAGGATGGAGTTTAGGGGTCACCATCTTGCTGTATATATTGTGATAGTGAAATCTCTGTTCACCATCTTTCAGAGAACCCTAAATATTTAGGGTATGGAAGAAGAGTTTTGATACCCAAGTTTAAGCTAGTTATAAATCTGATAATTCCTAACCTGAGAAGTTAGGTGACTCTGACTAGATGACTCCATGTGTTGGTGGAATAGTCATGTTTAGAATGTATGTCTTCTGACTTTAGGCACCAATGTTCTTCCAACTACAGCTCACTATCTCAGCAGAACACATAGGAATATGTGGTTCACATGGCACATAGGACTTAGAGTCATGATATATGCTGAACACACACCCATGGTAAAGAGACTACTAACAGATTTGGCAATTCTAACCTAGCATAATCAGTCCCTGGGAGCACAGACTTTCAGAGAGCATGGTGGTAATCTTTGAAGATAAACAAGCGCAAGTGGCATGGTAGATATCTGCTGTTCGTCCCTGTAATTTCCCACCCTGTCCCAAAGGTGAGGCGGAAATAACTATTTGGAATTGGCTCGTTTAGTGGCATAGCTACTAATGATTATATGCAGATTAGATTAAAACTCAAAAGAATGTGAGTTCCATCAGAGGGCCTTATTTACATTTACAATTCTCATAGCATTTAGCACTGTTAGTACTCGGGAAAGAAAAGAAGGAAGGAAAGGGAAGAAGGAGGGAGGGTAGGAAGGAGATAGGAAGGAAGGAAAGAAGGCAGTGCATAAATTACGGTCTTGTTCCTTATTTGAAATTTCAGATATTCTTGCTTTTAAAAGAATGGCAAAATAAATGCTTCATCTGTAACTTCCAGATAGAATTCATTCCTTTTTGATCATGAAGAAATGTATAAAACCCACATTTGAGGGAGGAACGTGTCAATTATGTTATATCACCAAGTATGCACATCTGCCTGAGGTAAAAAAGACACATGAGGAAAAAATTACTTGATCTAGTATGTTCTCACTTATGCTCTATCCTTCACTATGGTGTGATCTATGGATTAACATTTTTCAAGAAAATGAATTCAGCTAATGATATGCAAACTTTGTCACATCTGAAATCCTCCTTTCCATAAAAGGTGTAAGACCTGTCAGAGTGAAATCAATGGAGTTTTTGGAGGACCCAGTGGAAAGGTCATGGAGGAAGAAAAACTGTAAGACTTCCAGCAGCACAGATGATATTCTAATCAGAAAACCATTTGTTCTTTATCTTGGGTCCCTGTATCTACTCTCTGACAACAAACACATACGAATACCCCATGAGGATCCATTACTATTTTTGGTTGCAATTAGTGTCATGGAAATCAATGGCTTTTTCACAATATGCCACTTGTTCTTCTCTTTCCTCTGTTCACTTTTATCACTCTCAAATTTAATTTGCAGTATACCTTCAAGTATGTGACCATGCATTAATTTTATTTTGGGGAGGTGGTGATTAAAATGGTCAGGACTATAATTTACTCTTAAGAAGATAAAATTTACAAAGTAGCTTAAAAAGCTCTTCTCTAAGTTAGCAGCTGGATTCACAATTTTAAAAAAATGTGTACACGCACACACACACACACACACACACACAAAGTTATGAGCTGAAGAGACATCAACACCCCTTAGAGGTTACAGGTTAGCTCACTGGTTAAAGAAGAATGTGCTGAGTTGAAACTGATCTTTACATAGGTAAATACATATTTCCACAAGAGACCACTCAATCATCCTCCATTTGTGGTTGCTAAGAGGGTGGGGGGAAGAGGTCTACATTTTCCAGAAGAAAAAGAATTCTTAATAAAGACCATCTGCAACTTGGCCCTCCATGCTATCAATTAGGAATACTTAAAAGACATTCCACTGCAAATAAATTTCTGCATCTTACAGAAAAGGAGTACGATTTCACTAACAAATAAACCTTTGATGAACTCCCAAAATAACTAAGAAGAAAACAGGCCCACTAGCATCTTACTGGGAATCATAGAAAGCTCTCGTAGCCCCCTTCTTGTTAATGCATAGGGTGCACTGACAGGGGACAGAGAAAGGTATTTGCATGTGTTCTCATTCTACCTCTTCAGAGTAGATGGAAAATATTCCAAGACTACGCTGTCAAATATTTTAGCTGCAGATTCTTTCCTTCAAAGAAATTCATAGCCAGAAATCTGAGTTGATAAATAAACAAATAAATAATTTTCTGATACAATTGACTGTGGCTCTCCTTTTTGGTGCTTGGCTGCCACAGGAAAAAGTCCAGGGTCATTAGGAACCCAGTGTGAAAACTTCTGGTCTAGATCAGTGCTGGCCAAAAGAACTATAATGTGAGTTACACATGTGCTTTTAAATTTCCTATTAGCCACATTAGAAAAGGAAAAGAAACAGGTGAAACTAATTTAACTATATATTTTATTTAAGCTAAAAACATATCTAAAATACTATACTTTCCACATAGAATTAATATAAAAATGGTCAAGATATTTTACATTCTTTTTCTCATAATTAAGTTTTTGAAATTACATGTGTATTTTTACACTTCCAGGCACCTGAATTTAGATCTGTCACATTTCAAGAGCTCAAAAGCCGCATGTGATTAGTGGCTACCATATTGGACAGTGTAAATATAGATTATTTTCCCCTATAATTTTTTCCACTTTCCTCTCACCTACCCAATGAACTCAGTCCCTCTTGTTTTTTCTCTTTATCTGGGGCAGTGTGCATGTTTGTAAAAGTCCTATACTAAATTAAAGTTTTTGTTTTGTTTCGCAAATTTAAACCATATTTAGGTATTATTATTTCTATTGACCCTCTTACTCGTAAGTCCATAAATAGAACATTTTTAATAAAATAATAAAATAGAGGGGTTAATATCCAAAATATATAAAGAAGTTATACAACTCACCCCCCCCCAAAAAAACAATCTCATTAAAACATGGGCAGAGAACCTGCATAGGCATTTTTCCAAAGACTTACAGATGGTCAACAGACATATGAAAAGATGCTCAATATCACTAATCATCAGGGAAATGCAAATCAAAACCACAATGAGATATTACCTCACACCAGTCAGAATGGCTAAAGTAAAAAAGACAAGAAATAGCAAGTATTGGTGAGGATGTGGAGAAAAAGGAACCCTCATGCATTGTTGGTGGGAATGCAAACTGGTGTAACTTTGGAAAACAATATGGAGGTTCCTCAAAAAATTATATAAATATTATAGGATTCAATAAGTTCACTACTATTTACCCAAAGTAAACAAAAACACTGATTTTAAAAGATATATGCACTCCTGTGTTTATTGCAGCATTATTTACAATAGTCAAATTATGGAAGCTGCCCATGCATCTATTGATTGATGAATGGATAAAGAAGATCTGGTGTGTATATACAATGGAATATTATTCAGCCATGAAAAAGAATGAAATCTTGCCATGTGACAACTTGGATGGATCTACAGGGGATTATGCTAAGTCAAATAAGTAAGACAGAGAAAGATAAATACCATATAATTTCACTTATACGGGGAATCTAAAAAACAAAACAAATGAACAAACAGAGAAAACAAATTGAATCTTAAATACAGAGGACAAACTGGTAGTTGCCAGACGGATGGCTGAAATAGATGAAGGGGATTCCAGTTATAAAATAGATAAGTCATGGAGATGAAAAGTACAGCATATGGAATATAGTCAATAATACCGTAATAATGTCGTATGGCTAAAAGAAAAAGAATAAAATAGACAACCTGCTATGCTACATAGCAACTAATGAATAAATAACTTTCTTTCTCCAAGGTACATTTCCTCATATTTACTATGTGCATAGTAATATCCTCTTTGTATAGGGTTATGCAGAGGAGTAGAGAAAAAAATCCTATCAATTACCTAGCCAGGTATCTTGTACATTGTGAGTTTTCAGGGAGAGGCGGCTGCTATTGTTTAATACAAATGGGTAAGGGAGAATTTCCCTGGATCCTCCACAGTGTCCTGGCTGCTTTTAGTCCAGGGGAACAGGAGGAAGTGGCGAGTGGTCTTGAATGCTTCCTAACCTCCCCCCCCCCCAAGAGTTCTGCTTAAAGCCTTTGCATGGAGTAAGTGACAAGAAGGGGTAAAGGGCAGAAAACGATAAAGAGTGGGGAACCATAAACATTTTTTTTCTCCTTATATTTTTTTCTCTCTTTGTCCTCATTTTGCCTTTTGTTTCTCTTTCCATCCTCTCCAGAGCTCCTCTCTGCTCCCTCACCCCTCTCCTCTCCCCCTTTCCTTTCTCCCTTCTTTCCTTCCTTCCTTCCTTCCTTCCTTCCTTCCTCCCCCCTCCCTCTCTCCCTCTCTCTCCCTTCTCTTTTCTTTCTCCCAAGCGAGGGGTTTGGGGGAAATCCTTAACTAGTTGGAGCCACCCATCTCTGGCACTTCTTATTAAGACTCTGATACCACTTTCGAAATTATATAGAAATAGTTCATGATTATAGATTGTTGTAACTGCAAACTGTAAATGAGGAAGTTTATCTAGCCTAAGCTCAGCTCTAGAAAGTAGCTATGATGATATGAGAAAAGGATATTAGCTAAAAAAATAAGCCAAAGTTGGAGGGTGAGAGAGGGCCTGCAGAAAACATCTTTAATATTACAAGAATATCAACACAGGATTTTCAGAGTGCAGAGATGATGGGTGGAGAGGGCCTGTGGGAACATAGCACTCTCTAGCCCAAATGAAGCTGCTTCGTGGAGAATTTATAGCCTGGGTTTTTAGGAAGACTACTGTTTGCTCATAAGTTGAAGAGCCCAGGAACACCGAGACCTGATCTGTCAGCTATGGTGTGTATGTTTATAAAACATATATGTTTGTATATATATGTGCACACACATCTGTGTTACGTGTGTGTATACAGAATGGGGGTGGGTGGAAGCTGTATTCTTTGCTAACACTGAAGCAATATCAGAGGAGGGACAGCACACTCAGCCCTTCCCACCTCTCTTCTCTCCCTTTTCTTCTTCCTAGAGGAGGAAAGAGAAAGAAGATATACCATTTGGGAAAAGTCACTGGCTTTGGTCTAGGTTTGTCTACCATTAGCCCTGGATAAAACGATGTCTGTTTTGGGAAAGAAGACTAAGGTACTTAACTATATTTTAGTAATTAATTCCCAACTCTTTGTGGTGTATGATGAAATAATATATTTTATCTTACTTCAAAGTCATCCACTGTCTGAGCTAAGGAACTGGCCCAGTGGCATATGATAATGGTCTTACCCAGGCCCCATAGGTGCCAATTGTGGTTTAGGAGCGGGCAGTACACTTCTTCTCCCCTGTATGGTTATCACCTCACTCTCTCAACTCAATCTAACTTGAGCATTTGCGAGGTGAAAAGTATACAGAGAGAAAACTGGTTTTAAATTGCAGTCTTTGCTCTATCTATATATGACACAGACATGTGAAAAACAAGTAATGATACAAGACAGTGACAAGTTACTATATTCTAAGTTCCCTGAGGGTAGGTCTACCTCTCATTCATCACTGTACATAGGACCTATGCGTAGTTGGTGTTCAATGAATATGTATTAAATGAACAAACAGTGTGCCAGGAAAGGGGCTGGGGAATGAGAAGTAGAGGCGCTTTGCCATTAGGGTTATTTAGGGCAGATGAAATATCCCGGGGAAGGTGGGCTGTAGGATAGTGACTGGTAGTGCAAGTGCACTGAGGAAAAGCTCTGAGAAAAGACACACCATTTCAGGGTCTAATGTGCTGCTTTACCTTCCTAGTAGCTGATGAATCTCTAGGGCCCCATTTAACCAACATAAACAAATGAAAATATAATATACTGACCTTTCAGGAGACATGTGATGGATTCCCTTCAAGAACCTGACTTTATAGAACTTCCAAAGACAGGGAGAGGGATGGATTGTGTGAAGTATAGGGGAGCACCCTGAAAATCTGTGTGCTCCCAGATGTATTTTTTTCATTTTGAAAAGGGGAGGCTACTATTTAAAAAAGTACAGTGAAATTTTAAAAGTATATAATTTCAAAATAAAGAATTCATTTGATTTCTGAATATTTACAATTACTGTAATATTACTCTATTGTTGTTGTTGCTCATATAGGAAATTTTCTAATATTGATTTTCTTGCTCTGATAATTTCACACCAGTATTCATTTATAAAAACCATTAAGTTGCTTATTATCTGCAAGAAAAATCACTGATGGTTACACAAGGTAGTTAAAAAAAAATGAATCAAGGTCTAATACAACTGAAAATTGCAAATTGTAGCAGTTATTACCATAACATTAGCGGCATCTAAAGCTCACAAGGCTAAGGTGACAATGAGAGATAATGATACAATGTCAATCTCATAATGCAATAAAGAGAAAAGCAGGGCATGAGCATTGAAATATGATAAAATAGGTTTCTTTTTCACTCTTCTTGGAGGATATACTTTGGAAACACTGGGGGTTTTGAAAGTTATAACATTCCATGGATTATTCTAGGTATTTTTTAGAATTTATAATTTATAGTATAATTGATATAATAAAAATTTAATCTTTTTCTTTAGCCTGATGAAGAAGGCACAAGGGTGTTTGATCACTATACATAATGCTTTCCAGAAAGAGCCCAAGCTCTAACCATAGCCTACAGAGTCTTGTTCTTCTAAATGAGCTTCTCCAAATAAATCATGGAACTGGGAATGATTAACTTTGTGATTCTGAGTTATGCCTCTTTATTAATTAACTCTCTCATCTATATAATAAGAATAGTTACCATGAATACTAACTATGTATCGGTTACTGAGTTAAAGTGTTCTAAAATGTAGAACGTTTTAATTCTAACCACAATCCTATGAGATAGAACTAATTTTTGTCCCCCCTCCCCCTTTTTTTAACCTTTGGACAAGGATACTGAGTAATTAAATAGCTTTAAGGTACCCAAAGTTGTCCTGGTAGCAAGGAGTCAAGCAGTAGAAGGAAGATGTATAGAGCCAGACTACTGGGGCCAAATCCCAACAGTTCTGCCCATTTGGGATCTATGCGTCCAGGAGTAACCTATCCTTTCTATGTCTCATTTCCAAATCCGTGAATTGGGTATAACAGTGCCTACTTCATAGGGTCATGTGAGGATTACTCAGAACAGTATCAATATTTATTTAGCAACAAGCACAATCAGGGTTAGCTGTGTCATGGACTCTGTCATATACCTGGGACTGTCCCAACTTTAGTAGTGAGGATAGGGGTGTACCCACTTGCCATAAAAATGGGAAGCAGTAATAAGAGCCATGTCTAAAAAGGGGTCATGAGTGTATAGGAACAAATTATGGACTGAATATTCAAGGTTTTGGAAAATGGTGGACAAGAATAAAACAGTACTAAACCACTCCATCAGCTTAATCTTAGGATATGCAGATAAGAAAACAGCAGCCGTGTATAGGCTGAAGATCTTTAAAGAGACGTTACATACTTTTTCTAAGAAGACCCAAAGAGACAGAGCTGGGTGTTCTGATCATCAGACTAAGATTATCAAAAGTTCACGATCTTGTATTAGAGGAATATTTGATGTCAGAAGCAGAAAATGTGAAAGAAAGAAAGAAAGAAAGAAAGAAAGAAAGAAAGAAAGAAAGAAAGACACTAAAAAGAACACAGAGTGCTTAAGAGTGTTCAGCTATTATTAGAAGCATTTGTCTGCTCTCATTAATATTGATTTTTATTCTACCTTGCTACATGATAGTTATCTAAGTATTTACTACTATACAAGAATGTACCAATTATTTTCCCTAATGAAGAACCGTTTCCAAACCAGGTGGATGCTACAGTAAACATTCCACGTTGGCTAGTCAACACTGTTCTTTATAGATTTGGCCTGAGACCCTAGGAAATTATTAAAATACAGAAATAAAATGTTACCTCATTTAATTAAACCAAGCCTCAGCCTACTGGGATTGCTTGTATTTTGTTTTTCAATTTTCCTCAGTAAAATAATATGCTTTCTGTTTCTTTAAGAAATAGAATGAATAAAATGTGGTCATAGAAATGATAACTGTTGAATAGTTCCCTAATTCCAGCTCTTAGACTTAATGCTTTTACTCCTATTCCCTTACTTGGTCATCTCTTTCTTGCACTTCCCAGGCAATGATGCCCTAAAAAGATTAACCCCCTCTCTGGGGTTGGAGCCAATTCTTTCAATGGATGCCAGAAGTTCACCAAAAAATTCAATTGTCAAATTGTGTCTCTAATGGAATATGATATTTGTTTATTTTAGATGATGCAGTTGAGGACGTTGTGGCTAAGTACATTGGCAGAATATAAAATGTCATTAAGACATGGTGTCACTGTTTCCTGCTCTGCTACATAAACACAAATGCATCCGTCTTTGGAAAGCATTCTCACATCTCCAGCATACAGTTCTTAATAGTAATTTTCAAATAAGAGCTACAATAAAGGCCAAATCCATTTTGTTATAGCAGCGGGAACTAACACCCGTTATCCGCTCTGAGCTAGTAAGCTACATGCCAAACCGGTTCCCACCACCCACTGGGAACAACACACTTCACATGCAAATCAACAAATTAGGCAGTTTTCACAGATCCTATTCCCTCCGATTTAAAGCTTCATAAAACACCACAAGATTTTTACATTAAGATACACAAGCAATGAAGTCTAAGATGATATTATGTATTTGTGTTTATTCGCCCTCATAATTACAGGTAAATTATAATAATGGACTATGAAATTCAACAACCTTCTCTGTACCCAGATACCTACAAAGTAGGACCAGAAAAATTTCTTGTTTCGATACAGGATGTCTAACTATTCAAGACAGTGGGATGATATTTGTAACATAGCTTGCCAGTCTTGAGTGAGGTGAGAGTGGCTATCGCAAGGTTTTCCAAGGAGGTGATCCCTGAACTCAGCATTTAAGCATGGCTAAGAGTTGGCCAGAGGGGAATGTGGGCTGAAAGTTGGGGAAATGGCATTTTACTTACAGGGAACAGGAGGGGCATTGACTGGCTTAATGTTCTCATGGTACATTCAGATACCTGCATGTACTTTATCTCTGGCTGCAGGGAAGAGTAAAGGTGGGGCATCAAATGACAACTCGAAAATGGAAGCACTTCAAGGCACTGTAAAGCAAAAACGTGGGCAGATCAGATTTACATTTGGGAAGATCATATTGGCAGCACTGTAGTGGGTGGGTTGGAAGAGAAAGTCAAGACTGCTCAGAAGGCCACTTCTTTCATCTGGGGAGAAATGAGAGAGACTCTGAACTAAGGAAGTACAATGAATATGGAGAGAAAGGACTTAGATAATCAAAAAGTAGAATCCATGGGTTTTGTAATGGTTTGGATTTAGGGGTGAGGGGAAAGGATACATCACTCTCTTTTTTTCCTAGATAGCCTTAGTAAAGGCATGCAAGCAAAGTCCATCTCACAATGTACACACTGTGTTTGGACCATCTATGGAGGCATCTGGGAAAACTGTTTAGTAAGTTTTGTGTGTATGGATTCAACATTTGGGTGAAAAGTATGGTTTATAGTTGAGGCTGCTGGGGTGGGGGTGAGGAGGAGGGGGGAAAGGGGAAGGTATAAAAGGAAGGAAGAGAAAGAGAGAGAGAGAGAGAGAGAGAAAGAGGTGTGCCAGGAGAGGGCTGTGTACAGAGATCCAGGAAATGTCAACTTTTAATAAGAGACTAAGATGAGTAGCTAGAGTGGCAGCCAGGAAGCTATAAGCAATACCCTGAGTAAGCAGTGTCGCAGAATATAATGGCAGGAGTAGTGTGAAGAAGGAGACAGTGATCTACATGGAAATGAAACTATTCATTTTTCAAACATTACAGAAAGTCCACTTACATCTCTAATTGCCTACCTTTTCAGGAAAGGACGTTCCTGTTACTTTCTTGAACAGTAATTTTTGTCACAGAGGATATCCTTGTTTTTTGAGGAAGTATCATTTTTAAAAATTTTTATAAAAAGGAGCATTGCTCTACAAGGCTAAGAATAAAGCATTTGACTATAACATTGAAATTATATGGGTAAACTTTATCTGTACATCCTATTTATTTTATTAT
Source organism: Cryptoprocta ferox (assembly GCA_028646485.1). Taxonomy (NCBI): domain Eukaryota; kingdom Metazoa; phylum Chordata; class Mammalia; order Carnivora; family Eupleridae; genus Cryptoprocta; species Cryptoprocta ferox. The sequence goes on along the minus strand of CM053578.1, from coordinate 77,639,702 downwards.
AGCCACTTCTTATCTTAAGCACGTTCATGTTAAAGATTTTAAATGTATAGAATTGATAAATTAGTAGAATAACTTATTGTATAGATTCACAAGTCTCAAACATAATCCTTTTTCTTTGGAATACATTGTGCAAAGTAGTAATACCTCATGACCAAGTATGATATTATACCTTAATTCTATTAGACATTGTAAAGACCCTAATGAAAGGAGAAGGTGTGTGATACGGTCCCAGTGATATAAAATTCAAGGAGCTATCTAAGCATACTTGATATTTTCTTGGTCTGGGCTGGGACAGCAGAGAGGAAACCTCAGCTTTGAGGATCCCCTGAAAAAGTACAGGGTAATATAACCAGAGAGACTCTCCACTAAAAAGATTCATATTTCTTAGCTGGGTTCAGGAGAGCTGTTTGGTTTGCACTTGAGGGAACCTACCTAGAGAGTATAAGAAAGAAGATAATCTTTTTATTTTACATTTTTAAACATTTATTCATTTTTGAGAGAGAGACAGAGAGACAGAGACAGAGGAAGAGAGAGAGAAAGAGAAAAAGAGAGAGAGAGAGAGAGAGTGGGGGAGGAGCAGAGAGAGAGGGAGACACAGAATCTGAAGCAGGCAACAGGCTCTGAGCTGTCAGCAAAGGGCCCGATGCGGGGCTCAAACTCACAAACTGTGAGATCATGACCTGAGCCGAAGCTGGACATTTAACTGACTGAGCCATCCAGGCACCTCAAGAAGATAATCTTTAATAAACATCCTTCCATGGTGGACAGTGTTGCTTCTCATGACACTGCAGTTAGATGGTTATCTCCAAACCAGGGGGTCTTGAGGGGGTCCTTGGGACACAAAAAGTGTTGAGATGGACAGTCTATACCCCATTATTCCTTCCACAGAGAGTTACATTCGTACCCCAATGATAGTTATTATGTCTATCGAGATTGAATGTTGACTGTATTAGTGAAAGGGCTCTGAGAGGCAGAGAACATGGCTGGCCTTGCAGAGACTGGATTTCGTTATGAAATGGTTCTTAACTTCTTTTGAGAACCTTTTGAGAATTAGAAGGAAATGAAAAATTCATTCTCCATAAAAATAATGCATTCTCATGCATAGTCCAAAATTTGCACACAATTTTTAGACAGTCCAGGTCTGTGCCTTAGATGTTTAGTTCTATATGTATGTATGCTAATATGTATACATATACTTTCCAAATACCATGCCATTGTATGTGGATTTTCAACGTGAATGGAAAAATAAGTTTTATTTTCTAGAAATTCTGTACCATTAGCCTTGGCAGAATATAGTTAATTTACAGAGTGAAAAAAAATTCTGACATACTAACATTCACCAAATATTTATAATGCTATTTACCGATTTAATTTTTAAAAAGTTAACAAGAGGTGTTAACAATGATTTACCAATGCATACTGCAAATAATGATTTACCAATGCACACCCTTTGGCTGAAAGTTTCAAAGTGCTTCATAAAGCTGTATTACCTTTTACATGGAAGATATTTGGTGCACAGACATTCAAAGACCTACTCAACTGACAAGAAGAACAGAGTAGATTTCAGCGGCTCTGACTAATTAAATCCTGACATGCAGAAAGAAGAAAAGGGTTCTGTAGAGTGTTTACACTCGTTCTTACTTTTTTCATCTTATCCAGAATCAATGCAGCAACATGTGGTCATGTGCACAGGGGACTGTTATCACTGCATCCATGTAATTTAGGTGCAAGCCTATGATGAAGAACACACTCAGATAGTGCTGCTTTATTTTCTGTAAACGCTGAACTGAACGTTCAGGGAATTAGGGAATTTTTTATTTACGTACTGATTCTCGACAGATGTGTTGCCTTGTACCCTCCACGAGCTACATCTATAGTGTATATTATATCTTACTATAACATATCATCTATACTGCACCTCTTCTTCTATTACTTATAAGTAATATTACATAGATTACTGCACTTATATTCCTTATATACTTATATTACCTTTGTTACTGTTCCTCCTCTTCTCTCCAAAGACGTAGGCGCTTGACTAATGTCAGAACCATTGGAGTGGCCTCTTCAACATAAAGCATCCCAAATGTTACTAAAAAGACTGGGATATACCCTATTTCTCCAAATCCCCCTTCCTGGTTAGGCCAATTACAAATTTCATGGATGAATTTATCTCCACTATAGCTACCATATTACATTTATCTTTGTGCATTTTTTGTTTTCAAAATGTGTTCAAATGCACAGATATTTTAAGAAAAGCCCTAAGTGATCGAAGACTCATATTGCTTCCCCAGCTCCCCTTCCAGTCTTATCAATAAATCACTTGCAGCAAAATGGAAAGGATAAGAAGCCTGAGAAGAAAGAGTATCGGATTTCTAACAAGTCTTCTGTAGCACAATTTTAATAATAATCAGCAGGGCATTTACTATTTACTGTTTGGGTCAAGCACATTGTGCTAAATGCAATGGTTAAAAAGGACTCCTCACAGGGATGAGATATTTGCACCTCTTTGCAGAGGTCTTACTTCTGCAGTTTCATTAACTGCCAAAGAAACATATCTCACTCTTGGAAATGTGTACTCATTAACCACAAGTCAACACTGACTTAATTCAGGTTTTTAGGTTAGACAGTGATAATATAGTCCACAAAAATAAAATAACAACATATACTGGTTTTCTTGACTTATCATCATACTTGAAATCACCACCTCCCTCATTTTCTAATTTCTAATTTTACTGATTTGAGGTTGAATTGAGGCCACCTATTTACTCTTCTCAAGTGCAGGATAAAAATTATACAATGATGCAATGCTAGTAGGTTTAAAGCAATTTTAAGGATAAAGAGGTATCAGATTTGCAGATACTCACAAGTTATTCAGGAAAAAAAAAAACGGAATGGATACCTGTATCTGTATATACATCCATATGAAGAGAAAGAAAGAGAGAGAGAAAATGCTAGCGCTAACGTGGCAAAATGTTAACATCTGAGGAATCTGGGGAAAAGGTATATAAAAACTCTTTTTACTATTTTGGTAACTTTTATGTGAGTCTAAAATTATCTTGTAATAAAATTTAAAAAAATCTTAGTATGTTCTGAGGTCAAAAAGACATAAATGAGAACCCAGATCAAGGAATTTGTAGACATGGTATATAAGTATGCTCTCAGACACAATTACTATTGGCCTTAGTCTTGTAAATCAACAATCAATATCCAAACACTTATGTTGTTTAAAGTCACTGGTCTATTGGCAACATGTAGCAATATACATTACAAAAACCATCATCCCTAAATGATATTAATGTTTCAGCTACAGCTGCCATCAATTATTTAAAACCTACTTCCTAAGCAGGTTGGTAGGTTTGTAGAATGCAAGATTTCCAGAGAAGGTAGGGAGAATAATGGGATGAGAACCAAAAATGGTTTTATCCTAATAAGAGAATGCCTTCTGAACAATTTAGAACCCCAGGGTGTATATACCTAAAGGACTATTTTCATCTGGTGGACCACCCACCAGATGTAGCAAAATGATAGGACAGCTCAAAGGAGCTAAATTTCCCCCACGCTATGTATACCAGTAAAATAAAGGATCAACTTATTGAAATATTGGCCCAGCTAGACTTTCTTCCATTAACAATCAGTTGAGACACATTTTAAAAGCAACAGCTTAAATGAATGGCTGTGTGTCTGTAATAATTTTGACTTAAAATGTCAACTGTATTTGAGATGCCATGTGCATTTAATCAATGTCTCTGTATTGTAAAATAAATATACTTCCGTGTGACTGCTATGCCAGCCATAAATCATAATTCACAAAGACAAGAACATCTTATCCTCTCTATTGATAGTTGTTAATGACAACACTGATTAAAATGGAAACTGCCTGCCATATTATTGTTAAACAGTCTATTAGAATTTCCATTACATCCAATAACCTACCACTATTTCTCTTTCTCTTTCCATAAGAAATGCTGATACATCTCTTATGGAATAAAACATGATAGACAGTTAGATTTAAAGTTTAACACTAAAAATGCAAAACTAAAGAGGAGAGCTTATAACTAGGTTGTAACTTGTATTTCCCAAATTAAGAGATTTCCTTCTGTTAGAGATTTCAGTATTCAATAAACTTATTTCTCTCTTTTAGAATTAATACTTGAGTTTTACAAAATGTATACTTTGGATAAAAAAAACCACAGGAGTAAAAACATCAATTGTTATTTAAGAATCACATCAGCCTATGGAAATGCCTATAAGTAGAAACTGATTGTTAGCTACTATTTCTAGAAGGGATTTCCTGGAATCAAGAATTATTTAAGTGATCCATTGTGGAATGCATATTGTGGGCAAGGCAGTGAGCAATAGCAAATTTGCTGTCAGATACACCTAACACCTCAGGATCACTGCGGAAGGGAATTAGAGTCCCACTAACCATGGTGAATAGTGGCTGGAGGAATTATATAAAGACAAAGAGGATGACGTAGAGAGGTCAGCCAGCTAGTCCAGAAGTGGTGTACTAGGGCATATTCCACTAGCAGTGCAGGCCATGGAGGTGACGAAAATAAATGACAGATGAATTCTCGAAAGGTAGGATACACAGGGTTCAAGGAAAACTATCCTGTAATAAACATATGGGGCTGGAGATGGAGGCAGAAACGAGTATTCCGAGTATGCCCCATCAGAAATAGGCAAGTTCCACTATACCAGTGCTCTAGTCTAAGATAATATGGTCCAAGCTGAGGTCTGCATGAGACTGAGGGTTCTAGGCAATGTCACTCGGCAGACTGACCCTGGAGTAGAAACCAACAAGGTAGGAAAGTAGTACTTTAAGAGTCAAGGTTACTCAGAACTCCACAGGTTTATTGAGTTCTGTGGATGAACTACCAGATGCCAGATGTGGAAAGCATTTATACAAAGCTGATCAGTGTCAGGAGAGAGATGCCTGAACGTCACCCCAGCTCCATGCTTAATTCAAGAGACCAGGACGAGGAGGAACCTGAAAATTGGGTTACATTTATGAGGAGATATGAGGGGAAGGTAGAGGGAGGAGAAATGAAGCAAAGACAAAGACACTACAAAGAACACAAACATTTATAAGACATGGTTCTTATACTCAAGGTAGTGTAGACTCAGTGGAAAATACCAAGATGATCCAGGCCAGCTCTAACACAGTCTTGAGGAATCAGACTTGGCCGATGGCTTTCCTATGTGGGCTGAGCATATTGAGCTAAGAAGATGCTGGGAAAGCTGGAGTTAGAAGGACTGAGAATGCAGGCACCTGGGTGGCTCAGTCGGTTAAGCATGTGACTCTTTTTTTTTTTTTTTTTAAGCATGTGACTCTTGACTGTGGCTCAGGTCATGATCTCACGGTTTGTGGGATCAAGCCCCACGTCTGGCTCCATCATAACAGCGCAAGACCTGCTTGGGATTCTTTCTTCCTTACTCTCTGCTCTTCCCCAGCTCATACACACACTCTCTCAAAATTATTTAAATAAATAATTTGATTTAACATTAAATAAATATTTAAATATTAAATTAATATTTAAATAAAATAATTTAACTTTTTTTTTTTTTTAAAGAAAAGGACAAGAATGGCCTATCACATCCCCGCATCTGCATTTGTAGCAACAATTCCTTGGCATCTCTGGTTCTTTTTTACAATGGAAGCACTATTATTTGAATAAGTATTAAAGCCTCAGTTTTTGAATTACTCTTTTGTTTTTTTGTGTGTGAATTTCTTCCTCTACTTCCCTCTCCTCACATCACAATATAGAGGAGGAGGCTGTAATTGAAAACAGTAAAACAAAATGAAGGGAAGAAGGTAGGATAAGGAGGAAAAATGTTCTGATATCAAGTTCCAATTAACTTGTCAAAGAGTCTTTACAAAAGTGTTTCAGACATCATATCAGTGTAGATATTAAATACCCTATAGAAGGGACAGGACAGAGGCATGAGGGAAATGGAGGAGATGGGATGGGAAGTCTGGTATACAGTGTTTGGGTCAAAGTTCTAGGGAATTGGCCAAAGCCCCTCCTTTCATTTTACAGTCCATCTTCATCATAAAAGCTGTTGCTTCATATACTTTGAAAATTCCAAGAGGCAAAAGGAAAGCAGAACAAATCTATGATATTGATTTTCTACTATACATTGACTAGAGTTCAAATTTAAAGTGGAAAATTATAGTCCCTGGGGGAGAAGAAGCCTATCAACGGGAGGAGCTAATACCGAAAGCCCTAGAATTAGGGTTTTTACTGTTCACTGGTGATTTTGTCTGCAATCAGAGTTACAACCATTATTTTTGGTCGATGTTCCCTTCGGCCGTCTCTTTCTGGAGTTTTGAATTCACATAATATTTTTTAAGGATTCTTTTGTTGGCAAGTGGGGTGCTGCTTTTAGTCATTCTCTGTCGAGTCGTTTCTACTTTGATTTTCGGAGTTAGAGGGCTTTTCAGATACTAAGAAAGCCTTAAGAGAACAGATGACCACTCAGGCTAAGGCAAGGACAAAAAATTAAGATAAGAGTTCACTAAACTTTTCTCTTAGAGCTTTCACTCTTTCATGTTTTTTAAAAATTATTTGCAGTATACTTTTTTTTTGGTTTGTGGTATTACAAATAAATTAGTTTTTATTTTTGTTTTCTTTTTCAATGAATTTTTATGACTATAGTAGCATATAAACAAAGGGTAGGGAGGGACAGTGGCAAGGATCAGATAAAATTGAGAATGCAGACAGATTTGGTTAAGACTGAGTTTCCAGGGTTTTTTGGTGATCAAACCAGGATGAGATCACTATGCAAACACAGACCAAAGGACACACCGAATGTAAATACATTTAAAAGCCAAATTTTTCATTTTGCCTCGAATGAGGTCTTCTATTTTGGTGAGTTACAGGTTAGTAATCTTGAGCTGCTTCCCTCAATCCAGTGCCATTTCACTTTGTTAAACTGACTTTTCAGATTACCAGCCCTTCCCTGTTTTAGTCTATAGTCACGTCTGCCCTATAATCATTTTCAGCCAGTGGCCAAGCAGTTGATGATCACAATGAGAACTGACACACACACTGCAAGTGTACACAAGAAGTGGATCTCCCAGGCAAAGAAGTGCCATTCAAGAAGGCAACTGTACAACCAGGTTTGGGTGTCTCACTTTCAGTATTTTTACCAAGTACACTGCAAATGGTCTGACCATAGTTTTATGGGATTCATGGATGTTCTGCTTATTTAAAAGGAGCTTAATTCATTTAATGTTACTTGAATATTAGAACTTCTATACCCTACCATCTTTAAGGAAAGACTACAGGTACCAGGAGAAGACATCTGGCTTGTTCGCTGTGTTATTTCCACACTGAGCATGGGCACTGTCACTTATAAGACAATCCATCAAAAGTTTTTGGATGAATGAAAGATGTCAGGGGAAAAAAAAGACTGGTTGCATACTTACAACATACTTGTTGTATACTTACCAGTTACTTGCATAAAAGTATTGAATAAATTATTTCAGAAAAGATTTGGGATTGCTCCACTAAACCTAGAAAAGCAGCTTGGAAATAGAAATAAAAATCCATGTATTTAAAAAAGCCCAGAGTAGGTTTTTTAGGGGTGAAGAAGTAGAGAGGGGATACACCTGAATTCCAACCACAATTATGGTTATAATCTTCCAAATTGGCTCTTAATTTTAAATCCCATTTTCATTGCTAATAATTTTGTATTTATGGGTCATCTTAATTAGACAGTGCGTCTAAGCAAAAGGTTCATGCTGTATATTTTTTTCCGGGTTTCCCCAGAGTAGCACTTAATAGATAATCAAGTAATAAACTCATTGGCAAGCTTTTTCATATCATTTTAGATGGATATTTATCATTTTTAATTTTAAAGTACTTCAGGGAGGTCAATTCTACAACCTGTTCAGAAACCTCATTCCAGTGCTTAACAACTGTCTTCTTTTTTATATCTAACCTCATTTTTTTTCTGATAGTGATTTTGGCCCATTTTCTCTAGCACTGTCCTCAGTGGAGATGGAGAACAGCTTGTTACTATTACCACTTCACTCATCCTTCAACCTTTTCTTCAAACAGAAATTAAAAAAAATAATTAACTCCCAATGCAGTTCACTCTCTTTCTTATTTTTGAACCACTTCCGTTGTTTTCATTATTTTCAGTACTATTATCTAGAATGACTGAAGGGCACAACACATTAATATCCAAATAAGTTTATTCCAATTAGCACACCATCATGCCACTAAACAGCAGAAGCTTAGTAAGGACCAACACTGGGAAAAGTATTGTGAAGAAGCCGATTTGTTTAGAGGAATTTCTGATCCCACTGAGGACAGGAGACAAACATGTAAAACCTAAACTTAAAATCCAAGCCTGCCTACGGGAAGCCCAAAGTAAGAAGACTAGATGAGAAAGAGTTTTGATGAGAAAGAGAGACATGCAGGTCAAAGAAGGATTCATAAAGATGATGGGGCTTAAGGTGGGCTTCAGAAGTCTGGCAGGCCTGAGAGAGAGAGAGAGAGAGAGAGAGAGAGAGAGAAGGAGGGAGGGAGGAGGTGCCATCTTATGGTTTTGCAAAGCTTGTTTAACCTGTTAGAGTGTTTGTCTAACCCGTTAGAGTGGCGAGTTTGCAGAAAGAACAGTTGAAAAAGGTGATAGAAAAATAAATTAAGATAAGAATATAGAGGGTATTGAATCCCAACCTAAACAATTTGAACTTTAGGAGCTAACAGCTCCCATGTGGGGGCTCCCAGGACTGGCTGCACCAGAATCATCAGAGACCCCCAGGCCTCATCCTAGACCTCTGATGTAAGGTCCAGTGATCTTTAATTGTAACGAGTTCTGTAGAGGCTCCAGAGGACAGCTGGATTTTGAGAACTACTAGGTAATTGGGAACCTCTTGGCTCCTAGAGCAGAATGGGTTCTATTTTAAGAACATCCTATGTGCCAGGCATTTTTCATATATCTTCTAACTCACTCTCAAAGCAACTCTATGAGGTAGATGCTATTATTATTACAATTTTACAGAAGAGGAGACAAAGCACAGAGTAGTTAAGTAGGTGCTGAAGGACTGACAGCTAAAAAGAAATGGCACTGGAGTTTGAACCTATGTAGATTTGGCTCCAGAGGACCTGTTTCTTGCCACTATGCTACAGTGCATTTCAATGCCGAAGATTTTCATTAAATATCTGATCACTGAATGAATAAATGACCATTAGCTATGCCTCAGGTGAACTGGAATGAAGAAAGGAAGAGGCCGAGATATAAGAGACAGTATTTTGCATGGGATTACTGCAGGATTACTGGCCAATGGAAGGGAGAAGATGGCAAAACAGTGGGATCTTGGATGCCACAGGATTCCTGGCAGTGCCTCCTACAGAATCAGGAACACCAGGACGAGCTGGTGACTTAGATGGGTGGATGACGAATTAGATTTCAGCCATGTTGAAGCTGAGGTTGAGGCAAGGCCCCCATGCAGAAATGATCAGCAGCTAGCTGGAGAAGCAAAATTGGATTGTCTCCAAAATCCTGTTAGATATTATTTAGCATCGTCGAGATAATAGTCCTAGATGTGCAATCCAATAATATTTGTGTATCTCTTATCCATTTTTTCAATTTGTGTATCTCCTCTATCTGTCTGTAATTGTTCTGGGAAGCCTCTTTCTTATATGGTTATTATGCCAAAGATTCAAGTCTTTTCCCTTAATTATGAGCCATCTCATATTATTAAATTGCTGTTTCATAGGTTGACTTAAGACAGGGAAATCCAACAAATAGCAAAAATAAAAAAGTATGGGTTCTATACGGTGTATGAAAGTATATACAGAATTATGGCTGGTGTCAGTGCATTTTTAGATGCTAAAACAATAGCAGCAATGATTAAGAGGGGTCTTGGTATTATTATCAGTTCACAATCTGGCTCTAGGCACGCAGATTCACTTCTCAATGTCTCATTCTCTATTACCTGCAAAGTAAAGCTACTATTTGCCACCCTCATCTCCCATGCATCTTAAAGATGGATGTTAGCAAATTACATTGAAGTTCTCAGATAAAAGGTGCTAAACAAAGAACTAATTTCATTTTTCCCTCAAGCAAATTATTAAATCTATACATGTCATTATCTAATAGTATTAAGTAAACATTGCACAAGGACATGACATTGTGCTGGACATGGTACAAAGCAAATTAGGCAAATGCAGTCTCAACTAGGAACTTATAAGTATTTATATATACGAGTAAACCTGTTGTTAATATGTTTTATTAGTTATTTAATATGAGTATGCAAATAGGTCCATTAGGAAATCCTTTGCATTTTATTAATCCAGCATTTTAAATGATTATATTTCACCTTAAATGCTAATGAAGTTTATTTATTAATGTGTATCTTCCACGTTAGCGCCTGTGAAAGTTCTTTTTAGCATATCAATTTCTTTAAAAGTTAAGCCAACATTTTTTTTCCACTGGACTTTTGTTCTGATCTGTTAACAAATCTAAACCTCATTATCCAAGAAAAGTAATGAGATAAAGGGGTCTATTTTTCTTCCGTGCTCTTTTGTAATTCACATTAACGTTAATGGGAGTTGTACACGCATATTAAGAGAAGAAGAGGACCCTAATTAAACAAATAAGCTTTTTGGTTGACACTCCATGTGATCATTTGTTATTATGAAAAGTATGAGAAAATCATCTTGCTTTGGACAGTCATAAACAGAGCTACGGAGGAATCGAGATTACATATGGTGGGAGGGGAAGGCGATGAACAGCAATCAGCTTTTAAAATGATTTTGAAAACAAGCTATCCATACATTTTTATACTAATGAACTCCATCTATGCCCCTCGCTGCTCTATGAACATATACTGAAAGAAAACAGATAGAATGATAAACAAACATTTGCAGACATGCATGACAGCTAAAAAAAAATTATTAAAGTCAGACACCAAATAAACTCTGTACGATGGGTACTGCAGCAGCTCATTTGTCTATGTGCTCAGCCCATCTGTCTCTGGGTCTTCTCTTACTTAAGAAATAAATGCCGGCCACACAACCCTAAATTTGTTTGATCCAAATTTAATCTATACTTTTTAGTTACCATACTTGCCTCTATCTTCATCATTTTCTATCACTTGCCCTATTCCCAGAGGCTCTCCGTCCACTTCTTTACATTCTCCTGTTTGCAATCTATTCCTATTATGATGCTAATTTTCCTCCCTGGTGCTTAGTTGCAAACGAACAAAAGCTAGGATGTATAATACATAAATATATAAATATTATCAGCTATCACACCACTGGCTTTAATGGAAGTCAATATCAGTATATTACACTCTCTACTTTGCAATTCCATTATGGGCTCAACACTGCTGGTCATAAAAAGTAGCATTCTGAGCCCAGGTCTGTGATAGTAATAATGAAAAAAAAAAAGGGGGGGGGGTCATTGCTCTTCCTAACTCGAATGAAAAATTAAAATTGCTAGGACACTTAGCTCAAAGGATACCTGGCAAATTAGCAAAATGAAGAAACAAAACATTCATGGTTCATATTATGAAAGGGAAAGTAAATAATTTAGGATGAACTGTGAGGTGAGAAAATCCAGTTGCTAAAAAGGCAAAAAAGAAGCCTAAAAAAATTTCAATGTATTTTCAGCTTATATTCCTTTTCCACTCAATCATAGTGATCCATGAAAAAGGAAGGATGGTTGTACCTGTAAGTATCCTTTGACATGCAAATTTATTTCTTTGCCAGTCATATATTTCTCTCAGGCTCAATATATGTAGCCATTTTGCGCTGATCTGTAAGGTTCTCTGTTTTCAGTGTATTTCTGTATACAGCTTGCAGCTGAATGAAGAAGTCTGACCTACTTTGGCTTTCATGTTCCATCTGAAATTTCATGTTTCAAACTGGCCTCTACTTCGTGAAGCAAAGCACCTTATCTCCAGCCTGTTGTGGGCCTTTTTGCCTTTGGGGAAATGACTGTTAAAATTTCACTGGCCTGGCTACATTAGATAGGTTGCCCTTCATACCCATAAAGTTGAAGGGATACCTAGACATTTTACAACCACTATCTAGAAAGAGGTAATGACAGGCACAGCCACATTACATTTATTGTACATGAGACCTATAACAGCCGTTATGGGATCAAGGTAAAGAGGAAAAATGTATGACAGATGTCATGCTCCCTGGAGATTTAAATATTCAGTCTCTATCTAACCTAATTTAAAAATCAAGTCAAAATGTACCTTTATGGGTAATGTATTATAAGACAACTTCCAAGACAACCCAATGAAATAACTATGAGCCACGCATTGAGAATATCAAGTCCAAAACCCATCCATACACTCTGGTCTGAAATAAAATACATGAAGAAAAAAATAGAAAAGAAAAAATCCCGTTTCTCCATTTGAGTCCATTTTCTATTCGTATTCAATACCACCGAATGATTAGATGACCTTTGAAAATAGTTCAAGGTTATGTTTAGAAAGGAGTGACCCAAAGCTTATAAGATAGAAATGACTGAATGATTTTAGCTATGTCATTACCTCTTATAGTTTATTAAGCAAAATTGTCCAGTTTAAAGAAATAAGAAAGAAAGTCTAAAGAAAAATAAGCATGACAAAATAGCAATTAGAGGAAAAAAAAAGAAAGAAACAGAAATTCAATGGGCTCCAAGTCAAAGGCAGAATCTGATGGCTGGCTAAGGCCATGTAGGAAGAAAAAAAGTAAAGCCTACCAAGTCAGGCACTATACTGACAGATTTGCCTACGTCAATTAACTCACAACAACTTGGAAAACGTGCGTTATTTTACCAATTTACTGCTGAGGCTGAGTAGACTGAGAGTCAAATGGATTAATGAAGGCCATAGAGGCTGTAAGGAACAGGTTTTAACTAGGCTAAGTATGAATTAATGGTGATGATGTCTGTGTTGTTTGTGGTGGTGGAGGAAGAGGGGTGTGTGTGTGTGTGTGTGTGTGTGTGTGTGTGTGTGTGTGTGTGTGTGTGTGTGTGTGTGTGTGTGTGTTAGAAGTGTTCCTTTTATTTTTTTAAATGTTTATTTACTTATTTTGAGAGAGACCAAGAGAGGGAAAGAAAGAATCCCAAGAAGGTCTTCCCTGTCAGTGCAGAGCCTGACTCAGGGCTTGATCTCATGAACCATGACACTATGACCTGAGCCAACATCAAGAGTCGGACACTTAACCAACTGAGCTACCCAGGTGCCCCAGAAAGTGCTCCTTTTAAAACAGTCCGCAGTAAGATGTCCTTATATAGAGTTGCCCTAGTTTCAATAAAATAGTGTATTTTAGTTTAAAACCAATGAAACATAGATGCTTTAGCATTTGCATAGCTTAGAAATAAAAAGTTGATGCCTCTAGATTAAAAAAAATTCTGTTATTAGGATTCATAATTTAGTCTTTTCTATGTAGAAACTGAACCCGTGTATCACTGAGGTATACCTACCTTACCTGAGTTAAGAAACAATAAAGAATATCCAACTAGGGCACCTGGCTGGCTCAGTCAGTAGAGCCTGTGGCCTTTAATTTCGGTGTTGTAAGTTCAAGCCCCATATTAGGCATGGAGCCTACTTAAAAAAAAAAAAAAAGAATATCTAACTGATGGGCTAGGTGGAATAGCACTGACACAGACAGCTACGAATCAAGTCCACCATTTAGATTACAGCCCACATGTCTTCAGAATGTTTACTTCAGGTGTAACAGGGCTTTATGTACTAAAAGAGACACAATTTGGGTTAGCGTTTTGTTATAGCTTTATGTGAAGTTGGTTTAAAAATAACCTCACTCATATTCATAGGCTGCAAAAGAAAAAAAAAGAGCAGGCATAAAGTAATTTGGCATTAGTACCACAGCATACTAGGTTCTGATAACAAATCTGCTGAAATTAAGTGTAGCCTGGACGGACCCACAGTCTGTTAGGCAGTTAGTTACTATGGGGGAGACGACACCATCCGTTCTGACTTTACCTTCTTCATAACACCTGCTACCATCTGAAATAATGTCAATTATTTTGAGTTAGTTGTTTATTCTCTCCTCGTCGCTGGAATGCAAATTACGCAAGAGCCACAGCCTGGCTGTCTTGTTCAGCACCAAATAAATTGACTATTGATTCCCTCAAGTTGACGAGGTAGTGGTTTGTCCCAGAGGTATCCCAGGCAAATGTCTTACCTCTCCCTGAGAAATCCGTTGCTACAAGTAGTTTACATGTTTATGTGATATTTTGCTTGTTTTGTTTTCCACTCACTATAAGAAATTCAAAAGGCTTTGAGTTTTCCTTTGTTAAGATCAAAACAAACAAACAAACAAACAACCAAAAAACAACATAAAAGCAAGGACTTCATTGCTGTATGCCCAGTGACTAGAACAATGCCTGATGCAAAATAAGCCTTTGACAGATAATGTGGAATAAATGAAGAGTAATTATGAGTATGTTTGGCAAAGAGTTAAGTATTCAATATACATTATTAATCAAATGACTATGGGCAAACAAATGTTTGAAACAGAGGTGAAGTTTTCTATTGGCAGGTTTAGCACTTTGTTATTTGCTCATCTGTCAACAAGGAGTTTACTAGGCATACTTCCTTCTGCTACCAAATCACACAAAGGGGACAGAAAAGGCACTTGATCAACATCAAAGTTTTCCATTCAGGGTCCAGCCCAAGTCGATAATTCAAAGGTCTTTGAAGTGAGTCACCTATAATATCAAAAGGAAACAACAGCAAATATGATGTAAAGGAATGGATTTTAGACACAGATCTGTGACAGAATTCAGTTTAAGAAATGTAACGATCCAGGAGGTTATTAAATAACTAAGAAATCAGGGACTAGTTGCTAGGCATTCTGCTCCAGACAGGGCAAGATTTTGTTAGCCAAAGGCTATTTCTCTTCAATGCTTAGAAATATCTGCTAAAGCCCAGGAAAGTGGCCTGGGACTGATAGCAATTGGCTTGTGGACCTACAGGATCTGAGCCTCACCCTCAGGCATTCTTCTTGCTACCTGCTAGCCCGCAGTGCCACGAAGAGTACAATGCCCTAAGGAAGCCGGACACATGATGAAAACATTGAAGCACCTTGATCCCCCAATGTTCTCTTTCAACAGCAGGTAAACAGAGGATCTGGAGAAAGTAGGAAAGTGGGTAGGTTCTTGATCTGCATATTTTGCCATAATAAATCATGGCCTGTGTAAGAGCCACGGTTTAGTCTACAAGGAGGTATTCTGAAATCAGCAACGCACACTGGAACCAGACCACACAATGAAAGATATGAATTAATAAGATCCCTATAATTTTTTCAAAACGATCAGGAGTAGGTCAAATTAACTAATGAACTAAACCGTACGACTACGTATCATTAACACCAACGGATCAGCTGATAATCAGAAAAGCACACAACACTTAGCTTTTTATAAGCGAGAGCAAAGCCATTGCTAACACAGTCGCCCTTTCATGACGCATGGTTTGGCGAGGAGAGGGAGACCATTCCGGTCCCCGCTCATGCCCTTGGCCAGGTGCCACTGTACACGGCACATGTGCAACAACCTACATTAAAGCTCCATGTCCGGAGAGTGGCTGCGAAACGCAGATAATGGAAAAAATAACACATATTTAAACCACACATCCAACTCCTAGGGAACCTTACAGCAATCAATCTTTTTTAAATAAGAAAGAAACTAAGTCAATAGCATCTGAGCAACAGATGAGAATTAAAGCAAAAGCTGTTGGCTAATGGTAACAGCTTTTGTGTTCTTTGTTGTTGAAAATGCGCATGTAGCAGCAACTCCAATATGCTCACAAACTCAGATGCAAAAGGCTATGGAAAACAGTTGCTATTTTTACACTGGAGATAAAATCAAACACCACCTTTCAGATCTTAATTTCGCTAAAACAGGAGAAGGAAACAAAGTGGAGTTGCGAGATGTTGAAAGGATCTAGAGCCTGTGATTTCCAGCACAGGCCAATACGGCATCTATTGGGCAACAAAAGGAAAGCAGGCTCTATATTATGGGCAACGGGGTCTGAACCTACCAAATCAAAGCATCTGAAACGAAAACACAAAGTTTAGGCTTAATTTAGTAGTATTCTAGAAAATGGGATATGTGAAGCTCTAACAGCTTTTATATTTATAGGCTACTCTACTTAAATCGTTATAGTTTTCTCTTTAACACCTTAAAGAGGAAATTACTTCCTTATAAATTGCTACGATATTGTAGAAGTAGTAATAATATTTATAACAACTGTATTAGTTTTCTATTGATACTACAAGAAAATTTCTATGAACTTAGTGGCTTAAACAACAGAAATGGGCTGAAATGAAGGATTTGGCAGGCTGCGTTCCTTTCTGGAGGCTTTCCAGAGAGAAACCATTCCTTCGTCCTTTCCAACTTCTAGATACTGCCCTCATTCCGTGGCTCATGGCCACCTCCCTCCAAATCAAAGCCATCAATGTTGCATTTCTCTGTACCTTCCTTCCATAGCCACATCTTCTACTTTTAAGACTCCGCGTGATCACTGTGGGCTACTGGGGGAAATCCAGGCTAATCACCTTTATCTTAAGGTCAGTTGATCAGCAACCTTAATTCCATCCGCATCTTGATTCACCTTTGTCATGCAACATAACATTCACAGGTAGCAGGGTTTGGGACACGGACATCTTTAGGGGGCCGTAATTCTGCTTACCACAATAATTAACATTTATTGAATGTGTATGTCTTGCCAGGTGCCGTTCTAAGCATGTTACATGTAACCAAACCAATATAATTCTCATCATTATTATTCTCATTTTTCAGATGAGGAAACTGAGGCACAGAGATTAAATAATGTGCCCAAAGCTACCTAGAAAGAGAAGCAGAAGAGCCGGGATTGAATTTAGCATTCCCCATGCAGAGACTGCACTTTTAACCTCTGACCTCCATAAATTCAAAGGCAATTCTCTCTATATATTTGTATTGTGTGTGTCATTATTATCAGGATGCTTAAAGCATAGCCCTCAAATCCTGGCAATCATAATAATTACCTGGAAAAAGGGCAAGTTTAACATTCAAAATGTCAAATGGAAAGACAGAGTCTATAGAGACCACCAGGAAAAACAAACCAATGCCTACTGAGAAATCTGTCCCCCTGGTATCAATATTATCTGTGTTGCCTAAATGTGACTTTGCAGTTTCAAGGTATGTCTCTCTCTCTCTCCATATATATATATATATAATAACAGATTATATTTATGTTCATGTATTATATATGAATAACATATGAAATGGAACTTTGTTTCTGTCTGAAATTTCAGTTGAAAATCCCAAACTAAAAACATCTGATGACAAATACCATCCTGCATTCTTGAGAGAGCATCTCCTAAGGGCTTAATAAGAAGTAGCCAGCATCACCTCCTGCCTCTCACCTTCGGCCCAGGGAAAAGTAGAGATCGAGAGAGGGATTTTCTGTGATGGGAAATTATAGGAGTAAAGAAAGTAATGCAAAGGGGTGCCTCCCCTTCTCACCCCCAACAAAATAATTAAGAAGGCTGCAAGAACACCCCTGAGAGAATTTGAAGGCAATATTTGAGACGGTCATGCCTCTTTCTACATGTTTGCTTGAGACTTGCAAAAATTTACTGACCCTTTCCCTTCTCCATGCATGCGATCTTGGGAGGGTTTGGGACATGGCTCTAGAGCTAGCGAGGCACAAAATGGGGTTCGGCTCTGCCCCGGAGAAGTCTGAACATGCCAGGCTGTTTGGGGCATCCCTAGAGCAGGATGAGGAGAGAAGGGAGCAATGAGAACGGGCTGCGTTTCTACCTTTTGGTGGGGCAAGAGACAAGCGATTCCAGTGGGCCAAGTACATGCTGCAGAAAGAAGGTTAGGCGACAGCCATTTCGAACTGACACCATTGTAGTCTCTCAGCCGGGGGTGGGGAGGTGGAGACCTCAGGGTGTGCTGTGTGAGGTCAGACATGAAGGGTCGGAGGGTCGAGGGTCTCAGGGAGTCAGTGGGGAAATGTATCTCCTAGGTAGTGACTGGTGCCGTAAGGAGCTCCTGAAAAATCCCCAAAACTAGCCCACAAAGGCCCCTGTCAGCCAGATTACGCCAGATACAGACACCAGTTAGGTACAACTCCACCAGTGTTTTAATAATGCCTTTCCCTCTCCCCTGGGTCCAGAGACTGAGAAGCAGGAGAAGGTGGAATCTGCCACCACATCATGGGGCCCTCCTTGGGGTTGAGGCATGAGGGGCAGGGCAGGGGAGTTCTGATTAACATTAGATTGGCATTTTAGATCTGAATGCAGAGGTTGTTTTACTACCCAAAGTGACCAGAAGGCCATCAGCTGGAGTGATGTCATCAAATTGTGGGCACCGTTTCAGTGTCAACAAAGCATATTTGGAAGAAGCTGTAGGAGAAGAGACAACGTGGTTTTCTGATGGTGCCCTGATGAGCCATGCCCGGCAGACAGGCTGGCAGCCAAAGAAATCTTGTGTCACAGCCCTGCTGAGTTGGAGGGGCTAGCCTCACTTTGAAAGTGAGGAAAGTAAGGCTCAGGGAGGCTGAACAACATGTGAAGCCCAGCAGCTCAT
The DNA here is from genome assembly GCA_028646485.1 of Cryptoprocta ferox. NCBI lineage: Eukaryota > Metazoa > Chordata > Mammalia > Carnivora > Eupleridae > Cryptoprocta > Cryptoprocta ferox. Next base: position 77,621,144 of record CM053578.1, on the reverse strand, counting down.
GTGTGGAGGGTCATGGACTAAGAACAGGGTCGTGTGAATCCAGATCCAGTGGCATCTCCACTGAATACAGGGCCTCTGTGTGTGAGAGCTGATGTGCCCACAGACCTGGCCACGCACACACCTACAGCCACGGGGCAGGTGAGAGCGGTCCATCTACCCTGTGTTCTCTAACTCGGAGCGGGTGCTGGAGAGGTAGCGGTTGGGGACTCCTCGCCTCTTGCCTTCCCTGTACTGATGGAAAAAGCATTTCATTTACCCGGATAATGCTTTGGTACCAAGGGCTGTGGGCATTGCCTGTATCTCTACCAGGCATTAGCCTTTCTTTCACCACAAATTTGGAACAGCCTGCTGCCATCACCATGAACTTCCGGAGCCACCCAAGAAGGCTCCTTCTGCTTCTGCAGAAAAGGAACAAGCACATTCACAATTTAGATTTTACCCATTTGGCTAACAAGGAGGGAAAGTCTGACTTTTTCCTGGGTGCACAGAAATGAGTGATCTCACCAGGAGAAGCCGCAAAGCAACACAAAGCAGTGGGTCCATACCTCAGCATGGCACCAAATCCTTTCTTCTTTATTTTCCTTTCTGGATCTCCGTTTTCCTCTTTCAGCTTTTTCTCCTTGACTTTCAATTTGCCCTTTTCCTTCTTCTTCTCCTTCTCTTTTGGTTTTTTGATTTTCCTGGCTTTATTTTCCATGTCCTCTAGCTCAGAGCTCCCCTGAGGGGCAGATTCACAATTCAGAGCTCCTTGGCCGGAGCGAGAGCTCTTATCAGACAGACCGTCTGTACGGAGAGAAAAATCAATACACGTGGTCAGGGGCACTTTCTGTTAGTATATCAAGAAAAGTTCAAATGTAAAATACAGAAGAATGCACAAAGCGCTACAGAGTTCTACCCTTCCACGTGGCTTACTTGTACCCTTTGAAGAGACAACTGCCGAAATCTGGTTACTTGGAGCAAGGTTTGATGTTGGGAGTGGGGAACAATTGGTGGTTCAGCCAGTGGTATGAAAGGTCTCATATGTGGTAAAACACTAATGTCTCAAAGCCAGCTGGTTAACCTTGATCAGCTCAGAAAGCCAGGAAACAAACAGGGCAAGTTTCTTTCCAGGAGAGGTTTCTGAGTACAAATGTAACCTAACTGCTTCTGCCCAATTAATGCAGCCAGTCCTCAGGCTGATGCTGCTTCTAATGACTCCAATAAGAATGTCAAGAAATGCATACTTAGTGCTCCTACCCTAAGGGTAAATGACAGTTGGCCCTTGTGGGAAAGTGAAGGAGAACATTTCTTTAGCATATTTGCACCGTAAAATAAATTGCATATTGTGTTAGCCAGTTCCACGTTCGATAAGCCAAAGGGCAAAACATATCAGGAAAATGAATTACTTTTAATATCAAAACTATAATTGTGATCCCTAAATCATTTTTCTTCGTAGTTAAGCATACATTCTTGCCCATGATTCGCGGATAATACTGAGAAGAAGAAACCCAGGAAGGAAGCTTTGGTCGTACCGGCTTCTAACTCTTCGGGTCCATCGTAGGATTTGTCGATGGCTGCTCGGAAGCTCTCATTGCAGCCGCGGCCGCGAACCATGTGTGGCCGGGGTCTGTGGAACGGAAGTTCATTCTTCCTGACCTCGGCGACCGCGGTCTGTAGACTCTCCAAGGAACTGGACTTTTTCAGACCCAGAGTTGGACCGAAATCTTTGCTTGGAGATTCTGGAAAAGAAAAGGCAAAAAGTCACCCTTTCCCAAATGAGCAGTGTGGTGTAGTGGAAAAAAGTCTGTTGTTCCAAAAATACTTGTTTGGGCATCTTTAAAGAGGGGGTTTTGAGTGAGTAGGGTTGGGGTTTAAACCCCAGCTCTGTGTGACTTTGAACAAGTGGTTTGAGTTCTTGGAGCCTTAGTTTCCTTTTATGTAAAGTTGCGGTGAGATTTAAAATGATAATATATATTAAATAAATGTGCATGTGTGCATATATGCACATATACACAGATATATATGAATTTGAAAGTTTCCACCAGTTTCTGGAGACTCTATGTATGAGACTGTGTAGATACGTGTACACACACACACATGAATGCAGGCATCTAAGATGATGAGCGCTCCTCACAGCACACATCCCAAATGCTCCCTGCATTGTAGCTTTTATTATCTCCACCAGGATTTTTGTCATTATTGAGTAACATACTGTAAGGAAATCAAAAAGCACTGAAGTGATTGTAATTTTTGTGGTTAAACACTTTACTCTAGTGGCTATTAATGTATCATGAAGGCAATTTATTTAGTCAATAAATAAATAAAGCAAAGCAAGAAAGAAAACCACTTTTCTGTGTCAGTGCTTATTTGTTCCAAATGGTCTTTCTCTTTGGGTATCTAGAAAAAGGGTGATACTTAAATATAATATATAACTCCAAAAAGAAAAAAAAAAACTAAGTGAATTTTAGTGGCTTGTGTTCCAATGTACAATATTTTTCATTATCACTGCCTCTCACTGTGCCTGTCCCCTTTCACTCATACTGCGACCAAGCTTCTGGTTGTCTATAGCAGGATTAGGCTATCTAAATACCAGCAGCAAAAAGATTATTTTAAAGATGGAAGGAATTCTATCAAGACCCTTTCCACCAGGGCTAAAGCTCAAGATCCTCTCGAGTTATGAACATTATCACCACACAGAGGATACATTTGCATTTCTGGGAATGAACTCCTTTGCAGTATTTCAATAGATGCAGATTGAGAACACTTCAGGGATTACGTACACAAAAGTACCTAACTCAATGCCTAAAACAAAGTAGGGCTCCATAAGCCACACTGTCTTCTCTTATTCTCATCACTATTTTTGCTTCTCCTCTTGCCGCTACCATGAACGCTACCCCCAGTTTAACACAGCGTTGAGTAAAACAAGGAATACTGAAGTACAGCAAAGGCCTAATGCATATATGCACACACACAGAGCTAAGTAACAATATACTCTTTTCCATATGTTCTCAGTAGGTTAAAAGTAATCAGAATGATGACATTAATTCTAATAGGCAACTTCATGGCATGCTTAGTCCTGTTCTAAATGCTTCACCTGTATTACCTCACTATAGTCCTTACAGTAGCACTACTTCCTCATTTTACAGGTGAGGAAACTCACGCCCAGAGCAGTGAAGTATCTGGTATAAAGTTACACACTTCATAGGCGTCAGAACTGGGAACCATCCTCAGGCAGCCTAACTCTAGCATTTTTGCTTTGTACTGCCAGATAAACTTGGCCTCTGCCCTCTACTTGATTAGAGTCAAGCTACTTAAACTGGCCCACAGAGTCCCCATCTCTAGAATAAGAGCATTGGTCTAGATTAGTGTGGGTAAGATTAGTCAAGCAGGTAAACACAAAGATCAGATGCTGTTTTATAGTTTCACCATTAGCTTACAGGAGGCAATTTTGCACTTTGAACAATATACATGATGACAATAAACGCTGCATTTTATAGGCAACAGTGTAAATCTTCAATCAACCCAAGAGAGATGAGATTAAGTGGGAAAAAAAAGTACCAGGAATTTCAGGAACAAATTTCAGATGCTACTTGTGAGTCATAAATATGAGAACATGTTACTATTAAATCTAGAATCTAATATTCTCAGGAAGGAAGGTAAGTCAAAGAAACAGAAATTGGATAAGATCATTTTTGACAAGAAAACAAAAAGCAACATAGAGGTTTGGGGTATTGAAGCAACAGTAAAAGCTTTGGAGTTTACAGAAAATATTTTACACCGTCAAGCCCTGGGGATGTCTGCCATGAAGTTTGGTGAAAACAGGAAGATGAAGAACACTATCGAGAAAGCTTAGTTCCTCTGTCAACAATAGTAACCATCTTTTATTTATTAATTGCCATTCAGGAGATTATACTAGAGCCCAAACTGTAAGTATTCACATCAACCTTTAGCAATAAATTCTAGGGAACATTAAAGTGAATAAATCATCTAAGATATAAGGCACACTATCTAAAAGGAGCTCATCTAAAGCTCAGCAAGAAGTCATATTTGAAAAGAAACAAATACACTGTTACTCATTCTAAGCAAACTGAACATTAAGGATTCATGGATTTTGCAGGATTAATAGAGCCAGCAATTAATTCACCCTACAAAAATAAATAGAAGCCACAAATTAGAAGTACTAACTGATGTTGGCCAGAATTACAACCTAGCTCTACTGGATGTAGTACATAGTAAAATTAAAAGCAAAAAGGGATGAGTCCTAGTTTGTAAATGTGGACTCAGGGGTTTTGAGGCTTGGAAAAAAAAATGTTTATATTTATTCCTGGGGAGTCAACAGGATGTAGCAGGTGCAGACTGATGTGAGAGAGGAACATCTGAAATCAGAAAAGTCTTTGCAAGGACTCCCAGGGGGCACTGAACTGATGTTCTAAGTGAAAGGGGACTCTGACGTGGGACTTGAGCAGGGTCTCACATCTCCTTTAGGTGTCTCAGAGCTTCAGACAGAAGCTCAAGGTTGTATTACTGGTCGTGGGAAGGATTATTATATCAATTGACGGTTATCAGCACTGAATTCCAACAAAACACTTGGAATAAAGTACCCTACCATGAAAAGATTGTATGGAGTGCAATAAACGGTAACATTCAATCCCTTTTCCCTTATTCTTACCCTCATCAGTTCAAACTTAGGTTGACACTACCTAGGAAATTCTATAGCTTTTAAAATGGGAAGAAGACTCACTGCCTAATTTTAGCCTAACCATAGGCACAAATTATATTTTTTCTAGGCTCCCATTAAAAGTACAGGTCTCTCTGAAAGCGTAATGTAAAGTACTTAATCACATTCAAAACCTCAGTTACCCTATCCCACTGAAGTCATCCCAAAATATGATGACTCCTTATATTTTCTTCTGTAGGTAATGTGATACTGGCTATGGCTGATTTTAAACAATTATCTGAGAGAGTGATCTATGAATACCATATGTTATCAGTCTCAGGGTGGGGGGCACTCTGTCCAAATTTGAGCATTTACTTGATCCATTTTGAGCATCTACAGAACTAATCTTAATATGACTCTTCAGTGAATGGTTTCCAGGCCAACCTCGCTTACTTGCGAATGCCAAGGAATAAATCTTCCTTCAAACTTTATTAGCAAAGCTTGATTATTTTAACTTGCGGCTTCTATATCCAGTGACCGCATTCTCTGAGATCCAGATAAATGTGTCTTTCTGTCAGAAACTCCAACTTGATATATACAAACTTCTTTAAACAAATGATACTACAGTTATCTAGGGTGCTAAAAGAGGGATCATGCATGATAAGCATTATTCTCAAGGTGGTGTAATACAAATATGCTGGAAGTTCCATGTGCCAAATTTTTTCCTGAAAATAAAAGCCTCATAAAGAGATATCTCACTGACTGACACTGTTTTAAAAGATATTAAAGCACTTTCGAAGATTCATCTGTTCCCAAATGAAGGAAGGATTAGCTTCACTGAGTCCCAGAAGCCCTCCCCACAAAGAGTAGAGGGAAATTTCAGGATCTTGTCTTTTGGCCCCACCAATTCTTAGACATAGCGACTACTCCCTGTCATCCAGAAAAACACAGTGTTATAAAGAGAATGGACACACACAAGACTAAATATTTAAAGGGGCTGTACCACCCTTTCTCCCACAGGCATGGAACAGGTGGCGTGAGAGCTACTGTCTAGGTCAACAAGTGTCACTACAGAACAGGTCCTTAACACACTGAGAAACCACTGCCCCCACCTTCTAGTAGAAAGTTCCATGTCAACATATTACAAAACACAAAGTCCTTCCTGGAGGATTATTTGGATATGGACCTCAGTTTTTCTGACTCAGTCTTGGATTCCTGCTCCTGCTCTGTGGCTGCAAACTGCTGTTGGTTCCCTACAGGTAGGTGATTAGGATAATAGAGAATAAAAACCTAGAGCATTGTTTCTTTTTAATTTTTTAATTTTTTTTATTTTTTATTTTTTAGAGACAGAGAGAGACAGAGCGAGCAGGGGAGGGTCAGAGAGAGAGGGAGACACAGAATCTGAAGCAGGCTGAGAGCTCAGAGCCTGACGCGGGGGCTCGAACTCATGGACCATGAGATCATGACCTGAGCCGAAGTTGGACACTTAACCGACTGAGCCACCCAGGCACCACTAAAGCATTGTTAACAGAGTAAGAGGGGAAGTCATGAAACATTCCACCAACCCCTACTCTGCCATTTATTTCCTGAGTTATTAACCCCTCTGTGCCTCAGTTTCCTTATCTGTAAAAATAGGGTAGGACAAGCATGGAGGAGTATCTGGTACATCGTACAGGCTCCAAAAGCAGTAGTGATAATTACTGTCACTGTTGCTTCTGTGTCATGTCTAAACATCTGAATAAGTGATGGCCTAGCACAATTCATTTAGTTCAGTCTGCCATTGCATTCTTCAGCAAAACCAAAAAACCATTCCTGCTGCAAAAAGCTGAAAAGGGCTTCATAAAGAAATAGTGTCATTCCTTTTTTATTCAAAAGCTGAACTGATTTTTCAAGCAGCTTACTTTTTTTTTCTTTTGAAATAAGGTATACGCACCCATCTACTCATCGCAGATAGAAGGTATCATCCGGATACTGTGAGTGGAGTGTCGGTTGCCCTTTCCTTAAGGCTATAATCATTTAATTAGTCTGAGATTTCATTGGCAATATTTGAACTTCCCATTCTAGCATTAAAATCTTGCAATAAAAGAATGCCTTAATCCAGAAGACCAGTAATTGGATCTTCCATTATTGATGAAATTGCTTCCAATACATTCTTATTAGAACCTAAGAAATTATTTGGGGGAAGGTATTCACTTTCAGATACATGGCAAGTTTTTCTCCCAGCTAGAGCTTTATAATTAATAAATACTTATGATAAATTAAGAATAAATAATGTATTAATTTGCACATTTCAATAACATCAATGGCCCTCAAGGCACTTAGTGAAAATTAATTAAGTTATTGCTCCTCCCTCTAAAAAAAAGGAATTGTGCCCAGTAGTAAATTGGGGATCAAAATGATTGCAGTGCTATTCAGGGGTCGCAGCATGAAACTTAAGAAGGCCGGGAATTCGGCAAGATAGCTTGCTTTCATTATCAATTTGGCATTGCTGTATTATGAGCAATGAACTTGGGCAAATACAACGGAAATGCTTTACTTGCTTCATGGGGAGTTGTGATGTGAAATTAATAGCCTTAAAACTCTTTGAATGAAAAATCATTATAAATTCCAAGTAGGAAGTCACAACACCACTTTATTCTCCAATATATCCCGCTCTGTCTTTTATTTTAGATTACACTTAACTGAAAATTTTGTGTATTTGATTTTTTTTCCGTTGTTTCCCTAGAGGCGAAATGTCTTATGTGCTTTAATAGATATCATTGCAAATCCATTAGCTTAGAAAAAAACATTCCCCATAATATCCAAATGTAGAATTTCCCAAATTATGTTATCTGTGCTAACTGTGTCCATAATGGGCCTAATTACCTTCTTGCCTATCTCAGTATTCCAAATATTGATCATCATTCCAAGCTTATCACTGTGCCCTGCTTCCTATTCATTACCATAGGGCATAATGTAATCTGGCTTATACATTATCTGCTGTCATTTGGGTCTCAGTTCTTTTACTGGCAATTTCCAAGTTCTCAAGAGCAGAGATTTTTCTTTTAAGTCTCGTAAATCCCAGGGTCTTTTATCGTTTCTTGAAATTCTTGTCAAATGCTCAATAATGAACTTCTCATTAAGATTCATACATTTGCATAATCTCTCCTACTGTGTCTCCAAACATTGTCTATTTTAAAGTGAAAATATCTAGAGAAAATATGGGAAGATTAGGTGAACAAATATAACACACGCTTTGATGATGAGTGTGGGCATGGCCCTCCCAAAGTCTTCAAATCTTTGCCAAGTGTTGCTATACATGTTAGTTTTCACTAAAAGTTCCTTCCTTTAGAAACTGATGGTCAAAATCTTATGCCCTAATTTGGTTCCTTTACTGGACTCAAATTATGTGTGACAAATGTAAAGAGCTGTGAATTTATTGCGCCAAAAACATTCTTGTGACAGTTTTTCCACTTATTGTTCTATTTTGTGGATGAGAAAATGGACTCTGTGATTCAATTTCATGGTCATATTTTTAAAAAATCATGTTTTATTTTAATTTTGAGAGAGACAGAGGATGAGCGGGGGGAGAGGCAGAGAGAGAGGGAGACACAGAATCCGAAGCAGGCTCCAGGCTCTGAGCTGTCAGCACAGAGCCTGACGCGGGCTCAAACCCATGAACTGTGAGATCATGACCTGAACTGAAGTTGGACACTTAACCGACTGAGCCACCTAGGCTCCCCATGGATAGATTATTTTTAAAAAAATATATAACCATATTTCTGGGCAGATTCTGTTGAGGCAACTAAAGAACTCAGACAAACCCATTCCCAATAGTGTGGTCTGCTGTGATCTTTTGCTTTCCCTCTCATCTTGCTTATTAGGAAAACTCTTAACTTGACTAAAACAACTTAAAATTGGCATTCAAGACAGTAATGAATTTAAAAAGTACATAAATACCACTGGCCTCCAAAAGGGAATATGGCTATAAAGGAAACAAAACAAACTACTTTTATTACTTAATAGAAAAAAAAAAGACTTATTTGAGAGTCCAATAAACTGTCTACAATGGCAAGCTTTTCCACCTGTGAAATAGGATCAATACGATCGATAAATGCCACCTATCATCTTCTTAGTCCTGTTGACTTTGTATCCTCAGCACAGGGAAGTACTACATAAATATTTGCTGTAGGGATAAGTGAAGGTGAAAGTGAAGGGTGGTTACAGCACATGGACACCCCTCCAGTGCCGTGAGTGGGGACAGCATGTTACCTGGAGAAACATACCTCACAGTTGCTTTTCTTCCTCAAAGCGTTCACACAGCTTCCTGTTCTTTGTTCATTCTGCCCTTAGGTTCTTTGGTGTCACTTTCAAGGTTGAGTAATGTCTGCCCTACCCATAATTCTTCATTCATCTTCTCTGTTTTGCCTTTCTTTTTATACTAGTCATTCCCTTTGCTTAACTTCTGTCTTTGTAATATTAACCTTTTCTGCCATTTTGGCTTCCTTAAGTACACTTTAAATAGTCTTGTTTTCGCCCACTACCAAGAACACCCTTATTTGTCTTCCCACTCCTCCTTGCATACCTTGGTAACAGGCTTTCTGAACACAAACTGCTTCTTTGCTTCTGTTCTCCCCGACTCCTCCTTCTTTCCTTTTATCGTTTACTCTTTGTATGGCTTGGTTCAACAGCACATCTTTCTTCTGCTTGTGATTGTTGAGTAGTTTATGTCTTACGTGGCTATCCACTATAGTACTCTCAAAATAAAGTATAATATAGAGAATTCTAATAAGTTTCTTTAAAACCATTAGCATAACTAAAAGGTGGAACGGATTGATTTCTTGGACGAAGACATACAAAGATAGTTTTACATGATATTATGTAAATTGACCTGTATTTTTTTAGGGTCAAACATTATTTTCATACTTTTGCTTCACTATTTTCTCCCTTTTTTATAGCTGACTGTACTTAAAAAACACTTCAAATTCTCAATTACTAAGTTATTTATAGAACTGATAGAAAGTGTGTTTTTCAGTTTGGTGTCAATCTGAATAACAACCTCTCTATGGATATATTTTAAGCAAGATTTCAATCTAATGTTAAAATGTTGAGCCAAAATTAAATCAGCTATCCATGAGTGTTTACTGAGTGTTTTTTATGGCTCAGAACTGTGCTTGGTCCTAAGGATAATAGAAGACAGGTGTAATAGTAACTAACACTTCCTTGTTGCTTTATAATTTACAAAGTTCTCTCCTGTACAACATGAGATTGCATAATACACAATTGATCTTACCCAAATTCACTTGTACATTCATGTCCAAAGAGAGCTAGAAAGAAGAAGAAGGGTGAGAGGGCAGGATAAAATAACCTATATAATGGGAGCAATTTCACTCACCTTCCGTCTCAGTGAGAGTAGGCCCTGGAATGAGTATATCTCAGAGAGGGCAGAAGTTTGGGGAGATGAACCTTTTCCTGTGAGACCCTGTTTTTATTTATTCTTTACCCTGGGTAAACATTATATTATTTTTTATTGAGATATAATTGACATAGAACATTGTGGAAGTTTCAGGGGTGAAAATGATGATTTGATACACATATACATTATAAAATGATTACCACAGTACGGTTAATTATTACCCTACATAATTACCATTTTTGTGTGTGTGTGGTGAGAACATTTAAGATCTAGTCTCTTAGCAACTTTCAAGCACATAATACAGAACTCTTAACTACAGTCTCTTTGCCACAGCATGGAGTTCTGTTCCCAGAACTTATTCTTCTAATAATCGGAAGTTTGTACGCTTTGAGCAACATTTCTCGCTTCCCCCATCCCTAGGTTCCTGGCAATCACCATTCTGTTCTCTGATTCTACGAATATAGCTTTTTATGATTCTACATATAGTGAGATCATATAGTATTTGCCTTTCTCTCGTTGACTTATTTCAACTTAGCCCTCAAAGTCCATTCATGTTGTAGAAAATGGCAGGATTTCCATCTTTTTCTTTATAGCTGGACAATATTCCATTCTGTATACATACTGTACTTTCTTTATTCAATCATTCATTGATGGCCACTTGGGTTGTTTCCATGCATTGGCCATTGTGAATAACGCTGCAATGAACATAAAAGTGCAGATACCTCTTCAAAATAGTGATATCATTTCTTCAGACAGAAGAAATAAGTGGGTTTGCTGGATCACATAGTAGCTCTATTTTTAATTTTTTGAGGAACTTCCATACTGCTTTCTTCAGTGGTTGTACCAGTTTATATTTCCATCAGCAGTACACAAGGGTTCTCTTTTTCCCACATCCTCACCAACACTTGTTATTTCTTGTCTTTTTATAACAGGCATTGTAACAGGTAAGAGGTGATGGTCTCTGTTTGCTGCTCATGCCATGAGCATCCTATCATAGGGAGTGTCATTCTCCCATTTCAAGATTTCTATCTTTTATGGGTCCCCATGCTTAAACACAAGCCAACCACTTCATTATGCTTGACTGAAGAAACAGCTATCTATTGCAGATAATTTTGAATTCTCTACTTTAAAGTGAATTTAGAGGATTTCCAATAATATTTTGTCATTTCCCTGTCTCTGATGACTTAACCATTCCTGAGAGGTGGTACCCAAATACTCTATCTCACATAAATCCCAGAACAACCACTCAATTCAACTCTCTTCCAATTTCTTTTAAAATCCCCTGAGTTTGCAGACAAGGAAATGTTGGCCTCAGATGCTCTGTGAGGCTTTCTTTGCTTCGACAACCCATGAGTTACATTCCTCCCACTTTCTCTGAACCCTCAGAAATAAAGGATAAGGTACCTACTTTCCTCTAGCATGTTATAATCCATGTTCTGAGCAAAGATGGAAGCACATGAAGTGATAACACCTGATAATGAACATTAGTTCCTTCACATTTGTGAGGCATTCTTCTGAGGATAATACAGATCCCCAAACTTTGGAAAATAAAAATGTTTGACTCCTGACTTTCTTGGGAGTGATATTTCTAATAAGGGCTATCTCTTCACTCCACTACTTAATTGCTTCTTCAGCATCTACTACTAATTTAATCTTTAAAGCAATAGCTCTAAGGAGCACGAGTTCTGACATCAGACCACTTAGGTTCATTTCCCAGTCCCATTCTATACTATACAGGTGATGCTCTCACCTGTCTGTGACTCAGTTTCTCCATGTAAATTCTGCTAATTTATTACAAATACAAATTTGTAAAATTTGTAAAACAGAGATAATGGAGCACCTTCCTCACAGGGTGGTTATGGGATTATCTGATACAGAGCTCGAACGTGATGTCTGGCACATGTAAGCATTCAGTAAACATTAGTTCATACCATATGCCTTCTTTTATGAGAAATGTTTACACTCATTAGGAGGATTTCTTTACAACCAACAGAATGCCAAGAGGATTTCTGTTTCCATCACCATATATCATGGGCCTGGGGCATCATTAACTTTGGATTTTCACTCTTTATTCAAAACTAATTCTTTTTTGTACTGTTTAAGACTTTTAATCATTTTTCAAATCATCTTCTATACCTTCCACTTCTTTCAATAGCCCCAAAGGCTTGTTTCTTACAGAGGCATTTTCCATAAAGGAACTGAATGCTAGGCGCACCTGGCTGTCTCAGTTGGTAGAGCAGGTGACTCTTGATCTCCGGGTTGTGAGTTGCAGCCCCATGTTGGGGGTAGATATTACTTAAAAAATAAAAATAAAAAAATCTTAAAAAAAAAGAAACCAAATGCTAAAATAACTTGATGGGAATACATGTCAGGGACAAGTAAAGAGCTAGGTAGTTTCTTTTACCAGCCGAGTGACTCTTCTGCCTCAGACCAACCTATTACACCATAAACAACATGACAAACCAGACAGTGTCATAGACTTTTGGGATCACGGGACAGTAGAGGACTGCAGAGCAAGAGCGCTGACGTATAGCATAGTTTGGGGTTGGAGTGGTGTAGATGCGTGAAGAGTCCAGAGAGAATAAAGCACCCTCTGTCACTGTAAAAGGCTTCATGAATGAAGCAAGACTTGTCCTTAAAGATGATCGAACATGGGCAGGAAAAGTAGGAGGTGAGCAGGTGCTCCACAAAGAATGAAAAGCATGAGGACAAACCTGACATGTCTACTCGGTGGTGGGGATAGAGGGTGGATGGAGTGACTGGTAGGAGAAAGTGACTGTAGTGGGGATTGGTGGGAAATAAATGTGAGTACAGAGGGTGAAGCAAGATATGAAGGGCCTCCGAAACTGGCTGAAAACGTGAGATCCACAGCAGAGGGCAATGGGAATTCTTTAAAAGTTTTTCCACCAACAGAATGGCTTGGTAATATTGGTATTTTGAGAAAAGGGAACATGGAAGAAATCTATAGGATAAATTAAGGAGAAGAAAGATGGCTGTATTATATGGCAATGGAACTGCAAATATAATATCATGTTCTTTACTTTCTTCCTTTTTACAATTTCAACTTCAGGCTTTTGTAAAGCAATTTCTTCTAACAAATTTTTAGTGTGGTTAATCGTCTTTCCTCACAGTGAACAGAGCTATGTGGCCCAGACCCTTTCTCTGACCAGCTTGGAAAGGCTGAGGAAGCATGGTCTAGTCCATGTGGGAGGCAAGACGTGTGCCTGGATGTGCCTCTGGATGGGTAGGACAGGGCACCGCCAGCCACCCTTAAGCATCCTTCTGGCATGACTATGCTGTGACTGCCACAGCCAGACCTGATGCTATCTCCTCTTAAGCACACTTTATTATATTTTGCAATATATAATGATTAATGGGCAGTAAAATAACATGGGGGCACACAAAATAAATGAGGTGGCAAATATGAAAAGGAAGTCCCACTTAATGTTGTTGTGAAATCTGACAACATGCTGGAGTCTCCCTATAACTCAGCCTGAGGAGCCCTCACCAGTAGGAAACAAGGTTACAAGAAGGTGGTATTTCCATTAATATCTCCCCCTCGGGGAAGTCTATGATCAATCTTTCTTGTACTGAAATTCCTGTCAGATTATAGTGAAATTTCAAAATACATGGGGACACTGCTATAGTCCGTCTCAGGGAAGCTCGTGGAGAAGCAGCCAGAACATCACAAGTCGCCAGCTATTATCCTGATCTGTCCATTTTATCTACCCCTGGGAGTGACATTCATTTTCTTTTTTCCTATCCAGTATTCACCATTCCAGATGGAATGACTATCCTGGGTTTTTTGTTTTGTTTTGTTTTGTTTTTAGTCACTTTTCTTCCCCAACTTTCGTCCAGAAGTGTGCTTATCAGCCAGGCATAAGTGGTCAGTATATTTCATCCCCCTGGTTGGTTTGGGGGTAGCCATCTTGCTTTTCCACAAAAAGGAAGTCCAGTGAGAGGAACCAGAAGTGTGAGAGAGAACCCTGTTGACACTAAGACCCTAGGCCCAGCCTTGTCTTTATGCAGATGCTCCTTTGAACTCTTCACTTGCAGTAGTCAACAAATTATCTCCTTTGCAAAAGCTAGTTTGAAATTGATATTTTCAATTGTCACCTTAAGATTCTTGAGTTAATACCCTATTCTCTAATGTGTCATCCACATATCAACCCACCGGTTGTTTCTACCTAGGTTAGACAGATGCTTGAGCAACAGGGAAGGTTGTTCTTGGTGAAGAGGTCATTAGTACAGAGCCAATCACAGCAGCGAGAACTGTCTCTGATGTTCATTTATAGGTGGGCATGTTCTAGTCTGTTATTGGTTGGGTTTCATGAGAGAGAAATTCCCCAACATGGGGGAGTCATATTAAACTCATCTTCTCATCTTGGCCCCTGACCCCTCTGTGAAGAGGAGGCCATTCTCCAGATGATTACTAATAACTAGAAACCTACAACTAATTGTTACATGCTTTAGAGAAATAGAATGGCTTTTAAAAATAATAGAATGAATTCTCACTATGGTTAACCAAGAATTCAAAGAGCTTATCTATACTTGCACTAATTAAACATATTGTTTTGGGTTTTAAAGTTATGAGTAAACCTGATATCACTTTTAAGGGTCTGTTCTTCCCAATGCATTCCCATGGCTACCCAACAGACACCTGACATGTGGGAGGAGATGGGGCTGACTCACAGGGAGGTGTCTGCTTCAGCAGAAGGTTGTGTATTAAAATGGGTATCTTCCTGTCAAGCTTCTTTTTCATAGAACATGTGAACAAACTGTGAATTCCAAACTTATCTGTAAAAACCAAGGAAACATGGGTGAAAAGCAGCCTAGGTTGGTTAATGATACAGATTTTGATGTAAGAAGCATCTTTGATGAGGACTTGACCTTGGCGGACCTGGGGTCTAGGCAAGCCATATAACCTTTCTAGGCTTCAGTTTTTTCATCAGTAAAATTGGAATAATGAAAAATTTAATATATTTGATGGTAAAAACAGCAGCAGCTACCTGTACTAGGTACGTTCCAAGTGTGTGTATGTGGGGGGGGGCACTTATTCAATTATATGAGATACATACTATTGTTACCCCCATTTTATAGTTAAGGAAATTGAGGCACTGATAGGTTAAATAACTTAAATAAATTAACAGTAATGTCAAACTCATGGATTTTTATTGTGATCAGTTGAAATTACCCATGTAGGAGAAAGCTACTGTGCGTGCGTGTGTGTGTGTGTGTGTGTGTGTGTGTGATTATGTTGCCACTAATAAAAAAAAAAGGGTGTTTTCCTTCACATTTGTTACAGACACTGGAATGAACTGATCCCAAGAAGATATAGAGAAGTATCTCTCTGTAAACACCTGCTTATGGGGAGTCAAAATGCAGAATTTGAAAACATCCCCAAAGGAGGTGCGATATAGTAAGATGTAGAGTAGGGGATAGGAGTCAGGGGAGTAAAAGAAGGGTCTGAGCTGAAATGAACCTCTGGACAGACAGGGAGATGGTCTCAGAGACAGACTGGGAGAGAGGTGAGAGTAGAGGCCTGATGAGGGGTGGCAAACCCACCAATTTGTCCACTGCGTAGTGTTCATGTGGGACAGGAGGTGTGCAGAGGTGAAGACAGACACGGAGGATAGAAAAAGAGTGAAGACGACCCTAGAAGCGAGATGAACGGGTGCACAATTGATGCCACCAGCAACAAGAGACATCTGAGGTCTGCGACTCTCTGTCCAAATACAGTCCCTCAAATACACCTGCTTATTTTTGTGGATAATAACTAAGGCAGGGGTTTTCTAACTGTACCGGGCACTAGGTGGGAAGCATTTGCCCTGGATGTGTGTGACCTAAGAAACTAAAACTGGGATGGCTGTTTTGTTTTGGCTCAACAACAGTAACATCTAATCTTTATTTACAACTTACTATGTGACAGGCTCTATGCCAAATCCTTGTAATCCCCAGAGAGCCCAAGAAAGGGTTATCGCCATTAATCACCTTTTATAGAAGGCAGCCTCCCAGAACCGAAGCCCCAGAGCTCTAGCCTCAAATGTTGCAGAGCCCTATTCTACTTTTAATAGTTTATTATAATAAAAACACAAAAACATACAGGTTTTCTAAAAAGTGTTCATATCAAAAAAGAAAGGACTATTGAGCTCACTGCTGATACACACACACACACACACACACACACACACACACACACACACAAAGAGCTACTCTTGTTCTCATTTTACTGTTAGCTTTTGAGCAAAGTGTCATATGCTATTCTCCCTGCCTTGTTCTGGGTAGAATTTAGAAAGGAGCAGTAATGCATCATTAAATAGTTTTTCCCCATCATCTTATGACTGAGTTATTGGCACTAGATATAGCCATGGGGGGAAAAATAAATGTTTATGATGATTTAAAAGACCAATTATAAGCCTTTGCCTTATTCCTTACTCAGCATCCTATACGGCATGTAAAAATGGCAATGAAAAAAAAATACTACATTTGAAATTTTAGCTGAGCGGAATGTCAGTTTTCAGTTACATTTAAAGAATAAAAAACATTAGGATACCATTAACAGTTTCAGAGTAATGGAGGCAAAGTGGGATTGTTTTCTATTATTATTATTACTGCCATTAATGGGTCAGAGCATTCCAAGGGAGAAAAGCTGGGGACAATCCATACACTTTCAATAGAGCATTAACTCTTTCAGGTCAAAAGGGGCCCATTTAGTGGACTGCATCAGTCAGTTAATAAATGATACCCTGGTGGCCTCAAAGAATTTATCTCCTGTCTAAAAAGTCTTGCTTACACATTTCTATTTTCTGCATTCTAGCTCAACAAATATTCCAGTAAGAGAAAAGGTTAATTTGCAGATAATTATTTAGGGAGAGAGGGAATATTTTTTAAAGCAGAAAAACAAAAACAACTTGTCACAATGCATCAGTCACTGTGTGCAAATCTGGGAAAGGATAATGAGCCTCATGAAGTAACAGAATTAAGATGAAAAATTAGAGGTGCAAGATGGAATGATTTTCTTTCAAGGGAAGTACCTGGTGAAATAATTTTTTCCCATTGTTCATTTCACGCGATTTATATGTGACTAAGTACAGCTAATCCTGTCTCTTTCCAAAAGTTAACGTCAGCTACTAGAATAATCTACTTTCTTGATTTAATTGCATAGTTTAACCTCTGACATAACCTTTTAATTCACACCATGACAGCCAACCCCACAGAAAGTTTTTCTAGAAATCTGAGTAACTTCCCCAAGGTAACAACCACTTTCCCTTCTGTGGGTATAGAGGGGACCATTCTGCCCAAGATCATCAAATATACCACAGCTGCTCTGGCTGTAGAGGTAGCTAGCTGTCTTATCACAGGGAAGGGGGACACTCATTGAGATATCTAGTGCATTAAGAGTTATATGCACCACAATGTCAGTATACTTAACATTACTGAACCGTATACTTAAAGATAGTTAAGATGGAAAGTTTTATGCTATATAAATTTTACTACAATTAAAATGTCATTTTAAAAGTCGGTTGTTTTTAAAAGCATATTAAAAAGAGTTATGAATGATATAGAACATTGATCAGATGATATTTTGGTTAATAGTATTTAGTTCCACTTTGATTCAATAAGGTTGTAGAAAAAAACACTGTAACCATTTAAGCATTTTGCTATTGTTTAGTGAGCTGAACTGAATTTGGGGAACTGAATTAATAAGAATACTTAGCTTCTTAAAATGCGAGGACAGAAGTCTTTGGCTATAGTAGTATAAGAACTCACACCCCTTGAAGGCTTTGATTTTATGCAAAGACCACAATATGATTTGGGCAGTGTGGAACCAGTGGACTTTTGGGCAGTTTTTAAGTGAAGAGTGGTAAAATTCTGATGTTGTTTTAACTCTGATTTGTTTTTCAAATTATAAAGAGAGTTTCTCCTATTTTAGCAATTAAAGAATCACAATTTAGAGAAGTGACTTAATTTTAATAGCAAGAAATTGAAATACGTCTTGTTTTTCTTATATAAGTCAGCAAAGTATTCAAAGAGGAGGCAAATATTAAGGGTTACTTTATAAGTACCATTTGAAATTCTGGAACAGTCTCTTGCCACAGGTAGTGTAAGGATTCTTATGTAGACTATCATTAAGAGAAAAAGAAAGAGATTAATACAGTGAACTAACAAACCAAGTCCAAACACATATCATTTTGGATTGAATTCCTCTGCAAAGTAATATAAAGATGGGAGGGGTGTAGAATATTCTCATTCAATATTTCTCTTGGGTTGTAGGCGTTTTTATATGAATTATTTCAATATGAGTTTTTCTCTTTGTAGCTTGGATTTTTTTTCATATGGTAAAATTATTCTTTGCTTATATAACCTCACTAATGCTGTATCAGAGTTTTGCTGCATGATCAAATAAAAGCAGGTCTAGAGGTTGAGAAAAGAAAATTTGTTTAAATAAACATCTTGATAATTAGAAAACTGATGGGAAATTCTCAGCTTTTCTGCAAAGCAGACCAAAGCTACCAATGTGCGTAAGCAAAAACCCAGAAGCCACACAAGTAGAATGTCTCCTTCTGTCCTCAACTCTAAATACAAGGCATTCTCACCGACTGATGCCTTTCAGGGCTAAACTCACATACAATATTCCTTTCTCTTCTTTTTATGGAAAATTAGGCCCTTTAAAGTATATACACAAAGCAGGTTGGCCAGGTGGTGCATTACTGGGTTATCTTAAGATGAAACGGTTTTGATTTGCTGATTGACCCAAAACAGTTCCCAATCCTCAGAGGACAGTTATGGTATCTTCAAAAAGTTAAGCACTGATATTCAACGAAAAGTCTCCCCTGGTTCTTGTTCAAATCAGTCTATGATCAGAAGCATATATTTTCACATCTTAGGAAGGAAAAGTAGATTTCTTGGTTTATCACAAATCTAGAGATGAAGGTTGTGCCTGGGACCTTAAGGCTCATATACAAGACCGGTCTCTCAAATTGGTCTCTGGCTCCATCTTTCTCTTTAGGTGCCTAGTGTTCTGTTCCTCTCTTCAAAATACTGTTCAGGGGCACCTGGGTGGCCCAGTCGGTTGAGCGTCCAGCTTCGGCTCAGGTCATGATCTTGCGGTTTGTGGGTTTGAGCCCCGCATCAGGCTCTGTGCTGACAGCTAGCTCAGAGCCCCTGGAACCTGTCTTCAGATTCTGTGTCTCCCTCTCTCGACCCTCCCCCGCTCATTATGTCTCTCTCTCTCTCTCTCTCTCAAAAAAAAAAAAAATTAAAAAAATTAAAAAAATTTTTTGTTCAGTATCTGAGATGCTAAAGTAAATGTTTATTTAATGTAATCAACCCAAATCCTTTTCTCCTCAGGCCTGCCCCTACTTTCTTGCACCTGTTGGCTATCGCATCATGGAATCCTATACCCCTGAAATGTTTATGACTTCATTTTATAGCTGCCTTTGCCCCTCCCTACTGGTAGAGCAGCCACTCTAATTTAAGAAGCCCTAAATATTGTTGCCATGGGTGACACAAGAGCATCGAGAATGGTGGAGCTCAACTAATAAAAAGGCTTTCACAGCATTTCAGCCTTTGCTCATAAGTAAAGTTAAAATTTATGGCTTTTAAAATACTGGATCTGGAAGAGGTCAGGTTAAACGGCTGCTAGTAATAAAAGGAATCAATACACCACAGCATCTTGAAACAGCCAGCAAACTAAATAAACACTCCATCCAAATCCACTTGGCCCTGAATTAAAAGAACATAAAATACTGTGTTTATTTCGTTTGTTCCCCATCCGTCAAAAAGCTTGCTTCTCTATGTCTCGACAAATTCCACCCAAGATGAGTATCAAATGTTTGTTAGCCAAATGGCAATTACAGAACATGTCAAGGTTTTGGGTAATTAACTAAGTGTTAACTTTATCAGGGAAGCGCTTGTAGATTAGTTTACCACAAACACACAAATAAGACAAACAGCCTGGCCTGAAAAGACAACAGACTTTTTGATCCTTATTTACAAAACTGACATGTGAATTTGATATCCTCTGAGAACCAAAGCCTTCCTCAAGGAAAAACGAAAAGGAAAATGTCTTTTCAATAGTTCTTTTCTCTCAGGCTGAACTCTGAAATTTAATCTAGATTTTTGAATGAAAATTCAACCATTTGCAATAATGAACAAAATCACAAGTCTGAAAACCAAGGGCAATTGTAAATTACACTGGAAAGAGAAAAATTAGTGAATTTTGAAAGGAGGGCAAGTGAAGACTATCCCTTTGATGATTTTTTTCTTTTTATTTCTGCTACAGATTATTCAAGGCACAAAAATACCATCTACTTTTCTTTGGTGACAAATAGTTTAATAATCTGTTAATGTTATTTTCCTGTTCAAAAGTTCATGCATGGAAAAAAGGAGTAGTGACTGTATTTTGTCCTAAAGCCATTTTTTCCTCTGGAAGGTATTATATGAAAGCTATTTATGTCAGAGAAAGGCAACTGCTATTCATCCCTTCAGACAGAAAAAATCCTGACACAAAGGGCCTCTTTTACCCTTCTCTAATAGCTTACGGTTTAATATTTTAAATGTATTTTTTGCTTTTCATGGTTCAGTACAAAGTATGACTCTAGAATGAAAATAAGTGATCACAATTCATAGACATCATAGGTAAAATAGGGACACTTTTTAAAAAAATTTTTGTAGCTTCAGCCCATATTTAGGCTCCCTGCTGGGAATAATCTTAGATTTCAGAAACTCAGCTTTATGGCCAGAAACACCGGAGAACTTACTTTCTAGAATGTGCTTCTCGTTGGTCTGGTTTGACCCTCTTAGAAAATAAGAAATGTCCTCTAAGTGAGAGTTTGTTTCAAGGAAGTGATGTCCTTTCACTGAACGGGGCCTGGCTGAGCACTGAACACAGCCTTCCTCCTCTAAGACGTCCTGTGTCCTATGAAGTGACTCAGAAGCAGCTTTTCAGGGTTTCAGGGGAAGACTCTAAAACTGACTGAGGTAATTCTAAGGTCTAAACTTCAAAAACATATACAAGCAGTGACTTAAGGAGAAATTCTCTTCCAAATGATGGACCTCCATTTAGCTTTCCCTTTGGACAATCTGACATTTTAATAACGCCCTTGTGAAATTACGGCAAATGTATGCAATTTTTTAAAAAAAGGCCAAAAAAAAAAAATCTAAAAACCTCCTGAGAATACGGAAGACTATAACAAGGAAGGATGGTGATGGATGAAATACATGAATAGAACAAGAACTCCATGGGGTTACTAGTATTAGTGGCAGTGAGAATGGCAGAAAAATTGGCCAGACAGTCAGCACACAGAAGTTACAGAAGGTATCCTGCCCAGCCTTTTGGGAAATCTGAGTGAAACGTTTTCACCAGTAAAGAATTCTGAAACGAAGCTCATCTTGAAAGTAGAAGGAAGGAGAGAATGCACTGACAACATGTCCACTTATTCAGCAGTTCTTTTGAAAGGCAATGTTGAATTTCAGGGAAAAGAAACGTTTATAAAGTTCAGTAGCCTCCTGAAGTTCAGAATTAGACTTGATTTTAAGTTTCTTAAGGAATTAGGTGGACACCATTTTTCATTCTCACGGTGACAGGAGGCTTACAGAGAAATTAAATGCATTAATTTATTGTGAAAGAGTCGCACTCAGCCTCCTGACTGCCCCGCAGTTGTTTTATTCATTTCTCGTTCAGTCCCCAAAGCCTCTCCCACAGCAGTTGACACAAAACCTTCCATAATATCAAGTCTCCTTTTTCTCTTTCCTCTCATTCTCAGGGAAAAAAAATCCTCTTTCTCCTTTCTCAACCTCAAAAATAGTCTCTGTCCTGCACCCACCCTGCCTTCTGAGGCTCGTGTCCACTAAAGAGTGACCTCTCTCCCTTCTGAGTCTGTCAGTTGCCCTGGTTCTCTCCATCTCTCAGAGTCTAGAAATTCCTTTTCTTCCCTGAGATCATCTCTTGGGTCTCTTCTATTCAAAAGACCCTGCCAGCCTTCTAACTTCTACCTTTCCTCTTCTTTTCATGTCCGGCTGGGTGCACTGGGGGGAGTCTACATTCCCCGTGTGTCCCCACATCCTCTGCCATATGGCTTCCAGCTCCAATGATTCCCCTGTGCTCCAAGGTCACCAATTACCTCCTAATTGCCAGAACCAATAAACTTCTCTCCTGCCTCATTTTGTTTGATCTCCCCACAGCGCCCCATACCCTCCTTAACCCCTTCTGGATGAAACCCTATCTTCCCGCTGTGTCCAAGCCAGGTGCTACCTGGTTCTTCTCCTGATATGTCCTTTCCTTCTCAGGCCCCGTTACTGGTACACTTTCTTCCTCTTTCCCCCAAATATGGGCCTCCTCCAAGATTTAACCCTTGGCTCAATGCTGTCCTTATTTATTCACATTCTCCCTCCAGGCATCTGTTTCTAGGATTTCTGATGATTTGGTCAAATTACTCCTCTAAGCTCCCCACTGCTTTTTGGGAGAAAGCTCAAATTCCTTAGGATGGTTTGCAAAAACTCTCCATGATCCAGCCTCTCTCACACATCTCACCTTGCCTTTCTTCTCCTTGCTTCATCTTTCCCACATATTCCAGCTTGTAGCCATTTTGAACTAATTACTATACTTCCATATGCCAGCTTCTTCCTTTGGGACTTTGCACATGCCCCCTCTCTGTCTCCCCAGGATTCTCTTCTCTCCTGTCTGCCAGCTCAGCTCTTCCTCAACCCTATCAGACACCACTTCCACAGGGATGGCTTTCCCAACTACCTCTAGGTAAAAAAAAAAAAAAAAAAAAAAGAGGGAGGGGGGCACTTGGGTGGCTTGGTTGGTTGAGCAGTTAAGTGACTTGGGCTCAGGTCATGATTTCACAGTTCATGGGATCTGGTCCCACCATCAGGCTCTATACTTATGATGTGGAGCCTACTTGGGATTCTCTCTCTCTCTCTCTCTCTCTCTCTCTCTCTCTCCCCCCTCCCCCCAGCTGTTTCTCTCTCGTTCTCTGTCTCAAAATAAATGATAAATGTTAAAGAAAAAAAAACAATGAGGGAGAAGAGTGGTCAGTTTCCTTATTTCTGTTACCATGTCATAACTAGAATTTTCTAAGTGCTAAGCATTATTTTAAGGGCTACACAGTTTTCATAAGATTAATCCTCACCTTGACTCTTGAACTCAAGTGCTATTATTACTATCACTTATATAGGGGGAAACTTGGGCACAGAGAGGTTATTAGTACCTTGTTCAAAGTCGCACAGCCAGTAAGCAACAGAACTGGGATTTGAATTGAGAAACTCTGTCTCCAGGTTCAGTGACCAAGACAATACCTCAGTGACCAGGATACAACAGCTCTAATGAATTATGTATCATTCTGTACATTGCCTATATCTGTTTTCCTTACTAAACCCTAAGCTCTTTGAAGACAGGGATAAGTCATGGTCACCTTTGTATCAATGCCTAGTGGAGTGGACACTCAATCATTACTTGTTGTTTGACTAATTAATCAAACCTTCCTGACTGTGGTCTCAAAGACTGCCCCTCTTGATTGCTTACAGGATGGATTCTTATTTCATTGTATCTTCATTGTATCTTCATTGTATTTCACTGTATGCGGATCACTCAATTATGGTAACAGTGACCACATATGGAGGTTGTCCTAAATTCCAAAAACTGTACTAGCTGTTCTAAGTAAATTGTCTAAATGCATCTTCACCTATGAGGTTGAGTCTATTATTATCCATGTATTAATGCTAAAGAGGCTGAGGCTCAGAATGACACACTGAACCAAGACAAACCCAGGGCTGTTTGCCAGGGACAGTCATGTGCCTAACCACCAACGTACAGGTCTCCCTACCAGGATGGCAAACTCTCTACCAGTCAGAGCCCTTTGGGCTTCTCCTGCTAGAGATTTCATATAGAGCTCAGAGGCAGAAGTTTCTGTGTGGATACCGACTGTTAACTGCTATAAGCCACAGTCTAGAATCCTTGTAGTGCCCTAGAAGGCACAGTCCCAACATTAGCGAGAGAAGACATTTGTATGTTGACAGGTTCTGCCTCCCCCACCACCACCTCAGGCCCAGTTCTTGCTCCTTACTGGCAAACCTCTTCTTCCCTCAACTTGTCCCCAATAATGCCTTGCTGGACTCCTTTGTCTTCTTTTAAATTCTTTCAAAAAGCCTTTTCTTGGTGAAGCTTTCCACTAGGTCCTTTTGTCCTTTCTTCGAATCAGGATGAATAAGAAAAAAGAAAGGAAAATACCACAAATCCTGGATAAACAGTAAAGAACTAGAGGTCTTTGAGATTTACTACATTTTCAGAAGGTGTATTTTCTCTCTGGGTTGTTTGCCAAAGCTTTCCTAGCACCAGACGTCCTGCTGGCTCACCACAAAAGGAAGGAATGGCAGGTGGAATGAGGCTGCTCCGTGCTCTCCCACCCTGATTTCCACTGCCCTGTTTCTTTCAAATAGGACTTTCTTGAATCAGCAATTAATGTGTGCCACATAGAGTTTATTGTGTACATGACACATTTTCAGGAAGAGGACACCTCTGTGTTACTTGTGTTAAGGCTCTCTCTTAACAGATTCCTCAGACTAAATAATGCAACATTGCTAACACACCTGAGATTGAAGCTTCTGCTATCCCTTTGCCAATCGCTAACAGCACTCTTCATTAGTATGTGAACAAATGAATTGATATGAAAAGCTCCTTGCTCGGGGCACCTGGGTGGCTCAATAACTGAGGCGGGTGGCTCAATAACTGAAGCAGCTGGCTCTTGGTTTCAGCACAGGTCAGGATCTCATGATCTCACAGCTCATGAATCTGACAGTGCAGCGTCTGCTTGGGATTCTCTCTCTTTCTCTCTCTCTCTCTCTCTCTGTTCCTCCCCTGCTCGCTTGCGCTCGCTCTCTCTCGCTCTCTCGCTCTCTCTCTCTCCCTCTCTCTCTCGATAAATAAACTTAAAAGTAATATTTAAAACTCTTTGCTGAACTTTTTCTCTCGTAAGAACATCTAACTGAGCTTCTGGTCTATGGTTATTTTCAATTGATAAAATACACAATTCAGAATTAAAAACAAAGACAACCCCAGGTTTTTTTTAATACTATTATGAAACCAAAATAACCTCTTTAGGGTATTCTAAAGAGGCAGGTGGCTCCTGATTTTTATTGCTGGATCTCTTAAATAAATATTTTGAGATAAGACACATGAACTTGTATTTCATAGCCTCATTAGAATGTGCTTTTCAGAGACTAATTTCTCTTTTCATTATCTTTCTTCTCCCCATACACACTGTTAATTGTATTTTTAGAGCACAGTAAATACTAGGAAGATTTTGTTAATCTGTGAAACTCAAGAGATTTTTCCTTTCCAATAGGGTACTGAAAGCAGCCTAACATTGGGCCTTGAAGTTGACTTGTGATTTTATATTGCCTCTTTATTCACTTCCTTCTCAAACAGGCTGCAATCATGCCACAGTTAGCAAGCATTAACTCACATTTTTTTTTCTCCTGTGTTTAAACGTGTATTCAAAAGATACACAGGCAGTTTGAAATCTAGAAGCAAGTGGGGATTAAAATGAAAAGCCCTTTGAAATAACATGCAAATCCATGATAAAGGATAATAAAAATTAAAGGGATGATACTGATGGAAACTGTTTTTAAAATAGTAAAAGAATACATAGTGAAATGATATTTCTACATTTTACCACAGATTTTTAAAATAGTTTAAATTACAAAAGTAACATTAAGACAGACATATTAGGGGTGCCTGGGTGGCTCAGTCGGTTGAGCATCTGTCTGAGTCTTGATTTTGGCTCAGGTCATGGTCCCAGGCCGAGGGATTGAACTCCACATTGGGCTCTGTTCTGACTGTGAAGCCTGCTTGCGACTCTCTCTCTCTCTCTGCCCCTCCCCAATCCACTCTCTTTCTCTCTAAAATAACAACAACAACAAAAAACATACACATTAAAGACAACCTGTTGAAAAGCCAACAATAGAAAATGCTATGGATCATCCATAGATACAATGATTCCTGAAGAGGACTTAAAAAGTTGCCATGATAAATTGTGCATTTGGCATTAACTGAAGACAAATACTGTACTTGAGATGTGGTGGAAAAGTCAAAGATTTACTGGTGTAGGTTCCTACCTAATTTCAGACAGAAATTAAGTAGAAGTGATTCTTTGTAAGTCGCCATTATAAAAGTAAATTATATAAACAAATATAGTAAAAGGAGTAAAAGTGAAACCAATGTGATATACCATATAATTGCTTAATAATAAATATTGCATAAAGTTCTTACTAGGGTGAAGAAGATGGCTAGTTATTCCCCTCAGTAATTTTTTTATAAAGTTTTTCTTTAATGTTTTTTTATTTTTGAGAGACAAAGAGACAGAGCGTAAGTAGGGGAGGGGCAGAGAGAGAGGGAGACACAGAATCCTAAGCAGGCTGCAGGCTTTGAGCTGTCAGCACAGAGCCTGACACGGGGCTCAAACCCATGAACCACGAGATCATGACCTGAGCCGAAGTTGGCCACTTAACAGACTGAGGCGCCCCTCTCCTCAGTAATCTTAAAAGTAATTGCAATGCAAGTTTTTAAGAGGGCTTGAAGAATGGAATATTTCCTCCATATATCAGGGAATTAAGTCAGTTGGCCAATACTCCTACATATTTTCTAAGTTTGAAGTTTACAGCGTATCATGATCCCAATGTGTTGTAACAAAAGCATGTGGACATATTTTCTATACACAAGAGCATAAAGAGAATAAAGAATATAGATACTAAATTATGTTAATAGAATTTAATATTTATGGAAATTAAAGGCAATACTCATGTATCTAAGGTCCAGATACACATATGAGGAAGAAATGACCAAAACAAAACAAAACAACCCTGTATTTGTCCAAATCTAGATGATCTAAGCTAATAATATGGATAACACAAACCAGAAACCTGTCTTCAAATGTATCATAAAGTAACCAGAGTAACTACATATATTCAAGTGGGTTGTGTGCTAGACAATCCCTGGGGAACCATTCACATGACTCACACGTAGTCTACAGGAATAACTCCCTCCATTCCCACTGTAGAGGTGTACAATCAGGACAACGTGTTAATAACAACAACAAATAAAACACACAAGGTAACTTATCAAAGTAAAATGTTTTCTTCAAACTATATTCACAAATGTTATTCATTTTGGCTGCAGAATACAGTGTGACTATATAGACTGTGAGCTCAGGATGATACACAGCACATAGTAGGAATTTGAGAGGCGTTTGTCAAATGAATAGATGTTTGATCGATTGAATGAAACAACTGAGTGTCTTCCAGACCATAAACCCAAACATTTTAAGTGAGAAGTGAATACTTGATTTAGGAGGAGTTAGTAAATGCATTTTATATTCATATCCAGTATTTCTCACCTTAATTCATAGCCAGCATCAAGACTGGCCCCAATGTAGCTGCTCCTTTAGAGATCTGTTTGTGCGTTTACACCTTTGCCAGAGGAGGAGGAGATCATGGGAAAGAGACTTTACAGAAGCTGAGCTGAGTGTAGAGAGTAGCTAACATATGCTTCCACTCAAACCTTGGTTTGCTACAGTGAGAAGCAGTAGAGTTAATTAACAAAGGAGCAATATCTTTCCACTAGGTGACGATGCCCAGAAGAAATGGAGAGCCCTGTTTTCCGACAATAATGGGAATTTAGAGAATTCACTATTTGGTACTTGAGAGTTGATTGTATATATGAATAGTTAGTTGTAACTGTTAAAGTGAAAATTCAGGTTAAGGAAAATCATGGAAGCAATCAACACAATTTAATTTAATATTCATTAAATTCCTGCAACGTATGTGTTAGTTGCTGTTTAGAGAACACTGAACTAGTTAATAGATAATTTTTGGTATTTGCATTGCAAAACTTTATTTTCAATACTTCGGGCATTTTATGTTAAATTTAAGGGAAAAACTAATATTAAAGGGGATAATTTTTATTTGATTCTCTTATCTATTTCATGTATAGCTATTTGTTGTCTATCCAAATCCTTTTCCACCTTCTTCCTTCTTAGGAAAATCCTGGGGTGTTGTTTGGCTCAATTGGAAGAGTACGTAGCTCCTGATCTCAGGGTCTTGAGTTTGAGCCCTATATTGAGGGTAGAGATTATTTAAATAAATAAATAAATAAACAAACAAACAAACTTAGAAAAAAGAAGAGAAAATCATAATTTTGTTTGAAGAATCAATGTTACTAGCTAAAAATGCCCATCTCCTCTATATTCTTACAGTTCTGGGTTACTAGGAATGGTCTTGAATAATAAGACATAAATAAAGGAGCATCTGAAGTCAGTTTCTGGAAAGCTATTGTTTTCCAGATAAAAGGAGTAGAATCAGCTGGTATTTCTTATGCTTCTTGCCCTTCATCCATCTTCCTTCTTCCTGCCTGGCACAGGAAGGGGCAGCAGCCATCTTGTAAACAGAAGGCTGAAAGCCACATGGGGTGGATGGAGGAGTAGGAAGCCAGGAGAAGGCTGGTGCTTTGATGACTTCTTTGAGCAGGTGTACCAACCTTGGCCTGCCTGCTTCTGCCCATCCTGATGCCTAAGAAAAATGGACCCTTTTCCAGTGAAACCACTGTCATGAATGATTACTTGCACCCAAATACATCTTAACTGATAAAACAGTTAATCATAAATATTTAATGATTCTAATATATAGGATACTAAAGTCTACAAATTAAAAAAATACATTCATTTTTGAGAGAGAGAGAGAAAAAAAGAGAGAGAGACAGAGAGACAGAGCATGAGTGGGGGAGGTGCAGAGAGAGAGGAAGACAGAATCCAAAGCAGGCTCCAGGCTCTGAGCTGTCAGCACACAACCTGATGTGGGGCTCGAACTCACAAACTGCAAGATCATGACCTGAGCTGAAGTCAGATGCTTAACTGACTGAGCCACCCAGACGCCCCTAAAGTCTACACATTTTAATATCAGCTATTGGTGCTATTTATTTATGGCAATTATGGCCTATCAAACAGAAATATAATTATGGGGGGAAATAATTTATGGGGGTGAGGGGACAGATGATCCGAAATAGGACTATCTAAGGAAATGTATGGCAAGGTGGTAAAATATATATTGCAGTATTGAATTCTGAGAAATCAAATTAAGCAAAATTTTACAGGAATCAAACTTTTTTGCTTTCATTCAGGGAATAAGACAAAATAGAGCATCTTTTACTAATCTTATTACAGGAACTAATATGCTGTTAAAATGTGGCTAATTTAAGATTAAATAACTTTCCTATCTGACACAATGTTTTCTTTTTTAAAATTGAGATATGATTAACATAGAACATATTTGTTTCAGGTGTACAACATAATAATTTGGTATTTGTATATTGTGAAAGGTTTCACTAACATATTTGTATATGTTGTGAAATGATGTTTTGCTAACATAAGTTTTGTTAATATCCATACAAGATTTTCTTTCAAATGCAATGTGGGAGCATCAGTGGAAAGTTGGGGATGATGGTTTCCAAGCCAGAGTTCCTGGTGTACATTTGGGGGACCCTTAAGGAAATAATAGGCAATCATAGGGAGGATGGGTGAGTTGCTTCCAAATATCAAAATTATGTGTGTGCACACATATATTATTATTTTTTATAGTTGTAATATATAGTTATTGGCGTATTTCCTTATTATATGCCAATAATGAAAAGTTGAAAAATCATTCAATTACTATTACTTGTCAGTGCCTTTTCTTCATGCATGAAATTCCTCAGACACGGAAGTATAGCGGTTTCCTGCTATCATTCTTTTTAGCAAATGCTTGACACTAGAGTTTCATATATTCTCAAGTGATTCTGAAGGTCCTAGTCTGGAAGCAATTGGTTATTTTGCTGAGGCATGAATCTGAATCACCTGGCACAAAGTCCAGATTCTGAAATCTTTGGGAGGATAAATTTTCTGTGCTTGTCTTTGGATATACAGGAATTCATTTTCTAGATATGGGTAAGCTCACAGTGAATGCTGCAACCAGAATGGGGTGATGTAATATATGGTAATGTTTAGTTCAGTGACAGAATGAATGAATGAATTTATTTAATTTATTTATGTGGTGTGGCAGTCACTGTCAGGGTTGGCAATGAGCTAATTCTCTGCAATGAGATATGTGTGGAAGGGGTTGAAGCCTTCTGGATGAAGGCCTTATCTTTTACTGGTAAGATAGATAAGGCTGGCAATATCCTCTTCCTCCTTTCACTTCCTCCTGTTTTCACCATGGGCCTTATGCCCAGAGCTGCCACAAAATGGTTAAGCTGGAGAAGCCAAGAGAATCAGAGATACAACCAGCCTACTATCCACTGAACTCTCTCTCATTCTCTTCCCTGCTAGCAGGGGTTTTTATTAGACTACTCATCATGTCAGAAACATAAACCCTACTTCTTTATGTTACCAATAGTAGAATTTCCTGTAATTTGTAGTCTCTACCATTCTTAATTGACACAAATAGTATTATGAATTAATTCAGTCCTATTCTTAAAACATTATTGTCGAATGGGTCTAAAGATGTCCTTTAAAATCACCAGTTATTCTTTCCTCTATTTCAGAGAAAAAATTACATGTTAAACTGACATTTGTGAATTAGGAGATTGGTGAAAGTAGCAGGAGAAATCCCTAGAAAACATTTAGTCGATGGTACATTCCAATAGTGGAGAAGCACAGAGCTTCCTTTCAGGTAATCCAATTCCCTTGCTTGCTGAACTCCGTGAGTATCCTTCAGATCTTAATTTGTTTTTGCAAGTGAATTTTCTTACTAAGAAAAAAAAATATTTCTGACAGCTAAAATGACTATTCCAGTTCAAAGGGAAATTACTAATTATACCTTGTCACAGAGTAATACATTTTTGTTTGTCAGGTATGACTTTGGTTATTGAGAATCAGCAGCCCAGGAGCTCAATTGCCTCCGGGGGAACTTTAAAACAAAATCAATGAAATTCCTGAATATAAATTCCTGAACATAAAAGTTCTTAGAAATTCTAACAAGGTGCCAATATTGCTTTCTCCCCTTCCTCATGAAGCATTACCTGAGAAAGCCCCCCTGGCTTTCTTTATCATGTCTGAACTATACTACTAATGAAAAAATAATTGAAATTAGAAAACAAAATTAGAAAGAAATCCATTTAATTATAAAAAGTTGCTATTATTTTCACAGAATTAAATACCAAAAAGTTTTTACTACCAAAATCTGAATGATATTTAAAAACACTCAAGAGACCTTCAATTATTGAGAACTTGACTTCGAGGAATTAGAAAATAATAATAAAATAAATTTCTGTTTAGGTAGGAATTTATCTACCCTGTTTATATGAAGTCAAATGCAAAAGTTCTAAGAGTTTTGAGTGATTTATGCATTAAAATAAAGTTTAAAGAGACTTAGGTTCAAATGTAGACTCTGTCCCTTACAATTTACATTAACATGTTGGTTTCCTCATTTATAAAATTGGAAAGTATCTGCTCTTCCAATCTCACAGGTTTCCTGAAGCTGGATGATTTATACTTATTTTAATACAGTGAACCACTTGCTTGGAAATTCATACTTGAGTGTATCTTTTATACAAGAACGTTACATTTTCTTCCTTTTGAGAAATTCCAGTCCACAAGTGAGTCATTAATGAGGTCATTAAAATAATGTGATTTCTTCTGTTATAACTTGTGCTCCGGTCATGGTCCTATGAGGAAACATCACTCATTTCTAAATTGTCCCCAAAGAGTCAAAAGGTCTTTTCTTTTGTCAAACTTCTCCTGTTTTCCTCAAAGCTATACATTGTTTTATTTTTTTTTAACTTAGTTTGGACTGGCCATATATCTTAGAAGTAAAATTTTAAAATATTACTTGCAGACCTGTATTTTTGCTTTTTTATCTGCAAATTACTGCCTGATAACACTAGTGACATTAGAGTGCAAGGCTCTTTCTACCTCATCTCAAATCAAATGTTTCTAGGTCCTTGAAACTCAATTTTCTTTCTCTTATTTTCCCACTAGATTTTTAACACCTAGAAAAGGACAGCAGCTTAAGAGTGCTGATCAGTAATGTGAATCAATACTGGCTTCTGCCAGGGCCTTTTACCACAAACCTCAAACAGTTCTTCTCTTCAGTGTTATAACAGACTCAATGTGATTTCCAAGTTGATGTTCACTTTTCTCCTAATATATTAGAATAAAGTGTTTTCAAGAACCAATTATATAAGCAGACCTTAATCAGTCTGTCTTCATGCTTATTTACTTTTACTAATGTGTGTTTGTCACAAGGCATAGTGATGCACAGCCTCTAATTTACTTTGTGATCAAATCCCTGATGATCAGCAGTTCCTACTTTGGCACAGTATTAATGAGTTCTTGCAGTTGAC
Organism: Cryptoprocta ferox; assembly: GCA_028646485.1. NCBI lineage: Eukaryota > Metazoa > Chordata > Mammalia > Carnivora > Eupleridae > Cryptoprocta > Cryptoprocta ferox. The sequence continues at coordinate 77,588,738 of CM053578.1, read as the reverse complement.
TCTAGAACATTTTGTGTCAGCATTCTTTCTCACTGGAGAAGTCAAGGAGTTGAATGATGGTTATGTTCACTCAGGCTCACTCACTAAAGGCCCTGGGATGAGAGCAGGGCTGCAGTTTAGCCTTAAAAGAGTTTGATTAATAACAGAGTTGGTGCCACATAAAATATGGCAGCAGCATTTTTTATTAAAGTGTTAACAGTAAACATCCTTCCTCTAGTTTAGAGATTGAATTAGTTATCTTGAATGTTTGAGTTTCTTTACAATGATGCCCTAAGAATTCTGTGTAATTAAAACCAAGCCCCTGACTAAAGAACATGCTTAGAATAGCTAGAAACTAAAATTCCAGCTTTTTCATATGTCTATTTACTATGATTATTTGTTAAATGTAAATACAGTATTCAGGCTTCAATTTTCCTTCTCTCTAAATGAAGCCAGCTACTAAATGGGAATCTTTTGCTGGAGATATAAATTACAATGGGATCAAAGTCACCTCACAGGACTGCAGAATCATTAAAATTAGGGCATACTATGACATTTGCATGACATTTCTGCTTCAGAGCTTGCTTTTGCTTTCCCTGCTGCCTGGAATACGCCCTCCCCTCTCCTCTATAGTGATCCAAATCCAACCAATCCTTCAAAGCTCAGGCCAAATCCTTCCTTGATGAATACAGCCCACACTATCTTGACCATCTCTAAGCCCTGTTGCCCTGTTGTCTGTGTCACACAATCTGGCACTTTCTAGCTCAGAGTTTAGTATTTATCAATCACTTGTTCTTAATTGTTTCATATGTATAAGTTCTGCCTTCTCTGAAAAGTTATCTAATCCTATGTCTTACTTCTTTTTTCTTTATCCTCACGATATCTCAGGCAATAATGAGATACAGCAAAAAAGTCGAGAATTACTATTTACTGTCATAATTTGCAAGAGTGTATACACGTTAAAGGAGTTCTGTTATCAGGTTGGCTAATGTAGAGAAATATTATTGAAACCATAACAAATATAAGAAAAAGGGAACTTAGAAGAATTATCACCTTTGAAAATCCAAGGTATGCATTGGTAAAGTTTCAAAATGAGTTACATTAGCTTAGATTTTAGGGAAAAAAAAAACTCTAGAAAAATAACTGTAGATATCCAAAATCTGGTGGGAAGAAGGTCTTCTTTCTTCTTTTCTAGTGTCATTAAGATTAAGGATGTGATTCTTTTTGTTGAAAATGCTTTTAATAGCCCTGACTGTTAGGGCAATTCAACAACAAGCCTGAAAAGTGGCAGGTCTCACTGAAAATCACTTCACTTATAGTCCTTCAACCTGACTCTGAAAACCACACATGTGTGGTAAGTCTGTAGGGAGAGCATCATCATTGCCCTTCTCTTCCCCTTTCCTCAGTGATGACTGAAAAAGGGCAAGATATTGAAAAGAATGTTTTTATTGGCAAAAGAAAAAAACCAGTTCAAAATCTAGCTGAGTCAAAAATCAAAATCATACTTCTTGAGTAAGGGAGAAGGGTGAAGAGAGTCACAAGATAGGACAGAAAATAGCAACAAAAACCATAGTAATCACTAGCATATATTGAATACTTTCTGTATTCTGGGTGCTATGCTAAGTACTTCCTACACATTACCTCTCTCTCAGGGCTAGATGTTAGCAAATGTGTTTGCTGGGAAATCACTAAGCAACAAGTTCCTTATGACACCATTAAAGATTCCAATAATTTTATTTTGACTAACAATATTGCATGAAATTATGAGCTAAGAAATTAAATTCATTTTCATTCATTTATTATATTGGGTTGCCATTTCACCATTATCCCTCCTTAAAATATCACTACATCTTGAAAGAGATACAATAGGGGCGCCTGAGTGGCTTCAGTCGGTTAAGCGTCCGACTTTGGCTCAGGTCATGATCTCACAGTCTGTGGGTTCGAGCCCTGCGTCAGACTCTGTGCTGACAGCTCAGAGCCTGGAGTCTGCTTCAGATTCTGTGTCTCCCTCTCTCTCTGCCCCTCCCCTGCTCACTCTCTGTCTCTGTCTCTCAAAATAAAATAAAGACATTAAAAAAATTTAAAAAAAAAGAAAGAGATACAATAGTCTTCAGTTATTTCTTATTCTAAATTCAGTGAATTTTCTGTGTCCAGTTAAATACTTGCCAAATTCCGTTTGAGCTGCCAAAATTTATTCTAGAGGTAACTGCATTTTAGTCTTTGATAAACTCTATTTGGTAAGTCTGCGAGACAGTAAATCAATAGACATTTAATCAAAAATTACTTTCCCTTCCTTGAAATGGAAGTCTAAAAGGCAAATATTCAGATAGGAGCCTTCAAGAATATAGTGCTATAATCTTAGTAAAAAAACATTTTAATTTTTTTTGGTATGATGTTTCTAATGAGTCTTCTGATTGATACCTTATAGGATATGCGAGTTACTTATAATAAAAATCAAAAGGCCTTCTCTCAAGATTTATGTTTTATTTCACTGGTAAAGTCCCAAATGATAAGAATCTGTGTGAATGGAGGACTTGTAAGCTTTAGCTGATAGCCTGTTTATCTTAATAAATACATATCTGATAGAATTCACTTCTGGAAAATCCAAAGACTTGAATATCTCTTAATTTTCTATACTAGCATGTGACTTGTACCCAGTATAATTAATCAATATCCGGTATTAAAAAGAATACTGAATATTAATTAAAAAAATAAAAATATCTCTCTTGTTACCAAGGTTTCCCTTGAAGACTTTTTCTCCTTTTTGAGAATAAAATGATGAAAAGTGATATCCACATAACTCCATCGCATTGAATATCTCTTCAGTGAAATCTCAATGTGTCAGTGGCAATATTGAAAATGGCATATCAGAAAGCATCTGAGGGTCCATCCCAATCTGCACATATCAGAAATTATCCCACTGGTAGACAGAAAAATAAAGTCATATTTACATTAACACATCGAAACTCAATAACGAAAAGGCTGCAGAACACTTCACATTAATTTCAAAAGTAAATATTCCAGATTGGTACTAATATTTAGAGACTCATTATCAGATTTACACTCTTGAAAGTGCATCTATTCTACGTACTGCCCCAGTCTTTTCCAAAGGCCACATGTAAATACGCATGTTACACTTACTCATGTTGGAGGTCTTTTGTCTAAGACTAAAAAAAAAAAAAAAATTAACTTATCTTGGAGTAAGCCAGTGGTGCTGTCTCCACCCGTTTCAAGGTTGACAGACGTTTTTCCTGATCGTTCTGAGGACAGGAAAGCTTAGAGCAATTTTTGTGAAAACTTCAGCATTAATACCAGCAAACACAAGCATAAAGAACCTGCAACCTAAAATACATGATTCTATACATGTATGATATGAGTTACTATTTTATAATAGATATAATAAAGTAACTTTTTGCAAACCTGTACCTTTTATGTATGTGTGTTAAAAATATTTCTAAATAATAAGAAAATCTGCCCATTTATAAGTGAAGATGAAAACTGGAAAAAAAGAAAAAGCATATTTCTATCACTACATTAGGAAGAACATACCATTATTCATTCAAATTTATTTTTACTACATGGAAATACTTGTATAAGCTGATTGTTATCAGTTGATCAAAAAACAGACAACTATGTAATATGATAAGTATATCATTGCATTTCCAAAGAAAACACAGAATATTGGCAAAATCAGTACAAACTCCATTGTATAATGACTTCTAGATACTTCTATCTCACTAATATTTAAAAACTTGAACAAAGATTTCATTTATGTATTTAAGATCCCTTGTGAATATAAACATATAAAACATAAATTGATTAACTTAATTTGTAACTGCTTGGAATTTTGCATTTCGCACAGCTGCTAATTTTCAGAGAAAAATCCTAGTCATTTCAAGCCACTGAACATGATAATAGCAAAAATGAGATTGATCATTAACTCTGGTAACTGCCTTCGCCTTCATCTTAGGCTTTTAGTTAACCAAATGAATTAATGACTCTTAACTCTTTTAAAGAATTTTTGCTTAATTTAATCTGTGCAATCTTGTGAACAAATCCAAGATTCAACTATCACCTCTATGCAGATGACTTCTAAATCTACAGCACTAACCTTGACCTTTCTCTTGAGTTCCAGACTCATATTTTCACATGCCTCTTCCTCATAATTTGACTTTTCACCAGGAAAATTTTGGGTACCCCATCTCTAGTCCGCAAATGCAAGAAATTCCGTATCTCTGAAATGTCTTTAGAATTCTTTTGTCAACTCTATTCTATTCTAATAATCTTCCTTAATCTCTCATGGCTGCTTATCTAAAAAAAAAAAACTTAGTAGACTAGCTGAATCTTAGCTTGTGCTTAAACATCGGTGTTCTTGGGGTTCAGAAATCTTATATACATATACAGGTCTGTATACAGACCCTTTGTTGGATATATGATTTTCAAATATTTTCCAGTTGTGGCTTGCATTTTCATTTCTCAACACTTAACAGCATCTTTTGAACAGAAAACATTTCATCTTTTGATGAAGTCTAATTTGTTGATTTTTTCTTTTATATTTCATGATTTTTGTATCTTAAAAAAGTTTCCTTTAACCCACTATCACTAAAATGTCTCCTATTATTTTTCTAGAAGTTTTATAGTTTTAGCTCTTATACTTAGCTCTACGAACCGTTCTGAATTTCTTATATAGTGTATTGTAGAGACAGAGATTCTTTCTTTCTTTCTTTCTTTCTTTCCTTCCTTCCTTCCTTTCTCTCTCTTTCTCTCTTTCTTTCTTTCTTCTTTCTTCTTTCTTTCTTTCTTTTGTTTTGTATGTGGTTATCTAGTTGTTTCATGCTAAAGCATTCAAACAAGGAAAATGGCATGGTCTGATAGTTATTTTAAGAAGGCCACTCTATTGGCTCTTTAAATGATAAAGTGAAACTCCTTAGCAAGGAAGAAAAAAGCCTCTAGGACATAGTTCCTGTCTGCACTTCCTACTATCCACTGCTTTTGCTTAGACCTGCCTTCCTTCATTATTTCCTGCTTTCATAATGACTCACTGTTTCCACACCATCATTTCTTTTTCACCTTGATTATGCCTCCTTGGATTAAAGGAAAAAGCCAATGATGATGGAGAATATGAAGATGGAAGAAAAAGAACAATTGATAGATTGAAGAAGAATGAAGAAATAGTTTGAGATGGATTTACAACACAAGTGATAGATTACTTTAGAAGAAAGAATGATACACCTCCTCTAATATCCACCTCTTTTCCTTCATTTGTTTTTATTACTCTTGATATTTCTCCAGATCCAGAAAGCATTACTTCTCAGCAGCTAGAGAGTAACCCCAAGCCTCATCTTAGACTTATGTAGCCTTTTGGTAGCATTCTATATTTAGTTTCCAGAATCTTACATTTTTACAATTTCAAAAGAAGCCCTAATGGATGATAGTCTTTGAAATGAATTGATTACTCCAATAAGTATCTGCCTATAGAAGTCAAATTTTTATGGAAACTTATTTGTCAGTGCTTGAGAAATCACTATAATGTAAAACAATAAATGGACCATTCCAAATTGTCCCTCCTTACAGGTGTTGCTGTAATCATTTCAAATGACATGGGAGTTCATTTTTTATGTTATGTGTTCTTAGTACATACTACTTAGTATACCTTACATGACTGATACATTTATTGCATTTTGACTTAACTGAAAACAACCCACAGAAAACAGTTTTGCCCATACCCTTGTTACACTCAGGTAACAACTTTATGACCAGATGAAAAGGAGCTTCTTCTTTCTTACACTTTGGAAGCATTAAAGGGATGATTTCTAAACTGCCCCCTCCCCCATAGCCATATGCTCTGAAATGCGAGCTAGAGGGGCAGATGTATAATCTGGGAAATGATCCAAATTCATGACCTCTTAGGAGCCAAGGGTATTGTGTGCAATGCCAGCCCTCATGCCATGCCCAGGAACTCTAATTCATAGAAACAAAGTATGAAAAGGCACAGAAAAAGAATAAGAAAAATAAATGTAAGTCAGCCACTACAGGCAATGAACAAATCATCTGTTTTTCTAAAGCTGACCAACCCAGTACATTCATTTTAGAGAACGAATGGAGTTTCCTTGATCCTTGTATACTCTGATAGCAAAGACAGCTCTTCAGTAGTAGCACTGTAAGCTGACTTCATCCAAATTCTCATATCATTCCCTTGGCCAATCTCATCATCTACTCAATGGCAACATGAGTCTTGCATAATGGATAGGTTACATAAAAATTCTGTGAAAGTATCAGAATTTCTGGTCTTCAGAAAAGAAGAAAAAAGAAAGAGCATTTGGTGCAAAAAGGAGAACATAAGGGAGGGCAGTTTTTATTAGAATGAACAGGGCTGGTTTTGATTTGTTTTAGTACCTAAAGGACCTATCAAACAGGCTTCTCATATACTACTCTCTGGGTGTGGCCATGACAAGGAATTCTATCTGAAGGGCATTCCAGGGGTTCAGAAAGAATTCTAATTAGTATCTGATCCATGGTCTACATAGGCAGTGACGAAAAATAGCCAGATAAGCCTCTTCTTCCCTACTTTATGGCAGGGTACATTATAATCTGATAAAAGCTCCTTTGTGAACCCTATTTTATTTCCTCCTAGAACAATGAATCATTATAAGGATCTCTAGACAGAGTAATAAACCATAGCTTGTAACTACAAATATAACCAGAACTCTTTATTATGTGGCTGTTATTGAAGGGAATTTTCCATTTCAAACTTTCTCACCATATTGTGGACATCACCCCTACTGTATTCCTATGTTAGGTGGCTTTCCATATATTTATTTCTAAGAAATACTTGAAGTTGGTTTGTTTTGTCAAAAGCAATCCAGAACCAGTGAGATAAAACCATATCTGGCTTAATGTGTCTTCCAATCTGCATTGGACTCAACTGACTATTTGATTTCAGCCATTTACAAAAGATAAATTCATTCATTCATTCAGCAAACAATTATTGGACTCCAGGCTTCTGCTTCCAGGAATGTACTCATTCCCCAAATTCTGATCATAAAGATACAAATAGATCTTAGATAAATTAAATGCATCTAAATGCATTGCTTAGCTCATAGGAAATTAAGGGAATTACTTAAGCAAAGTCACTCAACAAACAAAAAATAACGAATAAAAAACCAAGAGTGAGTGATGCTACGTAATCAAACTTGCAGGTTAAGACTGCCCTTCAAGTAAATGCTGATACTAGGAATCTGAAGCACAGGGAGATGGTACAAAGGTGATATCTTGGAGGATCTGGGAGAAAGAGTCAAATGTAGGAGAGTAAAAGCAGTGACCCTCAAAAGGATCTATGACTTTGGTAGAAGAGTGTGCTGAATAACCTCATATCCTGAATACACTTTCCTCAGCAAAGGGAATCCAAGAAAACCTGCCTTTACTCTGGTTTAAATAAGAAAAAAAGCAATTAAAAATATCATCATTCTCTTTAAGAATTTACAACCATAGGGCTGTCCTCTTAGAGGTATGGAATCAAATTTATTTTCTCCCAATTAATTAAGCTGTCAGCCAAGAAATGATATGAAAGTGGTCCTAGGCTAGTAGTGCTTTGCTAGTACCCCAAAAGAAGTGAATCTAAATCTTCTCTGGAGAAAAGCACATACAAATCAGATTCCTCAAGGTCCTCACATGTCCAATCCAAAGAAATACGGCATCCCAAACAGAAATTACCAACTTCATGAAAAAAAGTCACCATGAATGAGATTCAGCAGAAACATGAAACAGATTTAGACACCAAGTTGGGATTAGAAGATGGGTCTCTAAAAATTCCCTACAACTAAGCACAGAATCAAGGAGATAGAAAATGTGAAGTAGTGTTTAGGAGACATGGCTGAAGAGTAAGGTCTAAGTTACAGCTAGTACGAATTTCAGAAGGAGAAGACAGAATAGGGAAGAGGCATATTAACAGAGAGAGTTTCACAGAAGTGATGGAAAACATTAATATGCAGCCATCAGAGACACACCATCTACCAAGAATGATAATATAAAGAAATCGACAGCAAGACCTAGACCGTAGTGAAAGTGAACATCAAAGACAAAGAGAATTTAAAAGTATCCAGAGAGAAAAGACTGATGACCAGTAAAGAGATGTCAATTAGACGGATAGCTGACTTTTCACAGAACCCAGCAGAACAGCATCTCCAGTGTGCTGCCAGGCTAATACTGTACATTTAACATGACTAGTTGTCAAGGACAAGACCTTTTCTGAAAACAGCAGAGTGTAATCAATAGACCATCATTAAAGGAATATCTTAAAGGGCATACTTCAGGAAAGAAAAGAAAAAAAAGACCCCAGAAGGAAGGTTTGAAATATGAGAACAATAAAAAAAGAAACTAGTAAATATATGGGTAAGTTTGAACAAATATTAAATACATAGAACATTTATTTTAATTTTTAAGGTTTTTTTTTTGTTGTTGTTGAGAGAGAGAGAGAGACAGAGACAGTGCAAGCTGGGGAGAGGCAGAGAGAGAGGAAGAGCAAGAATCCCAAGCAGGCTCCATACTGCCAGTACAGAGCCCAATGCAGGGCTTGAACCCACGAAACTGTGAGACCATGATCTGAGCTGAAACCAAGAATCAGACGCTTAACCCACTGAGGCACCTACGCACCCCTAAATACATGAACCATTTAAACTAATATATAACCTGTGGGATCATAAACTCAGAAAGCAAATGGAAAATCTTATAGACATTGGGAGAGGGTAGGGAGTGCTAAATTGTTCTAAGTTCCTTGTATTGTTTGGGAAAAGAATTTAGTGTGGACTAGTTTTATATTCTGTTAAATATGCATGATAAAAAGGTGGTGTATGATTGCCAAATCAACATAATAAAAAAGTTGGACTGAAAAACAAAACAAAATAGGATTTCATCCTCAGAGGATATGAAAGAAGGAAAGGAGACATTAAGAGAGGGCTTAAATATAAAAATAAGATGATAAATCTAATCTAAATATGCCAGTGATCTCAATAAATGTAAATATGCTAAACTCCGTCACAATTCAGACCACCAGACTCACCAAAATTATGAAACCCAGCTATTTGTTAGGACAATACATGCCCATAAAGAACATGGGAAGTTTAAACGTAAAAATAAGCAAAAGACTTATCAAGAGAAAGACTAAGCAGACACCAAGGACACTTGCTCTGTGCCAGATATTGCTCTTGGACTGGGGTTCAAGGTCTCTGCCCTTGTAGAGCTTAACATTCTAGAGGGAGGGGAAATGGTTATGCATGCACGTGCGTACGCACACACATGCTACAGCGTGTAATAAGTGCTATTAGGAAATAAACAGAGTAAACAATAGAATTCTACTGACTTATTTTCTATTTTAGATGGGGTGGTCAGAGAAGGTGTCTTTGAGCAAACAACATCTGACCTAAGAACTGAATAAGAAAAAACCAGCCATATGAAGTGGAAGATCATTCTGAGCAGAGGGAACACATGTGCAAAGGGCCTGGAAAGAGAATAAGTTAGCCTGCTCAGAGACAGAAAGCAGGCCAATCCATGCCAAGTGTCCTGAAAGGCAGAGGAAGCAGTGGGGATGAGATCAGAGAGGTAGGTGAGGTGACTGATCATGGTAGGAGATCTGCATTATTTTCTATGAACGAGGAAAATCCACTGGAGGATTTTAGGCATTTGAGGGACATGATTTGATTCATGTTTTTCAAAGATCCCTTGGCTCTTGTGAGAACTGAAAGGTAGAGAGAGCAGAAGAGGTTGGGTGGGTGAGGAGGCCCTTGAAGGCATGAGGTGATGGTGGCTTGGGAAAGGGTGGGAAGGAAAGCTTTGGGAGGTATTCCCATGGGGCCACCCTGACTTCCTGCTGGATTAATGTCACAGGTAAAGAAAAGAATTGGGGCGCCTGGGTGGCTCAGTTGGTTAAGCGGCCGACTTCGGCTCAGGTCATGATCTCATAGTTCGTGGGTTTGAGCCCCGCGTCAGGCTCTGTGCTGACAGCTCAGAGCCTGAAGCCTGCTTCGGATTCTGTGTCTCCCTCTCTCTCTGACCATCCCCCACTCATGCTCTGTGTCTCTCTCTCTCTCAAAAATAAATAAACGTTAAAAAAATTAAAAAAAAAAAAAGAATAAAGTCAAGGCTAACTCTGCATTTGGTAAGGCTTTTCCAGGCTCACGTGGAAGGGGACCACTGTATGTTATGCTTCCTTCTCGGATAAGATGGCTTGTTGGAGACTATTTGAAAATATAATTCAAGTTTAACTTGATTAAGACTTATCATGCCAAACCGTAAGAGATGCTTAAGTACAGAGAACAAACTGAAAGTTGATGGAGGGGAGGTCGGTGGGAGGATGAGCTAAATGGGTGATGGGCATTAAGGAGGGCACTTGCTGGGATGAGCCCTGGGTGTTATATGTAAGTGATGAATCACTGGGTTCTACTACTGAAACCAATACTATACTGTATGTTAACTAACTGAACTTAAAGAAATAAATTTTTAAAAAGTTATCATTCTAAGAAATAGTTGAAGGTTTGGACACTTCTTTTGCTGAAGAAGCCAGTGTTCAACGAGAATTGAAGGTATTTGCATATGGATAGGAAATGGGACCCAGACTGTGAGTATCACGTGGCCTAAAGGCCTCAGAGTGAACACACTTTTCTTAAGCTAAGATTTTTTTGACCTTTGCAAAAAAGCATGCTGATGGAAACATGAAATAGATTAGTGTTTCCCAAACTTCAGCAATTTGTGTCACCATTCCATAACACTTTGCAATGCTCACGTATCATTTTACATTTCCTTACCAATAGTCTTTAAAATCCCATAGTCTTTATGTAAAAATTGTATTAAAAAAAACATGTAACGCTACCATAAATGGAAAAACTGTTTTACTGGTATATTCTCATATAGGTACATACTTCTAAAAAATGAAAAGTACTTGCCCATATAAATCATTACAAGAGTTCATGGACCACTAGATCACTACACCAACCAATAGCCGCATTTTCTCTGAGGTCTGTCAGTATAGCAAGTAAAAATCGTTCATCACCAGTTTGACACCAATATTTCTAAATAACTCCCTGATGGCATATCATGATATTTTATAAAACTATCTGCTTTTTCTTTCCCCCCTTTTTTTTTTTTTTTGCAGTTGTGGCTTGCCTGGTTTAAGAAAGTATACACCTTTTTTTTGGTTGTTATTTTTTTTAACTGACTGCTTAATAAAAGGGTTTTTCTTCAAAAGGTGATTTTGAGCAGCTTTGTTATGTGATGGAGTGGAATTTATAGGTTGTTTTGTGTGGGTGTGTGGTTTCTAATTATCAACAGAGTGGGAATCAATTTGCATTTGCTTACTTTAGCAAGGAGAAGAAATCTAGGTTGCTTCTAGTTTTCTGTCGTTTTTACATATTCATCATTAGTCTTATTATAATACTGCTTTCATTGGACACAGTTGGACATCATGAGCTTTTAAAAAAGACTTTTTTTTTTTTTGGTACATGGCATTGTGCGGGTGCCTCACTGAATAATACAAGGACTTAAGTTCCTACCATCTAGGATACCAAAAATTGACGAGGGTTTAAAATTTTCCTAGGTATATTTTTCACTGGCACTTTTCCCAGCCACCTATAAATGAGGCATCTCGAAGTTAAGCTCCTCTCCATTCCCTTTGCCCTGAAATCCTTCTGGGCCTCAGGGAGGCTTCCAGCAAGATTCGGGGATCTAGCCTCTCCTCTCCTTCCCAGAAACCATCCTTCTTCTGTGGTTCTTCTGTACACACTCTGTGACAGTCCCCATGCTAAATCCTCCCATTTGTATAACAGTTCTGTTAGGAGATTCAGCATGTGCAGTTTTACAATGTTTACAAATGTTTTTATTTTTTAAATCCATAAATTATTCATTATCCAATTTGTATATAAACTTAGTCTCAATGTAAAAATTCAGGTACTGGTGAGAAAGCGGAAGTCTCCCTTGTCTCTCAAACTCAGTCTTCCTCCTCTTGGTAAAGGTAACCACTGTTACTTTTTTTTGTACGTATTTGCGTGAATACTTAAGTACATGCTATTGTCACTGTTTGCTGCTACTAAGCTGCAAGCACCTTAGTGGTAAAATCTGTATTCTACATGACTTTGTATCTAGTACCTGGCACAGTGTCTGACACATGGCAGGTGTTCAGTAAATACTGGTTTACTAAATGAGTTATTCTTGGTTAGTCCCCTTTATGTGGTAGATAATCAGGTACTGCTTGGATAAGAAAAGGTAGGCCTTGGGATTATTAACAATGTAAAGGAGCCACAACTACCCATCAAAGGAGACTGAACACAGTCTGAGAGAGATCTTGGGGGCGGACCGGCTATGGAACAGAAGTGTGAGTTAAACCAAAAAAGACTGAGTGAAGTTAAATAATACAAAAGCAGAACCTAAAGACAAGAAGTTAAACTTCTCTCCCAGAAGAGACCCTTGCCTGAGGGTGGTGAGGAAGGTTTCTCAGGAGAGAGTTCAGCTTGGACTTTCAGGTGTGAAAGAGGAAGAACCGTCTGATGATGAAAGCGAGTAGCTCTTTGAGCCTGGAACATGCGTGACGAGGGTCAAGTGGCAAGAGACAAGCCTGGAAGGGTAGGCCATGCGAAGTGATGGAGGGCATGGGATGACTTGTTAAAGATGCTGAAATTTGTTGCTACCATGGAGCCTAAATACAGGAATGAATGAGTGTTTCATAAGTAGGCAATACTCTTCTTGAAATACCCGTCTTTAACGCTCTCCTTCCTCGCCTGCATAAAACAATATTCATTCATAAACCTCAAGTGTGTATACACAAATATATACACACAATTCATCTAATATAAAGTCAAAGTCAAACTGACATTATCAAAGTTAATATACACTAAATGATTCTCACCATTAGTTGACAATTTATCAGATATTAAAGACAAAATTTAGGCTTTGGCATAGTTTATATTATTCAACATAGATCGAGTGGTCTATCACACAGCAGCTCATCTTCAAATTTCCCAGGTTGGGTTTTAAACCTGTCCTTGCAATACATCCATTGGCTGATTTTTAGCAAGAAAAGTTAAGAATTAAAACCACTGCTGGAATGACCACATAGCCATTCAGTTAGCACTGGCAGACTAGATTTGTCACCTAAGTTGAAAATAAAAGGTCTTGTGAGCACGTAGCTTACAACCTGTCCGGGTCATTGGAGTCAGAGAGTCTCGGTCTTTTTCTCCACAACAAATTTACACGTAAAATCCTTTCCTTAGAAGAGTGATTTTAAATTCTAGGTCTCAATGTAAACTTTCCTAAAATAATTATGTAGAAACTGAAAAGCCCTCTAGCTCTTTCCAACTCTGTTCTTCATGGGGGTTGCCATTATTTAAAGCTAGTAAGCATAGGCCAGTGATTTTATTGAAATAGTCATTGCAAAAAAGTTTGCTGAAGACATGCTAAAGCTAACTATAAGGGAAAGAGGATGGAACGAACGCTTATATTATAGGTTAAAATTTATCGTTACTATGTTTTTGAGACTGTGATTTGTTTTTGCCCATGATTCAAATTCACACAGTAATAGTCTGACTAATGATGGCATTTTTGTGTACGTTTTATGTGTTCTGCTGTTTTCTCTGGCCCTTACTATTGTTCCTCTCCAGTTGCAGAGCTAATTCAACGTTGGGTACAGATAGCTCAGCCCATAGTACAGCTCTGATGTCAAACATTCACTTTGTATTTATCAACCATCATGTAATCAGCTAATAACATTTTTCGCCGCAGATGTTCATTCTAGCATTTAGAAACACTATTAGAATTGTCAGTTCCAAACCACTGTTTCTAAACGTACAAGACACATATTCCCCATGGATGGTGAAGTTTGAGAGTTCAGCCACATTTGAAAAATTTGACATATATAGAAATACGCGCTTCTCTTTATAAAATTACTTGTCGCTTGTTCAAACAACTCAAAACATTTTCGAAACTGTAAATTTTCTAAATCAACACACACTTACACATACTAAATTTTATCTCCAAAGACAGACTGTCATATTCTGAATAACAAGGGAGATAGCATAACAAAGACTTTTGTTACTGAGAGTTTTATAATGCAAATATTAATATATAAGGGCATAGAGAAAACATACCAAAATATACCACATCAACAAATGTGCACTGTAGCTCAGAATAAAATAATTTTTCCTGTGTATTTATATATAAAGCAAAAGAAATATAATATACAATTATATAGTAAATATATATATGTCATAGATAATACATATATAATGTATATAGTAAAAATATTATAAAGAGCTATAAACAAATACAGATTTTGTGACAGTCTGTATAAATTTGGAATGAAATATGAAATTTTGTATGTAGACGCTTATTCAATTCTGGTGGGTTTCAATGTCAGAAGCTTAAAGGAAAAATGACTAGTCTTGTGCCAAATTACTCTATCTTTCTGTTACCTGTGCTGAATTTGGGGAAATTTTGAGGATTTTAATGGTAGTTTAGGTTATTAAGCCAGGCAAAACTGGTAGCAATGATATTTCAACTCACAAAGCAAGAGATTGCTGAAATGTAAGTTGACAGATTTGAGCCTCAGTTCTGTCATTGACCAGCTGGGTCTTTGGTGTGGGTGACTCTCCCTCTCTAGGCCTCAATCTACCCCTAAAAATCTTGGTTGTACTAGAGATATATACTGTTCCACTTAGTCTTAACATTCTATCATTCCATCACAAATAGCAAGTTGAAAATCTAACTGCAAGAGACAAATCGCATTCTAATTCAGGGAAAAGCAATATAGCTCATCCACAACCCAATCCTTGAATGTAGTGTGCCCATGCATGTGTGTACATATGTTTCTTCGTAGTTGCCCATCCAATTTTGCTTCAATGACTTAAACATATTTCAACATAGGTTTACCTACTGTCTAAAGTGTTTCTTATATTCTTGCCCGGCTGTGACCAATCCTGTAATGCCACCATGCAGACTTGGACACCATCAAGAAGATGAGACCATTAACACCCTTTATTTATTTGAGAGAGAGAGAGGGAGAGGGAGAGGGAGAGAGAGAATTCCAAGCAGGCTCCACACTCAGCATGCAGCCTGACACAGGGCTCCATCTCACAACCATGAGATCATGACCTGAGCCAAAACCGAGAGTCAGACTGTTAACTGACTGAACCACCCAGGCACCTGAGACCATTAATAACTTTAATTTCTCATCTCCACTACCTACAAATTTATCTATGCTACTTGCATAACTTTCCCTATAATCTTGGCTCATCCTCTTCAAGACCAACTGCTATAAAACTACAATCTTCATTTCCTCTTTCTTCTTCATTCTCTCACAACATCTCTTTCCTAT
The DNA here is from genome assembly GCA_028646485.1 of Cryptoprocta ferox. NCBI lineage: Eukaryota > Metazoa > Chordata > Mammalia > Carnivora > Eupleridae > Cryptoprocta > Cryptoprocta ferox. The sequence continues at coordinate 77,573,404 of CM053578.1, read as the reverse complement.
CAGTCTACAAACATGGTTCACTGTTTCTCATTGATAACACAGAGTAGAGCAATCAAAATAACTTAACTTCTCTAGATACATCTCTTTTCTTTCTCTTAATATTAAACTTCTGGAAAGATCACCTGTGCTTGTTTCCACTTCCCATTCCTCCTCAAGGCAGGCCACATTATTCCTGCTCTCTTTTCTGCCAAAACTCGTTCCACTGAAATGATAACTAATGGCCATCTCTCAATTTCCAAATCTAGTGCAATTGGGCATCTTCTCAAAACTTTCGTAACCTTGGGACCATTTCCTCCTGGAAATATTCATCTTCTTGCTCTTCAGGGAATTGATCTGTTTACAGGATAGAATTCATCCAGGCCACCACTGAGTCTAAACTGGCCAGAGCCTTTTCTCTATTCACCCAAGAGTCAAGAGTAATCCTCTTGACAACTGCAGAGCTATCAAAACAAACCAGGACCATCATACCTGCCATCCGGAGTCATTTCCCAGGAGGTGAAACCCCTGGTCATCTGTTGCCCTCTGGGCTGCCACCTTACACCACTCTGGCCATATTCCCATGTGACTCATGGTCCCACTTTCCCCTCCCAGACTCCTCTATTTGTCTTCTTGCATCCCCACTATCCTTCTGTGGTTGATAAAATGCTGTTCACTTTCAACCTCCTCTCTAAAAATTATCCTGCCTTAGTTGAAATCTACTTCTCCACTAAGAAATCTGTTTCCCCTGCAGTTCTCATTCTCACCCATATCATGCAGGTCAGGGTTGGGAGGGGGATCAACGGCCTTTTTACTTCTCATTTCTGCTTTCAAGTAAAAAGGTCATTTACTTGCATATAAAGTCCCTCCTCCTCCCAGCTCATGGCAGCCTGCCATACTTCCCTCTACTTCTGCTTCTCATTCTACTCTACTACCCTCACTGTCATGTGACTTAATACTTCAGAGCTCTGGCACATATGGGTTTCCTCTCTCTACCCTATTTACATCTTATCACTCTTGTTATAAAAAATACTTTCGTCAGGAAACCACTGTTCCAAGGAGAATAAGAGGCATGCATAAAACCTGGACCTACACTGTGGGTTGGAGCTAAGCCCAGCCAAACACTTCTGAGATTGGCAAATTCCAGCCCACATGAAGATATGTGATCAAGAAATGTTTGCTGTTGATTTTGTTATGCAGCATAATTATAGCAATAGCTGACTCATACACCAAGATTCAAACTGGATCTTCTTCCACACTCATCCACTAAGTTTAATTTATATAAAAAAAATCTCACAAACTCAAAACTCTATTTCCTAAATATGTTTTAATTTTCTTTCCATTTCCATTATGGTTCATTTGAGTTTATGCCCACATCATCTCTTATCTGGACTACTGCAATGATCTCTTAATTATTCTCCTTGATTTTTGTTTTTCTTTTTGTCGTTCAAGTCACTACAGGCAACATAGTAATAGTACTAGAATATAAAACTGGCCAATCCCTTCTTTAATCGGTTTGGATTCTGTGAGCCTGTAGGATAAAATTCACATTTTTCCATTTGGTAGGAATTCTGCATGATCTAATCTCTGCTTACTGGCTCAATCTTGTATCTGTTATTCTCCACTTTGCATCTGTGTCACACTGAATTCCTTATAGTTTCATGAACTTACTGTGACGTTTCAAATTGTCCTAACTTTCCATATGCTTGAAATGTGTTACCTCACTGACCTTTTTTATTTCTCAAACTTCTATTTATCTTTCAGATCCTGCTATGGAAGCATTTCCTTACTGAAACATGACAGTCATTCCCCAATCCCAAGCAGAATCAAGCAGTATTTCCTCTGTGAGCTTTCTGCACTGTACTCTTTAGCTAAAGGTACCAAACCAATATTTAATTAGGCATTTATATGTCTTTTCCCCCTATCATTTCATAAAAATTTTTCTAAGAGACCATGTCTTATGTCATTTTCTATCTCCAGTACTTGATATAACACCTGTCACAGAATGGGCATTTAATAAACATGAGTACAACTGAAATAATTAATTTTGAAATTTGATTTGTAAAAATATGTAGACTCTATCTACTCATGAAATTCAGAAATGCACACACCTGCACCATATCTGAGTAGCAAAGACTCTAATCGCATTTCTAAGAAGGCTGATAGATTTGTTTCTAATTCAATTTGATTTGATTCATTGAATTTTAGAGACCAGACTATTCAGTAACCTTTTACAGCATCGGAAATACCAGAGTTGCTTCATAATCAAGTTTGTATAGGAAGAATCCTATATATATTGCTATTCTTTTAATAACATCCTGAATCCCATGGAAATGTAAACCAAGCTGGAGGATGTGAGAATGTATATATTTCTTGTGTTGAAAGTTATATTTATCCAACATAACAAATGATGAAAGCTTAGAAATTACCTAATAAAGATTTTTGTCCAAAAATATAGCCATAGAGTGTTACCTTAACCAACGAATGAGGAAAGAAACAGAGTTTAAGTCCACTACTCACTATCTCCAAGATTTAGGTCCTTATCAACAACAACAATAAAAAGTCACGAAAAGCAGTATCCAATTAAGACTCATGAAAAATGACCATAGTTGGTGTTCCAAATTTTAAATGCATAAAAGCATGAAGTACTAAGACTCAACAAAATACATGAAATGGTCATTTAATAACACATTGCTCTTACATTAAAGTGACTATCTCATCACCAATGCTTTGAAAAGCTCTACTCCTTTGGAAAGATCTAGGGATTTCTTTGGCCACACTTGAACATTCTAAATATAAAGTTTACACACAATGCATTTAGAACAGAATGTAAGCTCTGCCAAGTTAGTGACCTGCACATTAAACTTTCGGCCTTTGCCATAAGGATATGTACATCTGCTATAATTTACACACAATACACGCACATCATATGCATATTTTCTTATACATCTCTTAACGTGGCCGACACTTTCATATAAATATAAGTTATAAACACAAATAATTTATAAATACACACACGCATACATACATGTAGGGAAACAAAGGCAAGAATGATCAGATCAGATGTCTCTCCCCTGCTCATTGAGTTACAATAGTCTGCTAGAAAAATTATGGTGTTCCTTGGTCAGCTGGAGTTGACAAAAGGTAAGTGAGAATTCATGGGATATCTGGATGTGTGTGTGTCATATCTTCCAACTACAACTGTATTCTTCTCAGTTCCTGGGACTGAAGTGTTAGGCACCTGCTGGTGGAAAATGAACTGGCCAAAGCATAGGCTTTACCCTCTCAGTTCATAACCTAACCCATGCTAGTTACCAGCTGAGGGAATGAATATTTAAATGCCCTGAGCTTCAGTCTCCTTACCAGTAAAATGTAAGATATCAAATACGTACTGACTGCAAGGCACCTATACAGAGATATCCCCTTAGACTGCTAATGAATATTTGCTCATTAATTGATAAACTTATCTCAGAAAAGGTCTGGACTTACTGCCAACCATTACTTTTACAGACTTGCCTGTTTTACAGCTATATAGACAGGTGTTTGAGAATGTAAGAAATTAAAATAGAAATAGGAAAGCTTTTTTAGTCCATTTTGCTAATTAATATGTCAGAGCTCATAAAGAAGAACTCATCGGCTTTCTTCAGTACTGCATCATCTTAAAGAGCTGGGTCAGCAAAGATCTCTGCAGACAGTCAATACATATTAAAACAGTTCCAAGCAGTAAATCAAAACACAAAAATTAAGACATAGTTTAAAAAAGTTAAATTTATAAGTCCTTTCTGTCTGATGTTGAGGAGCATTAAACTATCAGTCTAGGTGTCAGCTCAGTATGCAGGGGACGGGGAAGGAAAAGATTCCTTCTCAGGCATAGTTTATGAGTCTGTGTATAATCAAAATTAAAGCATAATTTAAAAAGAAGCTATGCCAAACTGGATGTCATTTTCTTTGGATTCTAATGTTCCCTTAGAATTTCTAAATCATCAACAAATGGTTTCATTGCTTTAAATATTCCTTTTGCTGAAGTTTTTTTTTTAATTAACCCTCTGCATTTACTAAGATTTGGATTTTGTCAGATTTCAATGAACAAGATAATTGGAAAAGTGAAAGACACCTTTTGACTTTTAAGCCTCTCTGAAACTTGTGATTTTTCTTAAAGGAACCAATTAAAAGGCATTTTGTTCTTAATCTCTCTGGGGATGTCTCACCACTCCATAGACATTGATACCTCTTATCCATGGAGGAAGACAATACATGATCAACAACAGAATCATCCTGTCCACTTCCTCACTAAGGTATGAAATACAATGCACTCAGGGGAAACCCCTGAGGTAAGATGTAGACAAATCTCAAGAATACTGAATTGATTCCAGAAGGGGTGAGGGCACACTACATTTTGGGCCAAAAATGTTAGAAAGATTTATCTTACCTGAGCCTTTGATTTGATCTGAGTTCTGAAGAATCAACCATTTAAAGCTTAAAGCCCAGGAAAGGATGCCAAAAATATTGTCACAAATTTGGGAGGTACCCAAGGCAGACCAACAGATGGGACTTGGCACGAAATGGTTCTCTACACACTAAGTAGCTGACTCAGAAGAAATTTTAACTCCGATGAATTTATTAAAATCTTGAATATCATCCCAGGTAAGAGGATGGATGATAGATTTAGGGCAGCACATACAATTTAATTTAACTTCCTGAGGGTCTTGGATAGTATGAAAGCTGCCCATATTTCTATAATTAAAAAGAGACAGAGGGAGATACTCTTCCTTTTTAGCAAAAGAGATACCACCTTTTTACTTCAGTATTCTGGAGAAAAAGATTTGGGGAAGGTAAAGGTGAAATACTGAAGGATCTCTTTGCGAGACAAGTATGATTATGGCACATTAGACATTATAATCCAACTAGTAACTTGTTTAGTGGTCACAGACTGTAGCAGAATGCGACTTCAGTTACACATTAGGTACATTTTTAAAATGATTTTGTAACTGAAAGACATTACCAGAATCAAGAGGACCCTTAATCTTCCACTATCACTGCCACAACTACCACCAAAGCATCCTCACAAAGTACTCTGCATAAATGTGGCACACATAGGGGAGTGGCATTTTACACAAGGGATGAGTTTTTGAGAATCATTATAATTCAAGACCCATTTTCCAAAAGCAATGAATGTAAAAAAATGGGGGAGGTTATATTCTTGGAGTCTACAAATTTAGAAACTTAGTTGCAGATTTTTCTTTAATGTGGCTTTGTATTTTCTCAGAACTGTCTCTAATGTTTTAGAGTGCATTTTAATGTTTAGAGACATCAACTCTCTCACTTAACGTAACTCTAGAGTGAATAATATTAGGTGACTGCCTCGCTGTTGCATTTTCTCGTATGCCCCTTTTGCTCCAGTGTTAGCAGTTTTCTGGTTGTTCTCAGCATTTGCACTGATTTCACAGACGGCCAATGAAAAGCTCAGTGACACTGTGAGAGGGCATATGAGTACTCAGAATTGTAGGGGTGCCTGGGTGGCTCAGTCAGTTGAGCGTACAACTTCGGCTCAGGTCATGATCTCACAGTTTGTGAGTTCGAGCCCTGCGTCAGGCTCTGTGCTGACAGCTTGGAGCCTGGAGCCTGCTTCGGTTCTGTGTTTCCTTCTCTCTCTGCTCCTCCCCCTCCTGTGCTCTGTCTCTGTCTCTCAAAAATAATAAATAAAAAAAATGTAAAAAAAATGAAATGTAAAAGAGTGAATATTGTACTAGCAGTTCATTAGTAACCAGAAATCTTTAAAACACCTAATATATTTATGCATCTTGGTTCACATTGTGTAAAGACTGTTGGTACTATTCTTATCCACCAGCTGGAGTAAAGCTGCCATGTGTAGCTTACAATTAACCTACCTGACAGATTTTAAATTATGCCATTTTTGTCTTTCCTTTTTTAATTTGGAAGATATTTCAAGTTTTGAACTTAGGGTAATACTTTATTAATATGTTTTATATCATACTTCATAAAGACATATTCAATTTACTAAAATACTGTAGCACTAATTGGAAAAGAGTGGCAGTAACTTTTAGTTACTGGCTAACAGTAATTTGTTTGGAAATTAAGTAAGATCAGAATAAGATTTGATTTTCTGGGAAAAAAAAAGCCAGAAAATTTATTTGCTCATTTTCAAAAATCAAACTGATAAACAGTCTTAAAAATTGCTTCCATTTTTTTTTTTAACTTGAAGCCTACCCCAGTACATAAAAAGGCTTTAATCTTCAAGGGTTAATATGCATAACAAAGCTTGCTACAGCAGTGCCATTTAAGATACATTTAAGATGAGAATAATACAGGCTATCCTTGGGGTTCCTTGGTCATGAGAACTTCCTTTTCAGGCTCCTAAAAATATTTCCAGTGGTAGAGAAATTAATGGACAAGGATGATGGGGAAAAGCAGCATGATACAGTTTATCATTTCCACAGAAATCTTTCCTTTCACAGTGATCTAACCTCTTAGGCTCTTTATTAGGAGGAACAGAAAAGAAAACAATCTAAGAGTTGTGAACCAGCCCTTCCCTGCTGTTATCATAAGAGAATCTGGAGAAAGAGGAAAAGAAAAAAAAATCATAATCTTGCCCTGGAACATGATAGAAGTAATGAGGCATCAAGGCCACTTACTGCTGGAAACATAATTAGCACATAAAAGCAGGAGACACTCGGTGACAGGAAAGATTTCTTTGTTTCAGAAACCGGGTTGTGGGGGGGGGGGGGGAATGTCAACAAATTGTAACCCTTCTGTTATTTGGAGTGGTAAGCCTGAGAGCAAAATGGATACTTTCTCCCAGGTAATGTACCCCTAGAGGAAAGGATCACTAGTATTTGCTAGTTCAGTAGCTTTAAGTGTTTTCAACTAACGCGAACAAGCAATGATGTAACGCGAACAAGCAATGATGAAGGGCAAAGAGACAGAAACAGGCCACCTGGCAATGAACGCAAAGTTTGGAAATTCGACATGAAGGTAATCTCGTACCTAACAGAGAAAGATCCGGCAGACCCAGAGAGATCCTTGTGGACTTCCTGGAGAACCTCTAAGGAGCTCATTCCTCAGTCAAAAGAAAGATAAGATAGCCATCTTGGGTGTGATCCCCTTTGATGACAAGCAAAGATATTATTCCTTTTTGAGGAGACAGAAATGATCACACTTTTCCTATTCTGGAGCTCTTTGGAATGTGAAAGTCATCACAGGAAAGAGTTTCAAACTTTCTTGGATTTTCCTTAAAATTTTTTTGTTGTTAAAGTGTTCAGCTGGCTAACAGGTTGAAGAGGTTTTGGTTTTATAATTGTTAGTTTTTGGAAACCTTTATTCTTTCCTGTCAAACATTTTGAGTCAGCACACATTATGCCATTACACACACAGCCAAGCAATAATTCATCTTTGTGGAAGTCAGAGACATCTCATGTATTAATTAGCAAGCCTTTCAGTGACTAGTGGATGGAAGTAAGTTCCAACTGCTACTCAAACACAGCCAGCAATTTCCAGGAAGGAGAATCTAAAGTCAGCTATGAGGAGTTTCTTACCCGATTTGTGACCAGCCAGTGAGTGGGCTTTGCTTTCATCTGGCACTGAGAAGAAATAAAAGAGACAAGGATCAGGCCTGCTTGTAAATCAGCCATTTTTTGAACAATAAATTGATATAGATTCATAGAAGTTAAATCCTTTACTGGAAAAATTTTGAGGAAAAAAAATGTTCCCCAGCCTACCTGGGGCACCTCATTTCTACTGGTAGATATTTTAAAGGCAGCTCTGAAGAAATATATATACATTAGATCATTTATGAATATAATTTCACTTTCTTTTAATTTTCAGCACTTTCAGCTCTTTTAACTGGCCGATGGTTTTCATGCCTCAACAAGGAGAAATTAAACTCATGGGCCTGGAGATGTATAATATATGATAAAATTCTTTCAATATAATAGCAATATATATATATATATTTAATACTCAGGGACTGGACTTCTATATCTTGTCAAAATGGAGTAAAAGGCAACAGATTTACATTCCTTCTTGAAAAAAAAATTGAATACATAAAACACAAAACAATGGCAATTAAGATTTTAGACACTGCACAGTAGAGACGGAAAACAAGTGAGGTGAATCCTGCAATTGCTCTAGCTTATCGTCCAGAGAAAGTTTCCAGGCTGTGGTACAGGAAGGGAAAGATGACGAGCCCAGTGAGTGCCCAGTCTTATAGACATCAAGCTGGATGTCCAGTGAAGCTAAGGTAGATGCAGTTTGCAGGCAGAGAACTGGAGAAGAAAGAGCTATACAGAACTTTTTCTGAGATCTGCAGAAAATTTCCTCATGTAGTTGAATACTGATGATCACACACATGTGAGGAAACCACCCATGACCTGGGAAAGAACCACTCAAAAGCATAACAGGAAAAGTATCTAAAGTTCATACAGAGCTGGGAATAGTATCTGTTCCCAATAGCCAGAGTAAAATCCTTCATAATCCAGGGCCATCAGTTAGAATATGAAGAAGAATCTTGTTTCAGAAGTGAAAAAACAATTAACCCTAGATAACATAGCTCTGATGAAATGCATACATTTTTGAAAGATACAAATTACCAAAGCTTATATGTAGGAAGAAACAGATAAGCTGAAAGACCCTATAGTTTTTCTGTTTGTTTTTAATGAATTTGTAGCTGGAACTTTCCCATACAAAAAACTCTAGACCCAGACGGTTTCACTGGTGAATGCTACCAAACATTAAAAGAAGAAATCACACCAATTCTATAGAAATTCTTTCAGAAAATTCAGAGGGAATATTTCTACACTCATCCTATGAGGCTGGTTTGATGTTGATACCAGTATCAGGCAATGACATTATAGGAAAGCTATTACCTAATGTCTCTCAAAAACATAATCCTTAAGCATGTCTGCATGGGTTATCACCTCAATATTCAACAACAGTTGTTCATTATTTTCTGTGTGCCATTGGCCAAGTTCGTCTATAAAAATCTGGTGTTCAAGGATTAGGCAAGGTACAGTGAACTTTGCTGACAAAGTTTTTCCTAACACGAGACTGGTGTTAGAGGAGCACGCATTTCCTCCCTTTGCCTACACCATGAAGTTATATTTTACCAGCCCAGCGACATACGTAGATCTTTCTGCTTCCACCTAGCCCTACTTTTCTAAGCTTTCTTTATTTTTTTAGATAACAACACTACATGTCTGTGATTTTCCTAATATTAACTTCTTAAAAATTCTGTGAGACTTTTCTTTGTATTTCTAGTTAGAGATGTCCATCCATATTCTTCAAGTTCCAATTGTGGGCCAAATTCTGGCTTTCTCAGGTTTAAAAAACTTACAGTGGACTCTACAGTATAAATAGAAAAATATTGGGAAATGATGATAATGAAAAAGTAATATTACTAGTGGTTAATACTTATTGAGCACTCATAATACGTAGGTTCTGTCCTATGCACTTTATAGCTAATAATTCATTCAATGCTTATAATGACCTGTAAAGACAGGTATTGTTATTATTATTATCCTTTATTATTATACTTTACAGATAAACTGAAGCATACTTCATAAGTGGGGGACCTAGAACTAAAACACTGCACTTTAACCATTCCACTATACTTGTGATAGGTCACAGAAGAGATTGTTATATTCTTTGAATACGAGTAGCATGAATATAAGAAAACACTTCATAAATACTTATATGTTAGAAAACTATTATCCTTTATATTTGAATGTATGTTATTAATAGAAGTCTTTCTGTGATGATAAATATCAACAAGTGTTAGCTATAATTTTGTTTAACATGTTCGGAAATTTGAAGTTCCAATGGGTTCAAGCTAAAATAATCATCCCTGTTTCACAAAGGAGATACCATCAGAGTTAAAATCCTGACTTGGAACTTACTAGTCATATGCTATTTGTTATAACTCCCTGAAACTCAATCTCATCATATAAAAAAAATGAAGATAATATTGGGGTGCCTGTGTGGCTCAGTCAGTTAAGTGTCTGACTTCAGCTCAGGTCATGATCTCATGGTTTGTGGGTTCCAGCCCCATGTTGGGCTCTGTGCTAACAGCTAAGAGCCTGTAGCCTGCTTTGGATTCTGTGTTTCCCTCTCCACTCATGCTCTGTCTCTCTGTCTCTCAAAAATGAATAAACGTTAAAAAAAAACATTTAAAATGAAGATAATCCTGTTTCTTCTAAAGGCTTATAGTGAATATATGTGTAAATTTATGCAAGGTACTTAGAAGATCATATAGTAAGTGCTTAATAAATGTAGACTACTATCATCATTATTAAAAGGGACCTAAATAGAAAGGCAGAATAACATGATAGCTAATAATGAGATAGATGCGGATTGTATCTCAGCTTTACCAGGTATGTTACTAAGTTCTTTTCAACCTTAGTTTCCTTGTGTGAAAAAATTAGATAAAAACGCTACACAAGGAGTTGTGGGACTAAATGAAAAAAAAATGTACAAAAGCACTGAGCACGTGCAAGGTAGATATTTCTCAATAAAGGAAAACTTCTGATAAATAACAACTGTGAGAGTGGTAGAGGTTGTGAATTTGATGGTGGTACTTAGGATTTAATGTGCCGGGATTATACAGGACTAGAGGTGAAAACATTTGAGAGAATACTATGCCTTCAGGCATGCACTTCGAATTGTTATCTCATGGATAATCCCACATCCACAGCAGGTTTTATCTCTTAGTTTACCTGTCTCTAGTTCATCTTGTAGTGTACAAAAGGCAATGGAAATAGAGTACTCAGATTATATAGTCTTATTATATGTAGTTGCTCTGAAAGAGGGAGTCATACAAAGGTAGGATTTTGTTATTTTGCTTTTGTCTTTTTTTGATAGACATAAATTATCCCATTAAATCTAAGCCAATTTAAGTATTGCACATTCCTCAGCCATATTAGGTCAAACATGGTACTTCCTTAACTTTTTGACTGCACACTCTTATTATTCTTAGTGGGAATACTTATCATTATTTTAATTGACAATTTGAAATTCTTTAGAACACCATTTCAAAAAACAGTATAGAAAATCCAAATGGGTGATAGGCATAAAAATTAGGGGTCTTTCTCCAAAATATTCAGTGACACAGATGTCTATCTTTAGGACAGAAGATAAATGAATAAACATAATAGAAAAGAGAGGGGACTGTAATGACTTAATTAATAGAATACACTTTATTTAAAAGGTTAAATTGGGAACAATCATCTTTTATGCACACGCTTAGTGCTGGGAAGTGATTTAAATAATAGTAGCAAATGAGAAAATGAGGTAAAATTACACACACCACCACTATTTTTTTAAATGACAAGTGTTATAATTAATACTCAACTTCCTTTATAACTCACATTACCTTAGAACTACTATAAAGTTATCTCTGGGGGCTGGAGCTTAAGTCTAGTCATTTCACTGCATAATATTTGGATAGCACAGCAATTGGAATGGTAGCAGTATGAATAAGACAGGTGTGCCATTTCGAATGAAACCTTATTTACAAGAGGTTGAAACATGAGTGGGCTGGGTGTTGTAAAGGTCTTCCATTCCAGAATGGTGAGGCACCAAAAGCATCAAGTGAGAGAGTGTTGATAGATCAAGAGTTACAGTTTCTTGTTCTGGTTCTGATGATGGATTCTTTTCTTTTTTTCTTTTGTTTGTCCGTTCCTGTTTTAAGTTTCTAGAACCTATTATATTCCCATTTTATCCTTCAGTTTTACCCAAAGATGGGTACTACTTGCTCTTGATTACTTAAAGGGATATTACAGTATCAACGCGGTATCAGTGAAATGTTGGAACCTTGTGAAGATGAAATTCAGGGACATTTCTATTGTAACTGTTATTAAATACTTAGAGAGTACTGTGGACTTGCTCTTCTTTTCTCTGATTTAGATAATGGGATTTCTATACTAAGCTCATGCTTCCTAGCCTTCAACCCAAGATTGATGGACACTGATTTAATTCCTGTAAAGTGCTTCATAAGCAGGACACTCTTTGGTTTGGATTGTTTGTTAATTCCCTGCTGCATCCCCTGGTTCAGGAAGACTTGTTTGGGAAACACAGCAGCCTGATGGCCCATGTTTTAGTTATCTTTGTTGTAGACCTCTGAAGCTAATTAGAACTGCTCAACACTTACGGCGCCTTTTTACAAACTGTGGATAAACAGAGTCTTTTGACTCCACCAGGATCATTGATCGAATTGAGAGAAACCATAAACCAAAAAAATATGGGGAGAAACTCTGTGAAAAAGATAGCACCCTGAGAGCTTATTAGAGGCAAACATTGAAGTGCTTATAATACATACATTGGCTTCCCAGTAGGATACATTTATATTAATACAGTGATCACTTAAAATATTTTATTCTTTTGTCAAGCCTTCTCATACACTTCAAATGCATTCTCACTGGGGGAAAACAATCCCCTTGCTTATTGATAGCATTTGCTATGCATTCTATAACATAAGTGACTATTAGGGACTGCACTTGCTTAATAAAAATTTGCAGAACAGTGGCAGATTTGGTGAGTTAATGGGCCCCATATGCTCTACTTAAGCTGACAGAAGACAGTATATTGCTAACATGCACAAATCTCTTCAGATAAAAACTGCCATCAGCTACAGTTACTCTTTTTGAGAATGCCAACACTATGTCATGAATGGGAAGATGCAAATGTGTTCAGATTCCCACTACTTCATATTGAGATACTTTGATGCAAAGCAGCCCTCTAAAATATGATTCAGTGCATGTCTTTATGCACAGAACTGTTTCATTTAATTTTTACTTCCATATCATTGACATAGTAGAGACTGCAGTTTTGAAGGTGATGTTTGGTGCAATAAAAATCTATCTTTTAATGAGGCCATAAATACTTCTCTTTGGATAGTTTGCTAGGAAACTAAATATCAAGTAATTCCTTGATGGTTAATAAATTGTTTCCAAGACCTGTTCCTTCAGAACTTAAAAAAAAAAAATGATGTGGTTGCCAATATTAAGAATCAATTTTCTTCTCTTAGATCAATTTTTGTGCCACTGATTGATTTCCAGAATTTCTGAGAAATACAAGCCTATTTCAAGTTGTAAATTAAGTTTTCTTCTTAGTAACCATGAACTATTACTGCACTAATTTATAGTGTTTTCTTATGTCAATGACCATTTGGCATACTGTTTCTCCTTGGGGAAACTTTCTTCTGAGTTCTCAGCACTATGAATTCTTAAGTGTTGAAAAAATTCTTCCATATCTTGAAACAAATAAAAAACACAAAACCTAACAAACAAAACAAGCCTTTTGCCAAAAAGAGGGTTAGGGAATTAGTACAAGATGATGATGCAAATGTTTATCTCCCCATTTCTCTTAGAAAGCTTCGCCTTTGAAAGCACCATGTTCATCCCTGGATGTGTTGGTGCTCTGACAATTCACTAGTTTGAGCTCAACAGCTGAAGTGTTCTTCTAATACTATAGGGTATCCCGAGCCACTGTGCCACAGGATAAAAACAAGGGACACACTCCCTAATAGTTACCCAATTATTTATAACTTCACAACTTTTCAGTGATCTCTTTAGAATTCCCTTTCTTTCTCCATGTATCTTAGAAGATTTCAAGTCTAAGGTTAGGAAAAGTCTAACGCTTTTCATATGTTCTTATACTCTTGTCTTGATCTCATTAAGGACATTGGAAAAACCAAATCATTCCTTCATAAATTTGCTAATTCATTTGTTTTGAATCCATTCAAGAAACCCTGTCTTTTTCAAAACAGAGATACTCAATGCGGGGGCCTAATGAGGAGATGCAAATAAATAATACATTGATACGATACAATGCAATAACTAGTATTATAAAAGAAGGAGGATAAGCTTTGGGAATACAGTAGAAGGTTAGACAGACATGAAGACTCAGAAAAGTAAATAAAGGTTTTAGGCGGCTGAATATCCGAACCAACTGGTCTGTTGGACAACTTTTAGCACCGGGGCATCTTTTTTAGTGATGGCTAGGGAGTAGCATGAAAAGAGTTGAAGAGCCCAAGCTTTGATGTCAAAGGGACCTGGATTGAGCCACTAATTACATGCATCACTATGGACTAATTAGTCTTCTCAAGCTTACTGAACTCATTTGTAAAATGCAGATAATGCCCCCTACCTCCAGTATGGCCACTTAGAGGATGGCAAAAACTTATAAAATCTAACAGGAGCAGTTGCTCACAAATGGATTCTGATTTTCTTTCACACACCACTGCTTTTGCCAGGTTCTCTGCACTCCAGCACAAAAGAAGTATGTATCTGAACAGGCAGTGCAACTTCATACATCTGTACAACGTACAAATAGCACATAAAATTCCTTCTGAATTGTAATGAAAATTCATTCATTCTCCTGCTCTGCAAACATACTTTTAAATTCCATTTAAATGTCACCTTCTCCAAGTCATTTTCTTAGGCCTCCAGGCTGAGCTTAGGGACCAAAATTTATAAATTTCTCAATTATTTGTGTATGGGTCTGTTGTACTCTAAAGTATGAGCACCTTAAGGAAGGTATATGTTTTGTTTTTCCTTGTTAGCTTAGAATCATTTTAGCACCTTTTACTCACTAATGCTTGCTGAGTGAATGGATGTGTAAGAGTAAAGAAAGCAGCAATCTGAATATGCCCTTTTATCGTAGGGCTCTAGACTAATGGTTGGGACATATGTTTAATTATAGTATACACATGGTTAAAGGAATGTTGAAACACACATGTGTATAAACCTAGTAAAATTCCTGTGGTGTAATTTGCAGACACATTCCTAGCAAGGAAGGGGTAGGAAAAGGAGACTGGAGTCAAATTCTGGGACTGGTCTAGATAAAACCCAAAACATGATAAAACTGTTTGGAATAAATATAAATTCACTTATATTTTAAGTGGTGAACTGTAGAAAAAAATATAATTGATAGACTAGGCATACCTCATTGTCCTTCTCTAATAAATGAGTTATATGTAATTGACCACTGGGGTTTTAGTACTTCTGTATTTAGTTTTTGGTTTCCTGGCACTAATCTTACAGCTGCTCTTCACATGATAATGACACTTGAAAGAGCAGTTCATTCTGTTTATAGGAAATATTACATTCCCCCCACCACCACCAAAAAAAAAACAACAACAACACTGGAATACTTGGTATAGAGGCTACTCTTTTCAGTACACAAAATGTGATGAGTTGACAATGCTGCAATCTGTTACATGATAGTTTCATAAGCAAAAAAAAAAACAAAAAAACAAAAAAACAAAAAAACCCACTAGCATGTAAAGTTGCTTTTATTAAATACTGCCTTAAAGTATCTGTAAGATATGTATAAGATATAAAGGAGAACAAAAAATAGACACTGTGTTTCAGCTACTAGGTTTAAGAATATTATTTTACCTTTGAAACCCATGGAAGCTTCATGCCAATCTTCTTCCTTTTCCTCCTTACTCAAAGGTAAGCACAATCCTAAATTTTGCATTTTATCATTTTTTTTCTTTCTTTATAACTGTACAAGTTTGTTCCCAAATAACATTCTTTGTTATCTTTCATTCTGTCAAATGCTTTTTCTGTATCTACTGATGTGATCATATGTTTGTGTTTTAGTCTCTTAATATGTGACTTACATTGATTTATTTCACATGTTAAGCCAAACTTGCGTTTCTGAAATAAATCCCACTTGATCATGCTCTTTTTTATACATTGTTGGGTTCAATTTGCTCAATTTTATAACATAATTTTGTATCAATTCATGAAGGATATCAAGTTAAAGGGTCTTTTTGTTTGTCTTCTAATGTTCTTTTCTGGATTTTGTAAATGCCAGCTTCATAGAATGAGGTGGAGAAGAAGTATTCTTTATTTGGAAGTGTTTCTATAGAATCCATATTATCTCCTCCTACTAATGCTTAGTAGAATGCACCAGTAAAGGCATCTGGACCTAAGGTTTTCTTTGTGGAAAAGTATTTAACTGTTATCCAATTTCTTAATAGCTATAGGGCAATAGCTGATTGCCTATAGACTATTTCTTCTAGTGTGAGTTTGATAGTTTATCTCCCTCATCATCTTAGTTGTCAAATCTGTTGCTCATAATAGTGCCTTAATATTCTTTTATTATCAGTAGAATCCATAGTGATGTCCCCTCTCAATCCTGATAATGTTCAGGTGTCTTATTTTACCTTATCACTCTTGTTAATGAGGCATCATTTTTATTAACCTTCTTTAAAAACTAAACTTTGCTTTCACTGATTTTCTCAAAAATCTTTTCCCAGTTCATCAATTTCTACTCTTTTATAACTTCCTTTCTTAAGCTTAATTTGGTTGAATTTACTCTTCTTTTTCTATTTTCTTACAGTAAAAGCTGAGATCATTGATTTGAGACCTTTCTCCTTGTTCTAATATTGTTCAGTTCTATAAATCTCCTTAGTGGCACCCCACAACTTTTTGTTGTTTCACAGATTTTGATACACAGTGTTTTCATTTTCATTCAAATACTTTCTAATTTTTCTCTTAGTTTCTTTCTTGTTCCATGTGTTACTGAGAAATGTTATTTTCCAAATATTTGTAGATTTTCCATAGTTCTGTTTTGGAAATTTTAATTCCACTAAAGTGACAGATTATATGTTGTATGACTTGAATCCTTTAAAAATTTTTGAGACTTATTTTTTTGTGCTTAGGAATGCAGTGAGATTCTTGGATTTGCTTTTCTAGCTTTCACTAAACTGGGGAAAATTTTGCCTATTATTTATTTACATATTTTTCTCTGTTCCCCATTTTCTCTCATTTGGGGACTCCAATTACATGCTCCTCAGGCCATCTTGAAGTTGTCTGTCAGTTCACAGTTTACTGTTAGTTTCTGTGGGCCTTTTTTCTCTTTTAGTTTGTACAGTTCTGTCGCTATGCCTTCACATTTACTTATCTTGTTTTCTGCAATATCTACTTTGCTGTTGATTCTATCCAGTGCATTTTTTTCATCTCACACCTTCAAATGTTCATTTCCAGGTAAATTTAAAAATATTTTCCATGCCTCTACTTAACATGTTCAATTTTCCTTCAGGTTTTGAATCTAGAGAATACCGTCAAAATAATTTTTAAATGTGCTTGTCTGCAAATTCTAACATCTGCATCAGTTCTGGTTCTAATGATTATTTTTCATTATGTGTCATATTTCTATAGTTCTTTGCATGCAATATCTTTTATTGGATACTAGATATATAAATTTTACCTTGTTGTTGGCTTCTTGGTATTTTTATAGTCCTTTAAATATTTTTATATTTTTTGGGATATAGTTGAATTACTTGGAAAGAGTTGATCCTTTTGGGATTTGCTTTTAAACTTTTCTAGGTAGGATCAGTGTACCCTCTACTCTAGGCTGATAATGCTAAACTATAGAGGCAATGCCCTTATGCATATCCTATCCAATGTCTTATGGATTCTAAGATTTTTTTTCAATCCTGTTGCTAGGAACAGGTACCGTTCTTGGTCCTACATGAGCACTGGGTACTGTTTCCTGGATATCTGGGGACTTATTTTCCCAGCCTTGGTAGTTTCCTCACCTGAGTGCTCTGATCAGTACTCTGTGTAATACTCAAGACAGAAGCTCTAACTATACCTGGAGTTCACTCTGTGCAGATCTCTCTTCTCTGGTACTCAGCACACTCTAACCCCTTGGCTTTCTCTGGACTCTTAAGTTCCATCTTCTCAATGCATGTATTAAAAAATAAGATGTGAATCTTATAACAAGTTCCATGGAACAGTATTGCCTAATTTCTCTGGAATGAGTAGCAAAATGGTTCCAATATTTAAAAAAATTTTTGAAACATCTTTGTCTTTTTTTGAAACCAGTTCCCTAAATCACAGAAATAATGGCCCTAGGACAACTTGATTAACTGTCATCCAAAATACAACAGGGAGAACACTGAAGTGAGAATGTGATCAGCGACTGACAGCAAGATTCTTTGGAAGTCTCTCATTACTCCTATTTTTGTCCCACAAAGGGATATAACATAATCAATGCTGAAAATAGGAATTAAAAAAAATTTGGTTCATATATAATGGAAAAGAGAATGCAGCTGTGGACTGAAAGGAAACCAGGTCTAAAATCAGGACTATTCCCCTGTCCAGCACACATGCTATCATCATGAGCAACTGTCACAAGTCTTCCTTCTAAGAGTCCTCACAACTGGACCCCCGGCTTTTTCCATTCCATAGCTGAACTTTGGCAACTGTCTTGAATTTGCTCTTGACCTACCTATATCTCCCCAAGTCTACTATACTTATTTGCCATATCCAGACTGACCTGTTCTAAGTATCACATTCATTACTTTTCTATCCTACCTCAAAGCTTTCACTAAATTCAGCAACCTAGAAAGTAATTTAGTCTCCTTAGCCCTGTTTTCAAGGTTTGAACTCTTTCCTTTTCTCTTTATATTTTCCTCTATGCATCTTTTACTAAAGTCATATACAGTGATTCCTACTTTCTTCCCATCTGTCTTTACCCCTGTTTGAAATGCATCACGTGTGTAAACACTCTTCCTTCTCCTGGGCCCAGCTTCCCACTATAACCTCCTCTTTGTAGAATATTTTCTCCATCTCTGTCTCTCCCAGAAGATACTTTAGCTTTTCCTTCAAGCAAATGTACCACTTTATACTCTACAACATGTTGACTTGTGGGCAACTTCAGTGAAGGGAAAGATAATATTTTATTTATCATTGCATAATAAGCCATTACAGATTACAAAGGTTATCAAAGATCAGTTGTATGGAGTCTCTTTTTTTAAATCTGTAACAGGGAAAAGTCTACCTGTGTGAGTTCCCTTTTAAGAAAGTCCTCTGTGAATTCTTGGGATCTACCAGGGATAGATTATTTCTACTACTCAGACTATGAAAACTGTCATATTTCTTACACCCTTGATGATATTTCTATTATCAGCAATAAATCGGTGCTGACTAAATCACAGAAAAAAAAGGGGGCACAGGCTATGCTATGAGTCACATAATAAACAATGATTATACACTATTAACCAGCGAAACATCACACCTATAATTTCACTACTTATAAATGTACATTTCCACAAAGTGATTCTATCCTTAACAGGGATAAGGAGGAAAGAACCAAAACTTATTACCAACTTATGTGTGTCAGAAATCATGCTAAGCATTTTAACACATGTTATCTCATTAATCCTTACAAATTCTCTGTGAGTTGGGCATTATTATCTCCACTTTACAGAGGAGGGAACTGAGGCTGAGTAAGATTATGTCATAAAGTTAGCAAGGGGGGGCAACTGGAATCTGAAGATGTCCTGATTTCAAAGCACAAATTCCTTCTATTATGTGAGTCTTAGAGGTAAGATTTTGCTAATGGTTTTACCACCAAGTAGTATATATTTCATTAGTCTCCACACCTGCTAAAGTAGAATTTCATAACAAACTACAAGAAAGAGCACTTGCCTGATGTCTCTTAAAAATGGCTGTTGATACTCTCAGAAGACAGGTTAGTCCTAAGTTGTTTTGAGTCTCATACACCTGGAAATTGTTACTAAGGAGAGGTATAGACTATTGTTCAGATGATGTCAGAGCAGTGGGAAGGATAAAAAGAAAAGACAAATCTAAGTAACATCATAGAGAATTTATTGCTTGAACATAGGAATGAAGCAACAGAAAGAAGCACAGAATCCAGTGTGTGGTCTCGTGACTGAGGGATGCCATAACTAAAGAGAAGATAGAGAGAAGAAAAATGGTGTAGGATTGAGCCAAGTCTTGAAATAGGAGAAGCAGCATGGAATGTCCTGGGATTCATATCTCCCTTTTTTACTTCTCACTCCCCAACCCCGTCTTTTTAATGCAATTTAAGACAGGAGTTAACTTTTTTTGGCAGCTCAAGTGGGCTACTGTCAACTAAGATCCTGAAGTGCTTTTTCTATTAACTGCTGCTAAGCCAGGTCTTTGTTCAACAAAGATCTAGGGAGAGACAGTGGTGTGCCAGGCATCAGGCTAGGCACTGGGGCTGTGGAAGAGAGCAAGACAGTCTAAGCCTGGAACCAGAAGTGTTTCTATTACACAACCAATCAAAAATAGAGTGAGAGGTATTAGCACGTATTCCCAATCAAAGCTACCTTCAGCTTTCACCTTCACAGATCTAATTACCCCCTAACTGATCTTTGAGATTATGCACTTACTCTCTATGATCTATTTTCCACAAAGAAGGTAGTGGAATACTTTAAAAATAACCAATAAAACAAAAATCTTATGATGAAAGTCCCATGCACAAAAACTCAAAGTAGCTTCCAAACACATTTAGAAGGAAATCTAAAAATTGATGATAGCCTTCAAGCACTGCATTGGCTGGTCTCTTAAGGGTCTTCCCAACCTCATTCTGCACAGCTCTCCCCTTGCTTAGCCTACTTCACCCATTCTGACCTCTCTGCAGTTCCCCAAACATGCTGAGCAAGTCCTTCTTCAGAGCTCCGGGACATGCTTCTCTCCCTGACTATCTGGTAGCTGTATGGCCTACCAGATAGCCATACAGCTCACTGCTCTGCTTCATTCACATCTCCATATTCATCACATCATCAGAGAGGTCCTTCTGGCCACCTTACCTAGGGTAGGGCTTCCAACTCTAGCTCTCTGTTGCTACTTCCTCGTTCTGTTTCAGTTTTTGACAAGGACTCATCACTGCCTGTCATCTTCTCCACTAGAACATAAGCTCTATGTGAACATGGGCTTTTTTTTGTTCACCATTTTGTCCCCAGGATCTAGAACAGCGCCTGGTACATGGTAGGCACTCACTAAATATTTGCTGAATTAAAGGAGGATGATTAGGGAACCTCAAAAGTAGCTATGAAGAGACTAACCCTCATTTATGGATTGGGTCTTCCTGAGGGATTTAAGTTGAGACCTGAAGATGTACAGGGAAACATGAAGATGATGTTTGTAAAGAGGAAACATGAAAGCTCCCAAACAGATTCCACACATAGAACCCAAAGGTCTTCCATAGAGCTGGAGCACTCAGTGTGAGAGGGAGATGGGTGGGAGACCAGGAGAAGTAGAAAGAAAGGGGTCAGTCATGAAGGAACCCAAAACCACGTTAATGAGTTTTACCTTTAACCTCAAGGCAATGGGATGCTGTTAAGGGCTTTTTAGCAAGGAAGCGACATGATCGGATTTGTGTTTTAAAAAGATCACCCAGACTGTAGCGTGGAAAATGAGCTGGATGGGAGTAAGGCAGATGTGATTTTTTTTTTTAACCCAAGTACAGGAATTTACATTTATCCCTATTAAATTTAATCTTTTGAATTGCAGCTCATCAGTTCTCTCTGTTGAGATCTTTCTGAATCCTGATTCTGTCATCCAATGCATTAGCAAACTGCCGAGCTGTGTGTCACCTACACATTTGACAAGTAAGCCTGCTATATCCAAGTCATGTGCAGGCTTACATTACACCATCTCTACTCTCTTCTTCTGCACACACTTGTGGGAGGGTCAGCTGGGCAGAAACATACACCCCCACCACTCAACATTGTTTCTTCTGGTAAAGTTAACTGGCCAGCCTGGAACTAAACTAGAACCCTCAAAATCTAGTAACCCGAGCTACTCAGGATTTATATGTGCCTTTTTCCTAGAGCTTATGGACTTTATGCTAAGACAGCAACCCATTTCACTCCTTGCATGTATTAATTTTGGCACCTGGCTTCTGGCTGGGGATTGTATAGCTGCTTCTGTTCTTGGCTACAAAAAGTGCTATCAAAAGATTTCTCTTCTGGCATGAACTGAAGTATATAATACTGTCTATATTTCTGCCCAGAATTGACTATCATCTGTTTAATATGCAAACTGTGCAAAGCCAGGGCTACTAGTATGTAATGGATTTTGAAAAGTTGTCATCCAGATTCATTGTTTATTAGAGGATATTAACTTTGGAGGTTTATGTGCTGTCTCTCCAACTCAGAGAACACAACCATTCACTTAAATAGGATGCACAAGGTCTGCACACACTCTAGTGAACTAACCTGGTATTTTATACCAATCTATTAGATGAGCTCATTTAAATCAGGCTCCTTTGTGCAGAACAGATGATTACACATACATATTAAATATCCACTATCTTTTGGGAAGCTGTTGAGGTATACTAAGAATCTTGAACAAGGTTGAACTAATAGAAAACATTAATAGGAAAAATAGAAAGTGGAGAGACCCAGAGTCCAAAGTGACTTCACAGGCAGCAATTTTTTAAACTCTTTTCCTCAGACCAGGGGTTTCTTTGGAAGCCTCAGAGACTGCTGATGAAGGAAGGGGAAAAAGGAAAAGTAATGGGCTGTATCTGTGATGCATCAACCAGTCCTACCACCTTTCCCTCATCTGCCTACCCCAATTCTTACATTAAATAAACTTGCTTGCTGTAAAAACTTAAGAGAGATTTGGAAAAATGGATTTAAAATTCTTTGGGTATGAATTACTCATTTAATAGGTATTGACTGATTTTTTAGCAATCCTTGTGAATACTTAGAAATTCTTGTGAATTGGAAAAAAAATCCCCAAATAACTGTTTTCAAATGTAATGATTTTTTTTATGAATTGTAAATGTAACAATTAGTAAAATCAGCATAGGGTTACATTCCAAGGGTTATTCAAACATTAATTAATTTCAAATTTTTGGCTTTATTTTCATACCTCAGAGCCAATTTTTTTCATGTCTTGGATACTTTGGTAGGTTCTGGTAAATCTCATAGGCTCTAGGCCCCGTGCCTGTAGCAACTAACAGGGGAAAAAAATCCTTTCCTGTTTCAACCAGAGAAATTGTTTCAATAACTCAGGATGTGAAAATATAAACGTAAAACTACTCCTTTAGGTCATTAAGAACAATGAAAATAACTTTTTTTGTTGTTGTTGTTCCCTCTGGGCATCTCCTTCCTACATGTTGTGCCTTCACTAAATTCTCTGGCTTGAAATGGCATTATCATTGTTCCAAACACATTTGACCCTTTGCCCTCTGCTCCAACCTAAATATTATTAGTCAAGAATTGAGTTTGACCAGGGGTAGGGAATCAGATTATTGCTCTCTTACTGCTTTTCTATGGATTATACATTTCTATCAAAATAGGATTGGAATAATAATCTCTAAAGATGAAGACCTATGACTCTCAATCTCAGGGATGTAAGCTCGAGCCCCACGCTGGATGTAGAGATTACTTAAAAAAAAAAAAAAGATGAAGATCTAAAAGAACTCAGAAATTCTGCCCAACTCATAGAAGGGTCACTGCACTTCTGTCTACTTGCAGTGACCAGAAGTTCCCCACCTTACAAGGGAGCAATGGCAGACACTACTGGCTGGCTGACCCAGTGTCACCAACAACTTCATTCTCCTGCCCAATGAAACTAAAGTAGAAGTTTGCTGAGCAGCAGACTTTATACAATGTTGGAGTTCCTGATATAAAGGGAAAAACGTTGACTTGTACTATTACCCTCTGCCCTTCCCCCTCTTTTTTTCTTTTTACCTGGAACATGGATATGATTGTTGAAGACACAGCACTGGGCACTAATGTAACAGATATAAGGACAAGAGCCAGAAAGTCAAGAATGGCAGAGGGTTCAAAAAAGAAAGGAACACAGGTCTTTGATAGCTCTCCTGAGTCACTGAACTGGCCCTATTCAGATTTCATGTTATATTTGACCAATAAACTCCTATTTATTATACCACTGTTGGTATTCCATTGCAGTGGAATGTGCTCCTATTCAGTACCATTTCTACTGGTAAAGAGTAACTTTTCTGTATTGACCTGAAATTTGTTAACATATATATATCATTCTTCCCATAGGTATTCTTATCCTATCTTCTAGGTGATAGTCCTCAGTGATAAGAAATCAGCCAATAAACCCTACATCCCTTTTCCTTTTCAGAGTTAAGTATTGTCATCTCTTTCTACCATGGACAGAATTAGTTGCTTTTTAATTCTATTTTAAAATTATTTTACTGCTGCCAATTGATTTTATTCTAGTTGTAAAAGTAATACATATTTCTCTTAGAAGATTTAAAAAGTATAGGAATGTATAAATAAGATAAAAATTATCCTTAAAACTACCACTAAAGAAAAAACAATGTTGACATTTTGCTGAATTTCCTTCCTTCATTTATATATCTATATATTTCCTTTACATCATTCATTATATATATATATATATATATACATACATATATACACTAACGTATCTGTACACTCTTCTCAACTGTTTTATCATTAACATTTTCCATGTCATTAAATATTCTCAAGATTTTTATTGGTTGCATAATAGTCTATCTATTAGATCAATAGCCTATAATTTCACAAACTCTCTAATTGCTGGGAAATTAAGTTCACTATAGTGAAAAATCCTTAAACTTAAATCTTGATTAAATCTTTTTTTTTTCTTTTTTCTTTTTCTTTTTTAACTTTATAGTTTATTGTCAGGTTGGTTTCCATATAACACCCAGTGCTCTTCCCCACAAGTGACCTCCACCAAGACCATCACCCCCCATTAAAGATTAGATATGAATCAATCTTTCTCTCTTTTTTTCTTTCTTGTAGGATAATTCTTCAAAATGGAATTACCAGATAAAAGATAAAAATAGTGCTAATATTCCTTATGGCTGTGCCTTATACAATTACTACACTGCCTTGCAGTAAAGTAGCATAAATTTAAATATCCAACAAGCATGTACTGTGATACTGAGACATCTATAGTTCAGCATCCCCCAATGTTTGCCAATATCTCAATTTTCTTATTTGCTTGTGAGGTTGCATATATTTCATACATATTAGCCAACTGTTCATTTATGTGAACTGTCTGAGCATATACTTTTCCAATTTCGTACTGGAATATTTTCTAGTAACTATTTAGAGCTCTTCATATATTAAACATATTAACTCTTTGTCAAGTTATTTTAGAGTTATTTCTTTGTTCTTATGAACAACAAAGGACATGTGGATAATAGGGAGTGATTATTAAAGTGGTGTCTCTTAATCCTATTTCAAGAATGTGGAGTTTCTAAATTCATTAACATTTCACGATGTGGATTTAAAGAGGAACAATGTAATCCAAAGTGAACTCTTAGGATCATTTCTTATTTTTACCTATGTTATCCACAGCTAATGTGTTCTCCAACTTAAGAAAAAATAGTTTCTCTTTTCACTCAAATAGGCTTTAAACACTTTTCTTATATACCAGTACTTTATCTTCACAATGAAACTTCTAAAGCATGCTTAGAAAAGTACATGATGATATATTGAACACCTATTTAAGATTATCACCTTCTTTTGCAGATATTCCCAGTCCATTAATGATGAAGCATATTATCAGTTTTTCCAGTGGGGCAGATGATTCGATTGAGCCGACTTTAGAAATGCTTGCTCTTAATGACCTTGTGACCTCATTTTCAATATAACAACATCTCTAAAATATGGCTTGGTCATGACTATGTACTTTTTTTAAAGGAATACAATTTATATATTCAAGGGGTTAGTTACTTTATCCCGTTTAAGAGTTAACTTATACATCTATCAATATCAAGTAGCTATGTTTGGACATTGTACAAATCAGGTTACATGAATATATGGCTTTTGAAAGTTCCTCATTCGTCTCAGTAGACTACAGTAGATTGCACTTGTATTGATAAATTCTTCGATTAAACCTAAATACAAAAATTGCTTTGTGGATAAAAATGTGCATAAATTATGAAGCTGTCATGGAGGAGACTACTACATATTTAAACTATGTCAAATATTTTCAATTTATTTTGAGTCCTGTTCTTTGATTCAAGATTTTTTAGTATCACTTTGGGATATTTGCCATGACGACTAATACTGTGTGACCCAAGGTGAGCAAAATCTCTGAATGTTCAGTTTACACAATATTTGTCACAACTCACATGCAATCACATTGCTGTATGGTAATGTAATTCAATTTCATCTTGCTGCAGGTAAAAGCAAGCAGTTCAAGCATGTTTTGAATATAATTCCCATGGTGCTAGGTTTATGCACATACTACACTTCTTCCTCTGCAAACATATGTATGGAAAATGAAATTGGGATTAATAAACAAGCACCCAGATTTGTTACAAAAATATTTATCTTCAACTTTTTCTAATTCTATAAAAAAAGGAAAAACTTTTTATAACTTAGAATTAGATAATATGAATAAAATATATATACTTCTTGAGATAAAAAACAACAAAAGGAAGATAAAAAGGAACACAAAGGGAAAAGAATGTCAGTGATAGAAGACTAAAAAGGGCCGCAAACAATCTGATCTAATTAACCCTCTCTGGCAGTGCAAGTGAATTCACATGATCTAAATCAATTATGTCAAGTGATTGCCTAATTTATTCATAAATTCCTCCAATTAGGAAATAAAGCACATAGTCCTTTTCTTCAAGTTTTAAGCAACTGCTTTCACTCTTTTCTATGGAATGAAATTAAAGCCCTTGGCCTTCAATATTTCCTGAGTTTGACTCTTTCCTTAAATCTGTTCATTTTTATGAACCTTCCCTAAACACTTTCAAATGAGCAACTAGTTTAGGTACCAAGTGAATGTGAGTGTAGGGTGCTGCTCTAGGGTAGGCACCCTCCTAAAACATCTTTACTCCTATTCTGTTCTGCTACCCAAACCACTTGTTTACCCTCTTATCCACTTATCCTTTAATTATTTGTTTGCATTTTTATTCATCTGTTCAAACTTTTGATGTGAAAAAAGGGGACCAGCCTACTTAGTTAAGTTCAGCCAAATCAATCATTGGGATCAATGCATTTCTGAGATTGCACCCAGACTGCTCTGACGCTGTCCCTCCAAACCATCCATCTTGGATTCGCTCAACACCTGCATGTTCTAAGCAGTGAGACGGGGGCTAAGGAAGTATATGGTATTGCCTTGAAGAGGCTTGGAGTTTGATTAGAGTGGAAAGAAAATTCTCAGTAGATACCGAAAAGTGTGTGCAATTCTGTGCTAAAAATAGTGATACCAGTGAGAATTGCTTTAGGAATTCAGAGAAAGAGCTGGAACAGTCAAGACTTGAGTAGGTCCTGAATGAAAGATAGAACTTAAACAGGAGAGAAGAATGCATCCTCCATTTTTTAGAGTCAAGACAGGAAAATTAATAAGCCTCCATTGAAACAGAAAGGCATCAAAGTTAAATGTACCTGAGTCCAAATCCTGGCTCTACCACTTAGTACCCATGATACCTCACACAAGTCCATCTCTTTAAGTCCCATATACATCATCTGTAAAATGGCAATAGAATGACCGTGCAAAAACCTATGCTTTGCATACCACAAATGCTCAAAAAATATTAGCTACTGCTACTATTCCAGTTCCTACTGATGCTTCCTCTCTTTTTCCTATTCTAAATGATAGTCATCATCACTGCCTTGAATATTGGGGCTGAGGAGTTTAATCTTTTTGCTATTTGCAAAAAAGTCAGTGGTTTTTCGACTTGAAAAAAGTCAGTGGTTTCTAGTCACTGACCATTCAGTAAATAGCAGAGGTTATTTATTAGGCACGCGCTGTTCTTTCTGAGGCATATACTGCATGCAGTCAGGCACGCTCTGCCATCAGAATTTCCTTCCAACTCTGTTACAATACAGCCTGTTCTTTCATGCTGCTCTGAGTCAATTCCTACTTATTTAGTGGCTGCGAACACTTCTCTACCCTGGAGGTTCTCTCTCACCTGCATCCGCTTGTCAGCATTGCTCCACGTGGCCCAGCAGGTTGGTGACTATTCCCTCACTCTACTCTGGCTGGTGCAGGTCACCTGTGAACCTCACAGACACAACTTCTCTTTGCCAAGGACACTCCCCAGAGTACCAATCCTATGAGATGGTGTGTATTCGAGGTTTCTGCGTTCAAATGCGTTTGGGAAATGTTGATAATATTATATCTTGAGGACTCATGGAAACTCTTTAACACCTGACAATATACATTCAAGATATTAAAGACTGTGAGCAATCTTGTATTTAAGAAGCCTGTTTAACTTTAACTCAGCATTTTCCGAACTTACTTGACCATTTTTTATTCTATCATTCAAGTCACTACTAAGCCATCCCATCAATTTTCAGTTATATTTCATGTTCATCTACTTTTATATGAACAAACATATTCTTCATTCTTTGATAAGGCTTCATTACTAGCTTATAGCTTGAGGACTTGGCCATTGTGATTTTCTGCTTACCTGAGTAAAGAGAAAGCACTGAGACGGTTTACCTGGCAACTACTGATTTATTAAGTCTGGAAACAGGAAATCTCTGACGCAACCTAGTTTGCACTCAATTTGAATGCTACGATAATTTTTTTTCCAAATTAAAAAAAAATGGCTGTTTTCCAATTCCTTGGTATACCATTTACCTTTAAGTAATTTCATCTGAAGCCTTTGCAGGCTCTCACGATTCTTTCTAGACAATCCTCAAGTGCTTGGGGATTATGCCAGTTACTTTCTGGATCAGCAGAGGGTAGATCAGCTATTCCCAGCTCACTTGAAACCATCACTCTTGATTAGTCAACTTCCAATTTGATCTCTGTTTTAACTTTCACTCTAATTTTAATACTTTCATTGAATAGAGTTCCTAGTAACCTTTTCTTATGAACACTAGAAACCAAGTGGGTATTGAGATATTAGCCTTTCCAGTCTTGTTTCCTTTCTCCTCCATTTGTAGATGTGTATGCTCGTTATACTGAATATTCTTAGCCAGGGTCTTTTTTTTTTTATTAATATCTAGACATTTGTACCTCTTAATCCTCTTCACCTATATAACTCATCCTCTGACCCACCTCCCCTCTGTCAACTGCCAGTTCATTTTCTGTATTTATGAGTCTGGTCATTTTTTTGTTTTGTTTTGTTTTTTACATTCCATGTATAAGTAAAATCATATGGTATTTGCCTTTCTTTGTCTGACTTATTTCACATAGCATAACACCCTCTAGGTTCATCCATGTTGTTGCAAATGGCAATATCTCATTCTTTTTTTCTGGCTGGGTAACATTCTATATGTATATATACCACATCTTCTTTATCCATTTGTCTATCGATAGGCAGTTAGGGTACTTCCATATCTTGGCTACTGTAAATAATGCTGCACTAAACACAGGGGTGCATATAGGTTTCAAAATTTGTATTTCCATTTTCTATGGGTAAATACCCAGTAGTGGGATAACTGGATTATATCATAGTTCTATTTTTAATTTTGTTAAGGAAATTTCCATACTGTTTTCCAAAGTGGTAACACCAATTTACATTCCTACTAACAGTGCGTGAAGGTTCCATTTTCTCCATACCCTTGCTAACACTTGTTATTTCTTGTCTTTTAGACAGTAGCCATTCTGACTTGTGTGAGGTGATAACTCATTGTGGTTTCAATTTGCATTTATTTTCCTGATGACTAGCGACGTTGAACATCTTTTCATGTATATGTTGGCCATCTGTGAGTCTTCTCTGGAAAAAAAAGTCTATTCAGGTCCTCTTCCCATTTTTTAATTGATTTTTGTTGTTGTTTTTTGTGAGTTTTTTTAATTTTTGGTATTGCGTTGTATAGGTTCATTGTATGTTTTGGATATTACCTCTTACTGGCTATGCCATTTGCAAATATCTTCTCCCATTCAGTAGGTTGCCTTTTTGTTTTATTGATGCTTTCCTTTGCTGTTTTATTGATCCTTTCCTTTCCTTTTTATTTTGGTGCAGTAACAATAGTTTACTTTTGTTTTCCTGGCCTGAGGAGACATACCATAAATATGTCACTGAGACTGATGTTCAAAGGATTAGTCCTTAAGTTTTCTTTTAGGAGTTTTATAGTTTCAGGTCTGACATTTAGGTGATTAATCAATTTTGAATTTATTTTTGTGTATGGTGTAAGTGGTCTAGTTTTCTCAACACCATTTATTGAAAAGACTGTCCTTTCCTTGTTGTATATTCTTTCCTCTTTTGTCATAAATTGACCACGTAAGCTTGGGTTTATTCACAGATCTATGTGTCTGTTTTTGTGCCAGTACCATACTGTTTTGATTACTACAGCTTTGTAGTACATCTTGAAATCTGGGATTGTGATACCCCCAGTTTTGTTCTTCTTTCTCAAGATTGCTTTGGCTACTTGGAATCTTCCACACAAACTTTAGGATTATTTGTTCTAGTTCTGTAAAAAAATGCACTTGGAATTTTGATAAGGATTGCACTGAATCTGTAGACTGCTTCGAGTAGTATGGACATTTTTAACAATATGAATTCTTCTAATCCATGAGCCTGGAATGTGTTTCCATTTGTGTCATCTTCAATTTATTTCAA
This sequence comes from Cryptoprocta ferox, assembly GCA_028646485.1. NCBI lineage: Eukaryota > Metazoa > Chordata > Mammalia > Carnivora > Eupleridae > Cryptoprocta > Cryptoprocta ferox. The sequence goes on along the minus strand of CM053578.1, from coordinate 77,543,122 downwards.
TGTCTTATAGATTTCAGAGTATAGGTTTTACACCTCCTTGGTTAAGTTTGTTTCTAGGTATTCTTTTTCCTTTCCAGTATCTTTATTCATTTGTTTTATTATTACCATATACATCCATCCCTAATCTCCCAAACTTTTTTCATGAGACTATTTCTACTAGAGGTAACCTAGAAATAACCTATTGTGTCATCACTGATATGTGTCAATTATTTAGAACACTATCTGGCACAGAGAAAGCACTCACTAAATATTTGTTTAATGAAGGAAGGAGGAAGGGAAGGAAGGAAGCTATAGATGCATAACTTTTACAAGACACTGAAATTATTTTTCAAAGTGTTTAACACATTTTCAGTCTTACAAAAAATAGAGTGTTTCTGGTGTACTAATATATTATAAATCAGCCATTACCACTGTATATAAAGTGTATACACACACACACACACACACATACACACACTGACTTACCCTGGATTAAGCAGTTTTTATGATAAGTAAGTCTAAGCTCTGGCTTTGCCTCTGATTCATGTTTAGGTAGACGTTTTTCTAACGATTTAATGAAATTCACAAACGTATTAATTAATATGTACTTTAGAGTGGATAACATATTTAGCTTTAGGAAATTAAAAGCAAAATATCTATTTTCCCCTATGAGCGAGAGTTAAGATTTGACCTTTAAAACAGAATAACATTTTACTTTCAAAAAGTGATATTTAATTTCTAAATTTTCAGCCTTACAGAGGAAATGCTCAGATGATTTGCAATAGAAAACACACAATCAAAAAATATATGAAAAATATATAGCCACAGAAATAATTTTAAATGTAAAATTAAAAAAGCCTGGTGAAAATGTAATTAAATGACTCCCAGAGTCTTCCATATACTTACTGATAAGAACAAAAGTGCTTTTCTGGAGGGCAAGTGGTCATTTACATCAAAAGCCTTAAATCTTTATACACTATTTGGCCAAGAAATTATAGAAATGTATAATGAGAAAGTAATTATGATTGTTTACAAAACTTTATGCACTTTCAGGCTCAATTCATTGACATTTCTAAGAGCAAAGAATTGGAAATGACTCTTCTGGCAAAATGATATAACATTAAGCAGATAAATCTGGCTACATTTATTCAAGAGCAAACTTTACAATTAAAAAATACTGTAGAAGGACAGACATAGAGAATAATATCCAAGCTAGGTTGTTCTGAGAGGACACAAATTTAAAAGCACACGTTCAGGACAATGAACTTTTGGGAAAAATTAGGATATAAAAATATGAATATGTATATATGAGAAAAAATATACAAGACTAATAATGCTTTGCTTTTTAAAGAACTGAAACTACTGTATTTAAAATGAGATAGTTGTACCTCCCCACAGTCATTTTAATCTCCACAGAAATGATTGCTGATAGTAAATATTTATCATTCAAAATATCATTCATAGAGGTAATTATGACACTGCAAAACTTCATCTAACATATACTTATACATTTAAAAAATGTTTTTAGTTTATTTTTTTTTGAGAGAGAGAGAGCACAAGCAGAGGAGGGGCAGAGAGATGGAGAGACAGAATTCCAAGCAGGCTCCATGCCGTCAGAGTAGAGTCTGATGTGGAGCTCGAACTCATGAACTGTGAGATCATGACCTGAGCAGAGAGCAAGAGTGGGATGCTTAACTGAGTGAGCCACCCAGGCGCCCCATATATTTATATATTTTATACAGCATGCTATTATGCTGTGTTTAATTGTATATTTATATATAATATTTTTAGCTAATGAAACTCTTATTTCAAAACAAGTAAAATGGATCTGGCTCATATTTGTAAGGAAAATTTAAATGTTTTGTTCCATTCTTTGGACAGTGTTCTTAGCATATTTCTATGAAGATGTTCTTATATTAGTATAAAAGTACCATCAAAAGGAACACAGAATTTCATTTAAATATGAACAATGGTTTAGAAAACAAAGAAGTGAGAATAAAAGGTTCATATTTGGCTTTGTTCAAAATGCTTATATGTATCTGAGATGTAGGGTCTCAACTGAGGTATAAAATGTATAGAAGAAAGCACTTCATGTACTAATGCAAGTTTTAAGAGGGGCCCAGAAAATTTCAGTTCTAAAGGATAAGGCAGTTTCTCCATTGATCAAGATTTCCCATCAGAGCCCAAATAATGCTCTAAATAGACAGAGGCTAATTTAACAAAGATCTGCATGGGTTTCTTATTGGCGTAATATCATTAGTTAAGGTTCAATTACAAACATTTCAAAACTTTATGAAGTTTCTTTGTATCTCTTGTGGGAAAGTAGACCTTTGGGTTCCTCTTCCAGACACTGAATTTTAAATTATCTACATACTCCTCCAAGCAATGCCCTAGGTTAAGAAGATAGAAGTGTTGTGTAAAACCACATGACAACATCTGAAACCATTTGCGACCCTGATTGAATTAAAGATCTACATATGAAATCCGCAGCTAACCTTTTCTCCAGATTTTCACAATATTTACTTGAAGAGAATTTACTTACATCAACAATTGCCGTCAATCACCAATTACAAGAAAAACATGTAGGGGATGTACAGGCTCACTTGTAATACTATCACTACCACTACCCTTTCCATGACTGCTGCTGTTACTAAGTAGCACTGACTCCCTTACATCCTAGGCTTCAGGTTAAGTATTTTTTATATCAAGAAGGACACTCCTTGCTTTGAAGATGACTTTTTTTTTTTTCTGGATGGAGGCACACAAGAGAGTTGTGTCTCTAAGTCACTCATTCAGCAATGGTAAATGAGAGCATCTGTGTTTAAGGCATTTGTGAGCACTTGTTTATTGGACAGTGTATGAATGTGGTGGCCTGGAATGGGCGATGTACAACTTTCAGACAAGTCTAAAACATTTAAGGTACAGGCATACCTCTGAGATGTTACTGCTCAGTTCCAGACCACCATAATAAAGTATTACAATAAAGCAAGTTAAATGAATGTTTTAGTTTCCCAGTGCATGTAAAAGTTATGTTTACACTACAGTCTATTAAGTGTGCAAGAGCAGTATGTCTAAAACAACAATGTACATACCTTAATTAAAAAACACTTCATTGCTAAGAAACAATAACCATCATTTGAGTTTTCGGTAAGTCGTAATCACTGATCACAAATCACAACAAAGATAATAATGAAAAACCTTGAAATATTGCAAGAATTACTAACATGTGACATAGAGACACGAAGTGAGCAAATGCTGTTGGAAAAATGGTGCCAACAGACTTGCTTGACACAAGATGCCATAAACCTTTAATTTGTAAGAAACACAGTATCTGCAGTGCACAGGAAAACAAAGTGCACTAAAATGAGATATGTCTGCGGCATAAAAGTACGCTTCCTACACAGAAGGCATCATTTTCCCATTAAAAGTAATAATAAAAACAAAGTTGACTTATTCTTGAAAATACATTTCTTGAAATTATATATTTTTAGGGACTGTAATAAGAAAGGACATATATGGACTTATAGGAAGAGAAGCATGTTCTTTGCAGAGAGAATTTTTATCCCTCTGCTTCTAACCCAAATAATTATTCTAATTAATTTTAAATGGAATCTGCATTATTCTGCGATACCTAATATAATGATCTGGTTATATTACAGATAGAGAGAAGTGTTCTATATCTCTACGATTCATTTAATATTAACACTAGTCTTTGAAGGATTTTTCATTCTTAAATGTGGCAATTATCTAAAATTTAATTATACGTTAAGTTTTACTTGACTCAAATGTTGGTTTTCTTGATTTGTTTTACTGTTTTTATTTAATTTTTGAGAGAGAGACAGAGTGTGAGCAGGAGAGGGCAGAGAAAGAGGGAGACACAGAATCTGAGCTGTCAGCACAGAGCCTGATGTCGGCCTTGAACTCACTGACCATGAGATCATGACCTGAGCTGAAGTGGATGCTTAACTGACTGAGCCACCCAGGGGCCCCGGTTTTCCTAATGTTTTGAAAGAGGCCCGCTTTGGATGGCATTGCTGTAAACTGTCTGTCAAGTCAGTTATTTCAAATTTTCCTTACTTGGTCTTCTTTTCTTACCAGAGACATCTAGAATTCAGCCTGACTTTTGATACCTAATTTCTGTAAATTCATTTAACTTGTTTCCATCTAGCCACGCACTTCACTTATAAACTGTGTGGTTCACTATATAAACATATTAAGATGCACTAAAAAATGAAAAGAACTTACATCCTTTATCAAAAACTGAAGAATAAACTATGGTCCCTTTTCCACAATGCTGATGAATTTTATATTTATGTTTCTATTTTTTTCTTACATACCAAATATGCTGCAAACCAGAGTTCTGTTTTCTATCATTATTACCTTCATAGATGTCAAAGTCTGTAAATGTGGTATATCTTCTCCTCAGTAACTATTATTACACCAGGTCTCCTAAACCCTGCACTTGTACACTTGATTTCTTTGAACCTGACTTTAGGACATTACCTCTATGTTTCACCACCGTATCCAAAAAAAGGCCACCTGTCCTCAGTCTTCATCTCTATCTGAATTTGGCTTCAGAGAAATCACCTCTATCTGAAATTTTATGTTTTTTTAAAATTTATGTACAACTTTATCATCTTTTTACCTTACGAGAATGGAAAACACCACAGAGAAGCCTTTGTCTTATTCACCCAGGATATTGCCTGGGATATTATGAAGAGCCAACAAATACCTGTTAGATGGATGTGTCAGTCTTAATTCTACCTTCTTCAGTTCTGCAGAAATCACTTAAACGCAAATATTGTCAATCTAACATATCACCCAATTCCCTAAGGCAGCACCTACTGAAAATTTGATAAGAATGCCTTTCATACCTTCTCCCAAGTTACACAGGTCCACTCTTCATGAAATTCTGTTTAGGATATGATGAGAAGCACCAAGTACAGAGTCCTCTATGTTATTGAATTCCTTTCAGAATCACAATAAGCCTTAATTAGCACGTTTTGGGAAAGGGCATTCAAATGCTCCTACCTACTTTCCTGTATAAATTGGCCTATAAGTCTCGATCAAAAATTGAAATGCCATTAGAAAGATCAAAGTAAACGGTAACATTTCCCTGAATTATCAGTCTAGAAATGCAATCAAAAAGGAAAGGAGACCTCGGTTGTTTTAGAGACTCCCTCTCACGGAGGCTGCTGTGACCACCACTTTGTCTTTTCCCCCTTTCAATTCACAAACATGGCAGTTCTTTGAGGATCGACATTGAGATCAGCAGTTTCACCAGTTGCTTCTGGAATTCATCATCTTTGTGAAAACTGGTAATTTACTTCCTGTTCTCCAGTGTGAGGCCTACTCTTTGTAATTTCTAATGATCAGGGACAGTCGTTTTATGAGCACAATCCTCTTAGCGTGCCGGAATATAAACTGCCTACTTCCATTCGCTGGCAGCCATGCTTTTCCAGTTTGAACATCACTCTCTTGTGTGCATGAAGATAAAATTAACACAGGAACCCGGTGGCTATGTTCCACCTGACAGCTGTTAGGTGCTCTAAACAATGGGCCCCTCACACACTTTCTTTCTCGTGCTCTAAAAATAGCCTGGCTGTTCTAACTCTTACAGGTTTTGCAAGCTTCGAGCAGCTGTTCAGCTCTTCCTGCATTTATTCTTGTAGATGACTGTTATGCTCTGTTGCATTCCTTTGTCTTTTTAACCATTTGCTTTTCTCCTCCTCTCCTCTCCACAGCCAAGGTTATCAGTAAGTTCTCAAAGCAGCCCCACTGGTATCTTCAGATGCCTCTCCCTTTTCTTCCTCTTGGAGATAAGTTATCATCTTAATGTCAGAATTTCCTCTTGGGAATCTTGCCTTAACTCTTGGGTTTTTCCTTTCCTGTTAGACTTTCTATCTAGATACACACAGCAGACACCATTTCTCTCGTTTTCTACTGAAGCCTGTGTTTATTTCCTGGCACACAATAGGCACTCAATAAACATTTGTTGAATGAATGATAAACATTTTCTGCAATTCCTTAATTTTGACTTCTGAAATTTAAGGCATACGCCTGACTATGTCCTTGTACTCTTCCTGGTCTTTGAGAGATAGTTAACAGGTCCTTTATTTTAGTGTTACCATGAATCCTACCTTACCAACCAAGTTTCTGATTTTTTTTTTTTTTTTTAACAAGTCACTTATAATTTAAACAGCAGTATGTGATTTGGCTTTCATGGTCTTCGGGGGTATTGCTTATTGATGGACAATGAAGATGGTCCATGGATATGCATACACATTCATGTAAGATCTATATTAACATATTACATGGCATACATAATGTATATTGCCTGATAAACCATCATCACAAATATCTGAACATACAGTTTTATAAACATTCCATGTATTTAGTGTTCAGGATTTTTGTCTTATAGCAAAGAATGCATATGGAACTATCTTGCTGTAAAAAAAAACATTTTTTTGTGAGAGTGGGTTCTGTGTCATGCGGGCCCTGAGGATTTGGGCTGAGGAGGCTTTGGGGAGCCTTGATTCTCCACTCACCTCTGGGCACCTGCTGACGAAGACTGGGCAGCTAGCCTTGTGAGGGAGTGGGGAGCTGAGATTGCCCTGAGTCCCTGTGACGCTTGCACACGCATTGCCGAAAAATAATTTTAGCAGAAATTATTAGAACTGTAGAGTGGGTTTAATTAACTTTTTGCATGCCCATCTTTGATCCAATGCTAGAGATGCCTAACTACTCTGACAGGATTGTCTGACATGTATGAAAGGGTTTTATTCAAAACATGACCTAAATATTTTTACTTACCCTTGTTGATATTAGAAATCAGCTAATTTATAATTTCCTTCAACTGTGGCTGTCTACAAACATTTTCTATCTTAAAAAGAAATTAGAACAAGCAAGTAACAGAAAAGTAAAAGTGCTGAATTATAGATCTTGGAAGAAAATCAGCCAATTTATGTATCATCTTGATCTTAGGGGCGTTCATCCGAGGCACGTGCACTTTTGTAAGAGACTACGGGACATGGAATGCTAACAATCCTCATTGTCAGGGAACTTCCTAAACTTGTGCCTGACTGTCTCAGGCCTCACTTTCCGCTCATTTCCTCTTATTGAGCAGAGGCAGGACAGCTGGCCAGCATCTAGCATCTGCACTGTCCTCAGTCTTCCCTGAGTTACGGATCACGCTTCTGAAAGAGGAGAAGGCCAATTTGAAACACAAGTAAAAACTCTCCAAAAAAAAAAATCTTGTGGGAAATAACATTTTGAACTGAACTTTGAATGGGCCTAGAGATTAGGTCAGGGGATGGGCCAAAATACTGAAGTGCAGTCCCTTTAACAATTCAGATTCATTCTTAGATAGTATTACAGGGTCATACAACACCAGGCTTGGAAATTAAAGATGTTTATGTCTCATCAGAAAGTCTTCGAATGTAACTCTCTGGCATGCTGCCAAAAGGGCAGCTCTTTGGGGGAAAACCCTGCGCCAAAGGCCAAAGAGGCAGCTGTGTTATTCAGCTCCTGAGAGCTTCCGACTCAACACCCACACCAGCTCAATTAGGAGCAAATTAAAGGGATCCAGACTGAACACAGTAATTCGGGTAATTTAAATAAATAGAGGAAAGTCTACAATTAGGAAGAAGAGCTTGATTTTCTGGAAAACCCAGAAAACAACACCCAAGCCCCTTTGAATAAGTATAGTTACATCCCATTTTTTAAAAATAAATTTCCTTTTATTCATCATTTTAATTATTCTGATCTGACTTAAACGTGGCCACATGGATGCCCACAAAAGTATTCCCCAAAATATCGAGGCAGAATAGCCTCAAAAACAATCTGTATTGGCTATATAGGACTTAATGACATGGAGTAGAAGTGTAATCAAAGTTTTATACCTACATTTCAGAGCACATAGATAATGTACTATTCGTGTCTACCTTTTTTAGGGCAGAGAAAAACTGAAAGTAATTCAGAAAGAACAGAGATTGAATATTGGGGAATCTATTAATATAACTCACTATGTTAATGAAGAACAAAATACACGTGGTCTTTCTGTATAGATCCTTAAAAATCACTTAATAAAATTAAACATCCACTACTGATTAAACAAAATGAGCAAACAAACTTTTTAAGCAGTTAGGAATATAAGGAAATTTATTTAACTGATAAAAACATTTCTTCTATCAGGAGGCATCAGCAAAGTCATACTTCATGGATGCATGCATAGAGTATGCACACACAGTGGAAGCATTCTTGTTTAATTTTTAAGTTCATTTTGATAAGCTGATCTAAATAAAGTTCACGTGGGAGAATAAATATATATGAGGAGCCAAAGTGATTTTTGAAGAAAAATCAGAGGAAGATTTTCCTAATAAGTTATCAAAATACAATCAAATAGCACGATAACATAAACAAGGTGACACTGGCATGGGACAGACAAATGTGTCAATGGAATATGTCTAGAAACTGACCCATGTCTGTAAGGAAACTTAGTATTCAATGTTATTGGATTCTGAATTAATAGGGAAAGGATGTAACAGTCAATAAATGTTATTAGTAATTTGCCTGTTATCACAAATAAACATTTTTCTGCCTCATTCACTGTGGATAAATATATTACACATTGGTAAACATTAAAAAAAAAAAAAACCTTTAGGGCATCTGGGTGACTCAGTCAGTTAAGCGTCCAGCTCTTGATTTTGCCTCAGTTCATGATCTCACGCTTCATGAGTTCCAGCCCTGCATCGGGCTCTGTGCTGACAGTGTGGAGCCTGCTTTGGGATTCTCTCTCTCCCTCTCTCTCTGCCCCTCCCCTGCTTGCTCTCTCTCTCTCTCTCTCTCAAACTAAATAAACTTAAAAAAATCCTTTAAATATACTAGAAGAAAATAATGTGGCAAGTATAAAGCCTAAAAGTCATGAAAATGGAAATTTTTTACTATGAGACTAAAATCTTTTTTATAGTAAAGGATATCACAATCAAACTAAGAAGACAAATAATGGATTGCATGAAATTCTTTGCCACATACATAACAACATTCTAAATATAAACAAATTAAGAATGGGGAAACATTTTTGGCAAAGGATAGAAATAGGTAAATCATAGGATATGAAAGACAAAAGGACCTTCCGGAAAAAAAAAATTCCCCTCTCAATCCCAAATTCAGACAAAAAGGGAAAAGTAAATTGTCAATCCAGATGCATTCATAAAACACTGTGCAACTATTATAAAGAAATACAATGCTTGATATTGACACACATATACCTATGGTGCAGCAAACAGAATGCTACATATACATAGCAAACTATTTTTAAATCATGTTTGTATCTGGGAGTGAGGCAACTTTTTTCTCACAAGAGTTGTCTATTTTTAGAAATGTTAAGTGAAATCAAATATATGGAACTCACTCACCTTTAAAATAACTTGAACATAAGATGCAAGTTAAAATACTAGCTTAGACTCAACAGCAAAAATGAAATAAAAATAAAGAAGGTACTAATGGGGACTGTCAGCCTTCAAAGATTCCTGCAGATTCTGTCAAGGAGAACTATCCAACATAAATTACAGGATAAATAAAATGTTTTCTCTTTTTAATTTTGTACCATATGAAACTGCTATTTTTCCAGGTCCAAAATAGTCAAACAACATTAATTTGAGATTCAGCTTTAAAACCTTAGGATGGAGTGTTTATTTATTTTTTACTTTGAAGATTGGATCTTGATCCTGCTATCCTATAAGCATAGCCACCAACTTTTTTAGTAAAAATATTAATCCCTTACTTTGGCCCAGTGCTATTTATAGAAAACTAAACAACAATATTCTTTTCACCTAATCAAACAGGAAAGACACTTCCAAGTGTTTACCATTCTTATATCATCTGAGTTTATTCACTAAGAAAACCAACATATCTATTGAGCTCATTCAATTGTTCTGGGGAGAGGGGTTCAGAATGTCTCTAGAATACTGACCCTCAGAGCCCTCTTCAAGACTCTTAGCTTTAGGGGCACCTGGGTGGCTCAGTCGGTTGAGCGTCTGGCTTTGGCTCAGGTCATGATCTCACAGTTTGTGGGTTCGAGCCCTGTGTCAGACTCTGTGCTGACAGCTAGCTCAGAGCCTGGAGCCTGTCTTCAGATTCTGTGTCTCCCTTTCTCTCTGACCTTCCCATGCTCATGCTGTCTCTCTCTCTCAAAAATAAAAAAAAAAAGAAATTAAAAAAACATTAAAAATATAAAAAAAAAAGACTCTTAGCTTTAAATTAGCATTTCCTGGAAGAGACCAAACGTTGATGGTATATAAAATGTTTTTTTAACCATATTTTACCACTTCTGCTGTATGGTGCGTTTAAGGCCAATGCTTTGGCACTTACGTCCTGAAGAAAAGAGCTCATGACCTCTGCCCAATTATGTAAATTGAGCAAACATTATTGTTGTCATTTATGGTATAAATACAATACAGTGCAATGAGGGACTGCTAGCTGTACATATTTTTGAAGGCCTATCTCAATTTAAAAAAGAAAACTTCTCACAAAGTTTTCAGTAATAAAAAATATAAACAGAAATAATGATTCTGGATATGCCTTAGGTTTTATTTTTATAGATTTGACAATATTTATTCTTTCTTAAAATGGGTGTTATTTTTTTTTCTTTGCAGAGATTTTTTTGGGAACTGTATTGCTGGTCACTCTTTGTTTCAATTAAATGAAGAAAATAGTAACATATTCTTGCCCCAAATTAAAAGAAGTTTTTATCCATTCATTTTCCTCATGGAGAAATTAGACAGGATAAAAAATGCTTATCAAGCACTTTGTAAAAATCAAGTGTTCCTCAAATTATTAATGATAACAGTGGTCACTGTCACAGATTAACAAAGGAGTAATCAAAGGTTTACATTCAAGAAAATCCCCTTTTCTGACCAGTGCTCAGGCTTTCTATTCCTTTCTCACTACAGGTGATTAGAGCAAATGTATCCCAGGGATCTAGTGAATTTATAGAAAATAGAATCAATTTCCCTTGTTTCATCCTGACCCCATTTTTTTCTGAACTTATCTAAGTAACAGATAAGCACTATTTACCAGATTGGTTGGCTGGACCGCACAGTTTTGACTATTTTATATTCTTGTTGCTACTAATGAAATAGGCAATATGCCTTGAGAAAAAAACCATTTGCAAAGCATGGCCTGCGAGCACCCAGCAGCAATGAATATTTGCTGAGGATTTGTTTTGCACTGGCCCACTTCTCTCATAATCCTCTCTCTCCAAGAGCCCACGAGGGCACAGCAATATTTTTGGGTGTCTGAGATGTCTTCCAGGGTCTTGCATCTTAGGACCTGGAGAAGAGTTTGCAGGGGCCTTCGCTCTGCCCTAGCAGCCAAGAGTCACCCAGAAATTCCCTGCAGAGCTCAGAACCTCAATGAAGTTGTTCAGGCATGGCCCCAGTGTACCTTGACACCCTCGATCTGGCAAACCCAGGGACCCTTCCCCCCCCACCCCGTGTTAACAGGATCTGGAGATGGGCATTTAAAGAGCTAAGCCTTCCATTGCTGCTACGCCTATCGATTGCACATAGAGATGGGAAACCCTGTGGAAGAGGATTCATTTAACCATACTATCTTCCCAGACCCTGCAACAGGTATGCACGTGAGAAATGCAAAGACTGGCAGAAGTGAGAGTACACATAGAAAGGCAGGTGACTTACTGATGCTTATGGCATTCAGATCATTCGGAAGGAATAATCCTATTGTTCTGACCTATATGAACCACTTTATAAAAATATCATTTATCTCTCTTTTAAAAAGGGGTAATTACAATTAAGAGGAGACAGGGCGATGGGATGATCACTCCCCCCCCCCCCACCTCCAGGCTTCAGCACACTTTCCCCGCTATGGTTGGAACTGAAGAAACAAAGGGGGGACGTTCAGGAAGACAGATGGGCTGAGGCTGGAGTGCTGACCTGCATGTCACTCACCCTCACTTACCAAGGTCCATGCTCTTTGAGGCTTTCAGATTCATTGATTCAGGCTGCCTGGCCGGTGTCACAGATCTGAAGTGGGTGTGCTGATCTGGAAAATACACTGCCGAATCCACCCCAGAGCTGTGGAAAGAAGCCACATGCCATATTTAGATTTAGAGCAAAAAGAAATGTCTTTTTCTTTTGGAACAGGAAGCAGTTCTCATTTTGAACACAGCCCCTCCTCATTCCCTCTGTCATGCCCAACCGTGTATTTCCCACCAGTTCTCGAATCTCAGGTTGTTTTCATGAGATGTAACAACTCTATTTTTATGTATTTTATCACACTCTACAATTTAAATAAAATATTCTCTGGCTAATATCATGTTTTCCTCTTCACTGATTTCTGCTAATTGGGATCCTGCTGTACAATATATAACCTTAAGTGGGAAAGGCGAGCCTGGAATGAACTGGCACTTCGAAGGGGGTCACTGGATATTAGCAGAGCCCAGAGCAGGTTAAGAGATTTCTGTGGACTAAGCATGCCCTTCCTTGAAAGCCAAGGGAAAGGGTTGTTGTGGCCTTTAGAGAAACCATCCTGATGTAAGACTGACGGCTGCGCTAGTTTGGTTTTCTACTTTATTTAGGTCTGTTTCCTAAAACCAATGTTAATACTGAGCAAACGTCTGCTCATTGATAAAACAAAAAGGAAACAACAGAAAAGCGGGGTTGACAATTTAGACACAAGATACATTAAATGAGTGTTATAGGCTTCATAGTACTCATAGTCAATCTCAAATAACTCTATTTCTGCTAAACAGTTTATTTATTTTGCTTGAAGTTGGAGGGGATTATATCAGGGAATTACAGACAATGCCTTATTTCTTGGCCTAGAAAGGAAATCATATTTATCAATTTTATAAATTAAATTACAGTTGCTTTCTCCCTTGGTATTATCATATATTTAGAAAGTTAATATGGTGGCTCATTTCAACATAGCTTGACTCTCATTTTAAATACAGTGAAACCCAAATCAAGTATGTGATAAATCTGAAAGTACTGAGTGAAGTTGAGGTTTTCCAATAGTTGGGATTTGACACTTTATGTAAACAATAAAACAACAACAAAAAATGAACTATTATGAATGAGAATCCTAAAATGTGCAGGGGACCTCAATTTCTTAACCAAATATACCAAAATAAGTTTAACCTTTTCCTGAAACTCACTAGTTATGCACATTTAATATTGCCTTGCAGGAATATGAAAATTAAAATGCAGCCATAATAATACTGCTGATTGAATGGATGACCTCCATTATTGTAATATACAGGGGTGGCTTAAGGAAGTACCTATGACAGGCCGCAGAGCACGGAGCTCAAGACCACCGATGCCAGAGCTGGTCTGCTTAGTTCTAAATCTTGGCTCTGCTCCTGATGAGCTGTGGGACCTGGCCACATAATGGAACCTCTCTGTGCTTCAATTTCCTTAGGTATCGACTGGGTATAATTACACTCCCTGCCTCATGGTTTGGAAAGTAAAAATAAAAAAGATTTGTAAAGTAAGGAGAATAGATTGGCACAGAGTAAGTGCCACAGAAGCATTTAAGAAACCAATAACTAGGTAAACAAATAGACCGCTTTTGCTGCCCAAATGACCGTCAATTTTTGCTTTTTAAGTTTATCTGTAGGATTTTTCCAGTTTCTTTCTTTCTCTGTGTTTGTTAGAGTCTGGTTTTGTGATATGTATACATAGTTCCATGAAAATTATTCAAGAAATTCAAATCTACTCTTTATAATTATTAAGCGCTTTTTTTTTTTGTTTGTTTTATTTTTGGCTTCTTTCTTGGTGTCTGGCTATATTTTCAATACTACTGACATATATAAAGTATATCAGATGTGATAGGCAGTGATGATAAAATATGCCATTTGTGGGCAAAAATCTTTGACCCTCCCATGCTGCTGATACTGGCCTGGCGTAACAGCAAAACTCCACTTGTTTCAGCCCATTTTAAAGAAGAATTCTGAGAGGCTACTAAGAACATGAGATTCCCTCCTCCTCCCTTCCCCACCCCCAGCCTTGATGTTCTGGAAGCACTTGCCTTTAAATGTGTTTATTTGACCTTTAGTTTTTCATCCTTTGATGTCTTGTGATGATGTGGTTTTAGTGTCAGAAAGACTCATGGCCTTCATAGAATCTGAGAATTTAAGGGCCCGAAGGCATTAAAGGTCATCTCATCTAACTCTTGTAGATAAGACACTGAGGCCCAAAGAGGAGGCTGATGTTCCAAGGTCACACAGCTGGCCAGTACAAAAGTGAGCACCAGAACTGTGGTTTCTTAATATTGCCTTTCTCGGAGCCACGGAAGCTTTGGCTAAAATGGTGGCCAGACTGGGGCCCAAGTGCAGCTGATGTTGACACTATGGCAATTAAAACGTTCCCTTTTTGTGCAGATTCACTCAGTCTCTTATGCTGCTTGCATTTTAGGTCAGCTCTTTGTTTCAGTAGAGTGATACATTGCATGAAAGACAAGGAAATCAAAGAGTTAACCCAAACAGATGCCCTAGGTCACAATGAAAGCCATTAGGGAGGTGGTTTAGGACCAACATGAATATTTCTCATTAAAACTTAGGTCACACTGCATTTAAAGTGCTCTGCTCAAGGGAGACAATGGGAACCTACCCAGCTGTGTAACACACTAGTTAACCTGCTTTACTATCTTACTTTACCAAACGAAGTATTCATTGACATATTAAATATAAGAATTCAAATTTTTTGAGACTCTTGGGAAACAATTATCCCCATCCCCTTTTTAAAAAGCAAGGTGGGAATGCCACTTGATGCTGCAACATCAGGTAAGGATCTAACTAAAGCGAATTTTTTGATACACATGTTTAGATATAATGAAGGCTGACCAAAGAAATAAAAGTTGCTTTCGATAAATGAATGTAACAAATGTTCATATGTATGTATGTATACACACTACGTATACCTCAATATATCCATTAAATTGATCATAATGATTCAAACATCTGTTGCCATTGTTTTGAATGGGACTAAGTGTACATTTTGGAACCTTCGGTAGAAGGGCCCATTTTGCCATGGTACAAAATAAGAAATAAGGCAAAATAAGGCTGATATTTAAGCAGGAAAGTAAGTGTAATGTGAGAAATTACAGGATTAGAGCCAATGTGAGCATATAGTGCACATAAATAATGAAGTGTAGTATTGAATTAGTTAATGTGAAAATATTTAGGACATGTAAGTGAGACCAGTGAAACCATTTGTAATTTTATGCTACATATTGAAAGTTTTTGGCGGGAAGGGGTGACACAGTGATTGACTATAAAATATGACATGTTTTAATTTGGAAGAAAGGTAGCATGTGCTCATGGCTGAGTGGTTGGGGTGGAGGCTGTGGGAAGCTGCAAGTTGACAGCAGGCCAAAGACATGTTTTAAATAAAGGCCATGTTTTCAGCATGAACAACC
This sequence comes from Cryptoprocta ferox, assembly GCA_028646485.1. NCBI lineage: Eukaryota > Metazoa > Chordata > Mammalia > Carnivora > Eupleridae > Cryptoprocta > Cryptoprocta ferox. Next base: position 77,527,705 of record CM053578.1, on the reverse strand, counting down.
AGGGAATCTATCAAATAGAAATGATACTCAATGTCAAATTATGCTGCATAAAGAATAAATAAAGGTAGCATGAAACATATGCTGGTGTCCTGAATATGGTGACAAATCAGGGATGTAAAAGACATATAAGACCCAGCCATGAATGCTCAAGGAGAACCGTCAGAAATAAAAAGGAAGGGGAAGAAAATTTTGAGAGGTATGGCAAAGAAAAAAACCTGAAGTCTCAGGTGTCCATGAATAGGCTTCAACAACTGGCTACTATGAGTGAGAGTAGAGGAACGAAGGAAGGAAGGAAGGAAAGAAGGAAGGAAGAAAGGAAGGAAGGAAGGGAGGGAGGGAGGGAGGGGAGAAGCAGAGATGGACAACCCAGAGAGAATGGAGAGAGAAAAAATACAAACATGTAGGGAATAATCAAATGTTGTTGCAACTGTTAATGAAATTCAATATAATCTGTTATTAATTTGCCTTAAACCCTCCCTGAGATATCACAGTGGAAAATATACTTCCTTTACATTTATTTTTTATTTAGACACACATATTCTAAACTTTTGTCCAATAATTGATGACATAATACTACAAGTTCAGTAAATTCCTGATGTCACTTTGGTTCAAGACACAGGCATTAAGGTGGATCACATTTATGTCTCACTTCTCATGTAATAGTCGTGTTCTGTTTCGCAAGACTGGCTGCATCCCTAAAGCCCCACTTTTCTCTTTTAGAGGGCTTTTAACTTTTTTTTCTGAATGCCAGGGCAGCCTCCCTTGCTCAACCCTCCTGGCCCCCTTCCAACATTTCTTCCATCCAAAACCACACATCCAAAACCCCCTGCTGCCACCGGTCACCTAGGCAACACAGCAGCTTCCGGGATGGTGCAGGTCAGGAGATCCCGGGGAAAGAGTTTCAAAGCTTTACCTTTGTTCCTTCCATCTCAAAGATGTCTTTGGCTCTGCCCCTTCCTCTCCAGCCATGCAGCTCCTCTCTTCACTCAAGCCCTCTCTTCTCTTGCCAGTCCCCAGGGTCCTCTTTTATGGCTTTCCCCATGCACAACTGAACTCACTCAACTTCATATAGTCACTGCCCCTCCCCCCTCCCCAACAGAAAAAAATCTGTGGAGACACTGAAGCAGGCAAATAGGGAGTTGTCAATTCCCAATAATTGCATCTCTGCAATATCTCTGATGCCCTCTCTCACCTGAAGAGGGTTCTCATCTGAAAGCTTCTCCCTCTCCTCCCAGCACTGTTCCTTAGTACCTTTCACTGCTACTGCCCTAGAAAATGTGCAAAGAGTCTCTGGCTTCCAGTGGATATTAACCTTTCTCCACTTACCTAATGCATGTTGCACACAACTAAGACCCAGGTCTTACCATGCGGTCTGCTGAAACCTTGCAATAAGATTTTGGCATCTAATGAAGGTACCTGCATTCCTTATCCCTGCACTCTGGGCTCTATCATCTGGCCAGTCAGTCAGGATACGAGATGCACAAACCAACTTCCTTTCCCATGCTGTTCCTTTTACCCTTTCCTCTCTCTGAAATTCTCCTCCTTCCTGGGCTTTTCTCCTGCCCGGCTCCAATTCATACTTTAGGGTTTAGCTGAAATGCCACTTTTCCCATAACATTTCCCCCTGATTCCTCTATCTGGAAGCATTCTCTTCTGCCTTGGATGTCCAGAGCATTTTATACCGTCTGGTAAATATCACATTGTACCATGTGCACTAGTTGTCATTTTTACCTACTGGCCTACCATCTTCTTGAGGGTAGAGTTCATATCAGATTCATCTTGGCATTATCCTACCAGTTTTTCACATATACACAGGATAAATAGTAAAGTAGAATGAAAGAAATTATTTTTTAAGTATTTTTTTAATGACAGCAAACTGTCGTTTTTGATTCAGGATTGAGGCAGGCAATGGAAATGAATGAACACAATTAAATATGTCCAGATTTTCTTTCAAGAAACCCCTAGAAAACTGATCTAGAACATTAGTATAATTATCAGTTCAGTTGGTGAAACTGTATTTGAGTAAGATAGCGGACTTCAAAAACGTAGGAATCAGAGATGGCTAAATATAGGTAAGCTTGCAGCTAATAGAGTTAGCTATACTCTTTTTGTGTTGCTTTATTTTTAGCAGATCGTAATAAAAAGTATAATAGGAATGACACCAGCATTGCTGCAAGAAAAATGAAAAAATTTCACAGGATTATCAAGGGACATAGAATGGAATAAAATACACAGTTTTTAACAGCCATAATAAATACAGAAAATAGCAAAGGGACCAGTTAATGATTTTTAAAACTCATCAGAAGAACAAAATCTATGAATTCCACTAGTCAGATGGTGTGCATACTTAGTAAATCTCTCTCTCTCTCATGCTTGTGAGATCCTAAAAATTATTGATTTTTTGGTTTCTATTACAGAGTGGATATAATATTGGGTACTCTTTCCAATATTTTAGATTATATATGGTGTTGCTTTAACTTTTAGATTCCATTAACTTTCTTGGAACATTTATTTTTAAAATACCGTTAGGGTTTGCCAATTACAAATGAAGAAAAAACAACAAGAACAAAAAAAGCTTAATGTCCTCTCAGTTTTGTTTTATACCTTCCCAGATAACCTTTTGAGTTCTCTGGTTTTTAAACATGATAAAATAAAGTTCTACAATTTCCTTAAATATTTTATAATATATGATGAATTTTAAGTTCTGGGAAGCAAAATATGAACACTCTAAGCTATTAATTTCAGCTATGAGACGCTTTCACTGAAAAGGAATTACAGATGCTCTGAGATTTCCATTCTGGAAAGAAATAAGAGTTAAAATAAGGTGGCTGGGTTTTCCCAGAAACACCGTAATGAGGAACATTTATGATATATCATTTTATCAATACCTGTGGCTGTACTCTTCAGTGCCCAATTCCAGAACAGGATGTGGTGGTGGTGAAGGCGGCACTTCATCCTCGGCCCATCCGTCACTGGGAAGCAATAGCTCTAAAAAACAATGAACCAATGAAGCTGTAAACTCGAGGCAGAACTGTTCAGTGCCTGGTTTTATTTCAGTCCATCTCACAGATGCAATTTTCGCCAACACATAAACCAACCTTGAAATAAAGAAGTCCTCCTACAGAAGCGAAGGATTTGTATGAGAGCTCATGCAGCCTGCGTGAGGAAATCTAAGCCTGCTAATGGGTTTTCACACTGGTGACCTGCTGGCAACCCACGGCAAGTCAAGACCATGCATCTTGAATATCTTTTCCCACCTAGAAAAGGCTGACAGTCACTCATGACTTGTGTTCTGTGGAAGATTAACAAAGCCATCTCTTTCGTGCCTTAAGGGTTTTGTAAACAAGACTCTCTAGTGGATACTCTGGATCATATGGAGATTTAGGTATTGGCCTTAGTGACAAAAAGTACTTAAAAAAAATGAGATACTATATATCTACTCACCATTTAGAGATGGTAAAGGGGAAAAATACCCTTTTTGCATCTGTGCCACAATGGAAATACGTGGGTTTGAGGCCTTGGAAGCAAAAAACTAGGGTCAGACCTGGTTTTCTCCCCTACTCAAGATGTATACTTTTCCAACCTAATCTACTCTGGAAAAATTAGACCTGTATCCTGAATATTACTACAACTAATAACAAGCAAGTTTCTTGGGACCCTACCGTGTATAAGACATCGTGCTAAGTTTTATGCTCATTATGTCATATAATACTCATCATTATTACCAACATCAACTCACGTGTGAAAAGCATGATAGAGTGTCTTGGGCAAGCAAAAAAAAATCTGTGTAGCAAGGCCACTATATTTCCAGTCATGGCTCCCACTACTGTGTGAACTTGGCCCAACAACTTAACTTCTCTAAGTCCCATTTTTTTAAATCTATAAAGTGAGGAATAAGAATAGCTTCATTAGAGGAGTATAAGGATTGTATAGGATGGTGCATATTCAAACAGATTTATAAATGCAAAGTGCTAATAAGCAACAAAATGATTATTATTCTATACGTCCTAAACTCTACTGCCTATCTATTACAGTAAGAAATTTGGTAAAAGGTGGACCCTATTTGTCCTTGATTGCTGGAACAAGAGAAAAGTGTCTCCATCCCTACGAAAGGCTGCTGGTAACAGAACCCTGCCTGATTTGCCCACATGCCAGATGTGATGGTTACTTTTATGTGTTAACTTGACTGGTGACTGGGTCCAGGGTACCCAGATAGCTAATCATCATACTTTATTTTGCGTGTTTCTGGGAGGCTGTTTTGGGGTGAGATTAACATTCAAATCAGTAGGCAAAGTAAAGTAAAGTGTCCTCCCTAATGTAGGTGAAACTCATCTAATCAGCTGAAGGTCTGGATAGAATCAAAATTCTGACCGTCCTCCTCTGAGGAGAGAATTCTTCCTGCCTGACTCTTTTCAAACTGAGAAACTGTCATTTTCCTGCCCTTGGACTCAAAAAGAATTACTGACTCTTCCTGGGTCTTGAGTCTGCTGGCTTTTAGACCGGGACTATGCTATTGTCTCTCCTTGGTCTCCCGATTGCTCATTTACCTTGCAAATATTGGGTCTTGACTGGCTCCATAATCATGTAAGCCAATCCTTTATAATCAATCTCATTATATTAGTTACCATATGTTATTATGTATATTATGTTATATGTATTGCTGCATATCACTAAGTGTTATATATGTTTTTACATTATATTATCTGTTATTATATATTTGTATACATGCATATATATCTCATTGGTTCAGTTTCTAAGGAGAACCTAATCCAAACTCTGCCCCAGGGACTAGTATCAAATGGAGGTAATTCCAGCAGTGCCAACATGTGCCTGGGTAGGAGGCTTGAAGCAGAAGATCTGATAGGCAGGGTGACCAAGATATAGAAGCATGGTGAGCAAAGGCAGCCAGCACTGTCCCCCTGCACTGCTCCCCACCCAAGTGACCTAGCGATTTGGTAATATGGCGGCAGTCAGGCAGCCAGAGGCTTACTGATAGGAATAGAACAGAACAAAAGGAATACACTATAAACTGGGGACAAGGGACACAGTGGGACAACATTTTCCACTGGCTGTAATCTCTCTACCCTCAACTTCTTAGCCCATCTTTCACACTGGTGATAAATATTGCTGTGATCATGTAACTTGCCCTCTCAGAAACCTCTCAGTTGCACACAGTAGCCTAAAGAAGGTCTGTGCCCTTCACGGGCAACTTCATCTCCTATTACACATTAGCTACCCAAGACTACTTACTGTTCCCCAACCACCAGCCTGGGCTTTCCTGCCTCAGTGTGTTTGCTTGCATAACTGAAAATCCACTCCCATCCATCAAAGTCCCACCCTTCTCTCAAGGTCCACCTCAAATATCATCACCTCTATGAAACTTTTACTATTTCTCTGGGATCTGTCAATACTTTTAGAATAATGACAGAGAATACTTGTGTTCACATCTGTGTGCACATGCAAACCTCATTTCTTTCTTCCTGTACATGCAGACCTCATTTCCCAGCTTCTTTGTACCTAGACTAGTTCTTTAGAATAGAATGTGAATTTGTCTGGTCATCGTCATCCCCAGTCTCAATGGTTAAGAAAGGGTGCACTCTCTCTACCTTTCCCATCTACCAACTGCAAGAAGGAGTGGCTGAGGCTCTAGAAAATGGTCCAGCTGCCAATGAAAGGAGCTCAGGACCCTCAGTCACTGCAGAGAGCACGGACTCCATCCTTCTGCCTCGCTGGGCTGTGATAAGACCAGAAAAATACTTCCACTGCTTTTGTCCATTGGCAATGGATTTATCTATTATTATTATTATTGAAATAATTCCACTTATAACATTTATCACATGCTGATTTTGCAATGAGCTATCGATCTATCACCTATGTATCTATTTGTCTTACTGGACCATAGAGAAACTCCTCCTTGTCCTCCTTCTCCTCTCGCTCCTCTTCTTCAGCATCTTCTCTGGCTTCTTCAAGTTTTGTTACAATCATTACCTTTAATTTTTATTTTACCCACATGAACAATCTATATTTTTAAAGTAGTGGGGCCCCTGGGTGGGTTAAGTCAGTTAAGTGTCCGACTTTGGCTCAGGTCATGATCTCACAGTTCGTGGGTTTGAGCCCTGTGTCTGGCTGTGCTGACAGCTCAGAGCCTGGAGCCTGCTTCGGATTCTGTGTCTCCCTCTCTCTCTGCCCTTTCCCTGCTCATGCTCTGTCTCTGTCTCTCAAAAATAAATAAACATTAAAAAAATTTTTAAAAAAATAAATAAAGTAGCTGTAGGTAGAGAAGTACATGCCTTCTTTGTTGACCCTTTATCCTAGGTACATTTTTAAACATATTCAGATGTTATAAGGAATTTTTTTTCCTCTGGGCCCAACCACCTCTATTAAGCCTATAGCAATGTGAAAATCTGGAATTATTTTCTCCAAAAAAAAATTTCTGGATTTCATCACACGTACAAGTTTAAGTCTTGATAGTCATCCTAGTTTTATGGCTGTGAATATTGCCAGTGCACCCTCTAGCATTCATACATGAATGAATGTAACCGCTTCATTCATGACCCAATGACCCTGATTTTAATCATCATTTCTCATGGTTGTTACTTGTTTTACAGATCACACCCTGTTAGGGCCAAATCAGAAAAGAAGAGTAAAAGAGATTGCAACTTTAGACAAGGGCTCAGCAAGCTATGGCCCTGGTCCAAAACAAACCTGCCATCTGGTTTTGAACATAAAGTTTCATTGAACAGTCATGCTCACTCATTTGCGTACTGTCTATGGCTGCCTTTGCACTATAGTGGGGGAGCAGAAAAGTTGAAACAGAGATCTCTTGGCCTGCAAAGCCTAACATATTTACTATCTGGTCATTTAAAGTTTGTTGAGCTCTGCTTTAGATTTCTTTATAATTAAAAAAAATATTTTAAACCTATTCTTGAAGGCTATAACAATATCGTATTCACCTTTGCATCCCTGATAGTATATCCTGCACAATGGAGGTATACAATAAACATCAGGCAAATTGAAAAGTATAATTCAATTTCTGATCATCACTCCAGAGGTAGTGCCTTATGTGCTATAGAGGGGTGGACACATGCTGGTTCCCCAGAGAAGGCACATGAGGAATAATTATACATTATGTGTCTCCTCAAAGGACCTTAGGTAACATGGGACCAGTGAGACAGAATACAGAACCAAAGGGCTTGGTTTGGGGTGGGGATGGAAGGTCTACGGGAGTCTCCGTTGGGTCCTGGGCAGACCTGGGGCAATGTGTGACTCATACATGGGACTGGAGTGCACTTGAGCTGAAAGGTGAAGGGAAGCAGGTGTAGAATACAACAGGGGAGACCAGAGCAATGAAAGAGAGGTAACAGCAAACCAGAGGCAAATGGTGCTTATTACTACTACTTGACTATTACTTGGCCAGGGTGAGATCTGCTGGCAAAATGCTTCAGAAAATACAGTGTTGGAAGTTCATGTTATTATCATTCAAATGATTCATAGGATTTTATAGTAAACCTTTGGGACACAGCCCCCATCCTGATTCCCATCTTGGAGCTCCACACTTATTCTAGTACAGGCATTGCTAGCAATTCTCGAACACAAATGTGAATTTTTCTGTGTTACAATTTCTACAAATGTTAGTTCCAAAAATGCCTTTTCCATGTAACAGCTTGACAGGAATATGTGTGTGTGTGTGTGTGTGTGTGTATGTGTGTATATATATATATATATATATATACACACCATGGAACTGTGGGTGGTATGTACTATTATTACAAAAATAGATGGAACACAGCATATCAACATTGAATTTTTAAATATACAAAGGAAAGGAAAAAGAGAAGAAAAAAAGTTAATGTTTTGGCTGTAACAGTTCCTTTCCTCACTAGACTTTACATTTTGTCAACTCAATCTTGTTTTCCTAAGCGGCTCCTTAAAACACCTGTTAGGGTTGAGTCAACACTCACCCAGGTTTCATGAGCATTAGTGGCCTACTGCTACCTCAGATGCATTGGAAACTCAGAAACTCTCAATGATTCTCAAAATTTTAATTTTTTTTCATATTACAAAGGTGATGATCATGATATTATTCTATAGCATCATGTTTATAAATTCTAGTGTGTGTGTATATATATATATACACACATATATACATACATATATATACACACACACATATATACATATATGCCAATAGGCTTACATAAAAAAAAAGACAATTTCCTCTACTGGCCTCTTACAATTAAAATGTAATGAGTCCATGCCTTGATTGGCATTGATTATACAATACTCTTTAACTGAGTATTGTATAACAGATCCACAAGGAAATAACAACAATAGGTTTTTACTGCTTAAAAAAATAATATTCAGTGCAGTCACTTCTTGAAAGAACTGGATTTTTTTTGTCACCTTGGAAAACTGACATGGAAGAAGGAAGTGGAGCAGGAACCCTGTAGGTGGCTGACCTGTGCAGTTTCCACTAGTGTAAAAAGGTGTTCTACCTGGAAGCATGTGTCAAAAGGAAGAGAAAAGGGACTCCTAGTAATCTTCTATGGCCACGTGTACCCAAAGGACTCTTAATTGTTCAGTGGAAATACAAACTCAAAGTTTCATAGTAAGCCATTTTATTTTTAGCAAGTTCTTTGACTAGGCTTTATTATTTAAATTTTTTCCCCTGGGGGCATCTGGATGGTTCAGTCAGTAAAGCATCCAACTTCAGCTCAGATTATGATCTCATGGTTTGTGAGTTCGAGCCCCACATTGGGCTCTGTGCTGACAGCTCAGAGCCTGGAGCCTGCTTTGGATTCTGTGCCCCTTCTCTCTCTGTCCCTCTCCTGCTTGCTCTCTCTCTCTCTGTCTCTCTCTCAAAAATAAACATTAAAAAAATTTTTTTAAATACATAATTTTTTTTTCTGGGTGTATCCTTACACTGAACTAGTTCTATAGTTTCATTATTTTGGCCTTTGCTACTCGTTCTGGAGGTACTATCCCATTTTCCTGGGTATCTCAATGTCTTCTGAAAATACTCTGTGTAATTATCACTTCAGCATCAATATTTTATAGCTATTAAAAAATGAGGGGCGCGTGCCTAGCTTAGTTGGTGGAGCATGAGACTCTCGTACTTGAGGTTGTGGGTTCAAGCCCTGTGCTGGGTGCACAGATTTCTTACATAATAAAACCTAAAAAAAAAAAAAAAAAAAAAAAAAGAAACATGATGGGAGATAATGTGCCAATATTCCTTTGGATGTCACTGGTATAATTAAGAATAAAACTCTGAACTTGGATTGTCACTTATCACATGTTGCTTGAGAATTAAATGCCAATCAAATTATGTAAAGGCTAGATACTTTAATACAGATGGTAATGTCCTTAATCATTATATGGGCATGGTAGAGAGAAAGCTGTGCTAGTCTGTGTAAAACTTGACGTTTCTTCCCCAGATTCTTCTGCTACTATGATTTAAGGTCTCAGGGAGAGATCTTGCTTTGTCAAGACAAATTTTAATTTCTTAAAGAAGATGAGAAAAGACATACTGAGTATTTCTTTATCGGACACAAAGCCAAGTGAGCTTTTAATGGACATTCTTGGTATCAGGTGAAAGGACTTCAACAATTTCAAGAGATCAGTGTAAGACAGGGTCCTTGTAGGGGTTTAGGGAATGAACTTGAATCTGAGAGACAAGGGCTGAATCCAGGATCTGCATGGATCAAGTATGTAGTCTTGGCTAAATTGTTTACTTTCTTTCTATTTTTTCATCTGTAAAGTGAGTATAATTGTTGTAATAATAGTATTACCCACTTCCAATGTGCATGTAAATTGCTTAACACAGAATCCAACAGACAGTAAACACTTAATAAATGGTCACAGCTGTTGCTGCTACTCTCACTAAAATGGAGGAAGTCAGAGGAAAAGCCAATGTCTTATTCTGATGAAACAATTCTAGAGGAATCTGAGATGTACAAGCCTGTTCTGATGGAGTTCTCAGAGTTTAGAAATTGTTCTCCTATAAATTTGGGTGACATCATAGATGTAAATAAGAGATCGATTACATAAACAGTACCTCCATTCGATAGATTACTATACAACCACTGAACGTGATGCCGTAAAATATTCAATGGAGCGAGATGATCATAATGTGTTATTAATCAAAAGAGCAATTTCCTAAACATTATATATATTTTATTTTCATTTAATTTTATATATGCATATTTGTATGAAGGAAAGAACTGAAATATAGATGCAAATATGTTATTGATTAGTATCTCTGATAGTTAGAAATATGAGTAATATTAAACTTTCTTTTTATTGCTGTTCCCCAAATTTCTATAATGAATATGTATTGCCTTTGCAATACAAAAAACTTAATGTTATTAAAAAGAAAGGAGATGCAGGGAAATAAAAAAAATTTTTCTTGGTGACCTGAAGTACAAGTTTTTAAAAACAAAGAAAAGCCCAGGGACACCTGGGTGGCTCAGTAGGTTAAGAGTCTGATTCTTGATTTCGGCTCAGGTCATGATCTCACTGTTGTGAGATCGAGCCCCAAAATGGGGCTCTGCAATGGGCGTGGAGCCTACTTAAGACTCTCTCTCTGTCTCTCTGTCTCTTTCTCTCTGCCCCTCCCCCACTCACATCACACTCTCTCTCTCCTCTCTCTCAAACCAAAAATAAACAAAGTCCAAATGTTTTATATATAGAGGTATACTAGTACAACATTATAAGGAGAAGACAATGTAGGGAGGGAATAATAAGAACATTCCAACTGTTACAAAATGGTCTTGGTTATGGTATTTACCACACTCTTCCTAGAATCAAGCATAAATCTATGAATCATGTTGTGACTATTTTATGGTTTAATACTAGTCCATACATTTTTTTAAAGTATAGTAATTATTTATATTAGGTAACTTCTTATATCAAAAGATTGTTGAAAAAAAATTACACTTTGCCACTTTTTTTTTCTCCAGGCATGGTTTGTTTTATATATAATCCTTCCTGTTTGGGGCAGCAAGCACAGAAACTGTCACTTAGACTGGAGGCAATGCCAGGAATCTGCTTCACAACTTCTGAGTCAGCTCTCCCACCCATCATCTCTCAGTGTTCATGACTCAGGGTAACAAAGTCTGCACTTAGTCTAATTAACTCCCTTTTGTTCCTTTTTCTTTTTTAATAAAAAAATAGTCTCGTGCTTTCTCACACCATTTGCAGTACATGGAAATGGAAAGACTCTTACCTTTCTGTTTATCTTGTGAACTGTAAGTGCCAAATGGATGCAGTGAACTATTATCATTTCTCCTGGAGGTGGTTATAGTGTTTTGACAATTCTCAAAGCATGGCTTAGAAGATGCCCCACACTCTGCAGGTTCCTAAGGGATGAAAATAAAAATTACATTTGCTTTTTAAATATGTTCTAACTTGGTCAATGAAAGCAAAGTAGGACAACAATCAATTTATGAACAATCCTCCAAAAGGCTATGGCACAGAAATTCTCGACTGAAAAATCAAAATGGCCCTATCAGTTAATAAAACATCTTTGAATATGAAATTAAAAAAATACTGACAATGTGGTGCTAAGGATTAGGAGTACTCATAGCCAACACAAAAGAGGATTAACTGTATTATTCTTTCCCTCCACTTACAACTGGCTTCTTTCAAATTTTCTTCCATCTGGGAGTACAGCTCGTGGCAGTGTCAATACAACAATACAGTCATGCCAAGGGTGTTTTTCTGCCAACCAGCTTGTTCCTCACTCTCTCCCTCAGTGACTAAGTGCATATGCTCTAGGACAAGTCAGAACCTAAGCAGGCTTGCCACTGAAATGCCATGAGTGTGTCCCACTGCAGACACTAGGTCTTTTGGCCAGAAGCTAAAACAAATCCTGTGACAATTCCAGACAGTAGTTCTCCTGAGCGTTCCCCCCCCCCTTTTTTGATATTCTCCCCTCCTCTTTTGATTTTGATGGACTGCAAACAAATTCAGTGTCTTTAAAATGGCCAGAGTAACATGCCCACAAGACATATGACACAGGTGTGAAGAGGCAGTAGAAAGGGGCCAGGTGTAAAGAGCTCTAGCTGTTTGTTCAAGAGGATTGAGGCACAGAGAATGGGGTTCTGCTCTTGCTCATATATGTGCCTTCCTAACACAAGGAAGTAATGTGGAAGCCATCTCATGGTTGTGGCCTTGACAGTCTGTGAGATGAACTTGCCCAAAGAGAAACACAGATCTGATCCCCCCTCTTCCACCCTCCGAGCTCTTTCCTTCTGAGCAAAGCATCTGGCCCAAGCAATTTGTTTATACTTTCCTCTCAGTTACAAAAACTTGGTATCCTAAACAAAATATTTAAAACATTCAATTTATGCATTCTTAATAATTAAAATGTTTTCAGCTGCTGAAGCTCTGTTAGCTTTTTGTCAGGCTCATAACGTTTTCCCCACATCCAGGGTTACCCTCTGCCTCTGTATTGCTAGTCAACCCAAATTCAGCAGACTTCTCCTAAATTAAAGCTGGAGGCCAGGCAGGCAGGAGGGCTAGGGTTTACCTCGCACAGCCTTGTGCTTTAACAACAACAAGAACAACAACAACGGCAATTCTGCTTCCCCAGCTCTTTGATAAATGACACAGTCGATATCCCAACAACTGATCAGTAACCAGCCTAATTAAAGTATTCAGCCTGTAAAATAGAGCTGTCGCAGAGCCCTCCATTAGTGTCCCAGCCAATAAAAAATATAATGGATTTTTAAACATATTCTCCTTCTACCAAGATGAGCTTGTAGCGGGGAGGGAAATGTTTTGGGGAAGAGGAAAAAAAAACAGGTCATAACCCATTTTTTAATACCAAGTCTCTAGGCTCAAATAGAATTACAATTGAACCTCAAGCTCATCCTTTGAAAAACATGTTTCTGTTTCAAATGATTTTGATTCAATCAAGGACTCATTATGTATTCTTCACGAGGTCCTCATCAAAACTGTTTACGTATCTTGTGCATCTGGGTAATGTGGGAAAATACTCCAACAACTATATATTTTGACTTTTCTTAAGTAGCTTCTTCATTTTTTTTTATATCAATATAATGTTCAAGTAACCATTTTGGTAATCTTGCCAAATCTAACTAATTGATTTGCCTGCGTGTATGAGCGGTGCTGAGACCTTTTTCTAGGTTACGATGGTTTTTATTGTACCTGAGGCTGATTGCTGCTCCATGGGAGAAGATACCAAAAACACGAGTGCACAACATATGTTGTGACACAGTAAGACACAGAGCTTGGAGATCAAATAGCTGCAGACTTTTTTTTTCCAATTTAATAAAGATTAGTTGTACATTAGAGGATGCTGTCTTTATAAGAAAAAATGCTCTTTAATCTTCATGGGTACCACAGAGATTCCTGGTAGCTGAGAAAATCAAGTGCCTGTATGTTCCCCATGGAAAGCATGTAAATATGAGGGAAACTAAAAAGGGCTCTTGTTTAAATGTCCTCGTAAAAATCACTTTTTGTCCCATTTCTTAATTCCCAATTAATTTCCTAGTGAACTTATTAATAAGACACTTCTGAGGATGGGCAACAAACTAAAAATTCGGTTCTTCCTTCTGATGGAATAATTGTCAACCTACCCCAGAGTGTGAGAATTAACATGGAAATACCTGCCATAAAGGAGAATGCAAATGTTAAAATGTCTCAATTAGATGAGCCAAAATACAGAACACTTACCCACTAGGCATACACCTGTTTTAGAGAAAGACATGGAATCAGGGAAGGTGTGAGGTCAGGGACACAACTCCTAACAATCGTATTCATTTTTTCTTTCTTTTCTTTTTTACTTAACTTTTGCTATTTGCACAGGTGTGGTACTCTACAGTAGCACCTTCCTGACTTTTCTCTTAGTTGAAATATCTTTGTTCCAAGAAATCTTAAGGGAGACGTAATACACAGATACACAGAAGGGGGAGCTTAGGGGCCCACAGACCATCCTTCAGACCCATCCCCGAAAACTGGGTACCATGAATCCCAAGGCTCTAGAGTAAGAATCAAAGTAAACCAGAAAGGAGCCAATTCTGTCACGGATGGAAGCAATAGATAAGGGTTTTATAACTATGTACATAAGTAAAATCCATTAAATATTCATGGAAGCCTCTGTCACTTAAGCAGACACAAATGTTGAAAACGAGTTGGCTCATTATATATAGTCTCCAGTAATTGGCCAATTTACATTTATTTAACATTTACAAGGTTACATACAGAAGAGTAAAAAGGTACAGTTACTCTCTTCCAATAGCTGATAATATAAGAAAGTGAGGTATAGTTTATGAGTTTACTACTTCAGCTGACCCCCTCAGATAAAGTAGGTCTCAGATGCATCTTTTATTCATTCATTCAACAATATTTATTAAGTGTCTACTGTGTGCTGGGAAATGAGGATACATTAAGGGATAAAACAGACAACAGTATCTGTCATCTGTAAGTGCTCAGCACTCAACTATGTATGTCTTCACATCTCCAGAAAATGGACAATCTGGGATTTTTACTCAAGTCATCCACAACTTTAGAGCCTAAGCTTTTAACTGCTATGAGCTTCAACTACCTTCCACTATTGCTTAATTTGAAAAATCCTCTTTTTTTAAGTTGAACTTATTATTAAAGCTAATATTTTAAATTAGTGTGTTAATAGTATTCTATGTTAACTTTGTGTATCACTGTATTCACAAATATTACTTGTCCTCAGACAATATTTGTTTGATTTGCTTACGTTTTTCTTAACTGTTAACTATGATCAACTGTTTTCTCCTTATCTTTTCTTAAAATATATTTCAGGAGTATTTAGTAATTATTTTTAATATATTAGAGAAAATAATGTTTTAGGAATATTTTATATTTATTATAAACATACTAACATAATTGTATAATTTAATAATTATATAATACATATATATTATAATTGTATATAAGTGAAATGTTTAGGGATATTGGCATTCAAGAATATTTTATGGTTACACTCCATGTCTAGGTAAACATATTTTTTATATTAAAAAAATCCAGAGAAAAATCATGATAAAATATTGCAAAAATACTTATTTAATTAAAAACATTTATTTAATACCATGAAGCAAGTAGCTTGCTCAATAGTTCAAATTTTAAATTAGTTAAGTCCCAGGTCTATATTACCCATGTGCACATTATGGAGGCAAATATACAGAGCTGAGTGCATTATAACAATCTTCATATTAAGCACTATATACATCTGATTAAGAACTTTCCAAGTATGGACAGTATTAGCACCTCAATCAAAAAGTATATAAAGATGTTATATAGTTTAATAGTTTATAATATGATAAAGCCTTATTCATAAAGTCTAAAGCTCTAGAAATTTCTGGGGAGAAAATATGGACTTGTTACATTTGATAAATTATTTACCTTGCATGCACATTTCTATATCTTCTAGTTTTACCTGTAATATACAACCACACATAAATCCATCAGAGCCCTTTGGGGGCAGGTTTTTTCAATTTCAGAATCAGTATGATACTAGTGATGGAAGTTTGCATTTCCTAGGGCCCTTTGGGTAATCTGCAGAGGGAACTAAAGATATGCATCACCTCCGTTGGTCTCTCTGGCCTCCGCAGAATCACCAATTGGATCATCCCTCGAATGTTTCCCTCCATGGACATTGATCGCCTCAGTGTCTCCATAGCTTCGTGGTTAGACTTTCCCAAAAGAGATTCCCCATTTACAGCAATCAGCTGGTCATTCATCCGCAGACGACCATCCTAGGACAGAGGAAAGAAAAACAGTGTTAAACAGAGAAAAGTATGGTGATGATGTATGGCTCTTTCAGGAAAAGTTCAAGTTTAAAAAGAAAAAAAAAAAGAAAAAAAAATCCCAGCCATTAGGAATGATTTATTTTCTATGGCAGAAAAAGGTTCTGGAGCTTATCAAATAGTCACGAATACTAATAATAATGAGCTGTGTGAAAGTGTTTTTTAGAAATCTCAGAGTCCCAAGCTGCAATAATTTAGACATTTGTATAATGTCTCTTACCTAAATCTTTGGCAAGCATGCTAACCTAGCCCAATTCTGCCATTTTCTCTTGCAGGGACCATATTGGCTCAAGGAAAGGGGGTTTGGAAGCAGAAGGAAGTGGTCACATCACTAGAAACAAGGGTTTGCATTTTCAGGCACAGAGAGACATCATGCTTAAATGTTGCATGTTTGACAGCCGTAATGTGTCTCCTATATATTACTGCTAAGTCTGTTGAATGGTGCTGGAAGAAAAAAAAAAAAAAGCTCATGTTATTTTCTCTAACACGACGAAAAGGTTGCTAGTCTGCAGAAGAACACAGAGGTGTCCAGTGAAGGGCCGATTTGCTATGATGTCTTCTGGCAGAAAAGCACGACAAAGGAGACTGTCAAGCTTTTTGCATGCAGGCTTGGAATGATTAGTACTTTTACCCAGTATCTTCAGGAAACCACATTCTATAAAGTACACAGAGCCTCAACATGTGGATAGGCAGCCCAGACGCTAGTCTACATCACTTCTAGGTACTAGTCATCTTCAGCCAGAAGCATCTCACAAGCTAGGGATGCCAACGGTAACTAGCAAACTGGAGTGGCCACTCTGCAGACGAAAGGACTTGAGGGGACCAAAGCGCATCTCCCTAACAGGCAGCCTCAATGGAAAAAATGCTTAAAATACAGTCAATTTAGGGACATGCCTTATACCTATTTCACACTAAGGTAGAAAGTTCTCGCTATGAGGCATAGATGTAATTTTAGTACTATTATGACGTTGTTGCCAATAAACTTAACAGAAGTTCCAGTAGGTACAATTGCCCTTCCTAGAGAATTTTTCCATAATTAGCTCTAGAATTCAAAGAACTCAAGAAGTAGATCAACATTTTTATTTGCATTTTTCAGATAAGGAAACTTAAGCAGGGAAGGGCTGCAACTTGCCCAAATCACAAAAGCAAGTCACAGACAAAGTGACCCAAATGCAGGTTTTCAGGCACCTTGGCTCTTTGGTCTCTACTAGACTTGTCTTTGTTACTTGGTCTCTAGACTATAGTTATACAACATGAAAGTACGAAAGGAAAATACTAAAGAATTTTGTTGGTAGTAAGTATCTGGGATCCACGTTCAAATTTAACATAATAAAATACAAAAAACAAAACTTCCCTAAGAAATGAGAAAAACAGACATACAATGAACAATAGAACCAACTGTGCAGCTCTGGGAAGAAATCCTCTGGACAAGCAGATAAACTCTGACTAACTCGGTAGCAGATGGTCAGCGGAAGTCCTTCTGCAGACAGTGGGGGGAAAGGGTGAGCGGGGAAGGCTGCTCTGGAGAGCTAATGCCCTGGAGGAGATGCTCAGCATGTGCCGCCTTCTGGAGAGGGCGCTGGCCATCCAGGATCATGGAGGCCATCCAAAGGAGCACAAGCTCCTGAATGAAGAAATGGAGATGGTGGGACAACAGGATCGATTGAGAAGGGCACACAATCAGAGCTGTACACTGTCTGAGTGGACTGCCTCCACAGAGTGTAATGTCTCCTCCCTTCCTCTTGGTTTCCCACTCCACTTAACCTTTACCCTAATTTGGAGCAAATCTGGAAATGAGATTTACAGGAAAGGCCAAACAAGAAAGAAATCTCTTCATTTCTGTTATCTAATTTTGAGTGAGGCGCATAAAGAATGAGGTTAAGGTTACACAAAACAGGGTAAAACAAAAACAACCGTAATGGTTTAGTCATGTGAAGTTAGACACAACATGAGAAATCCTTCTATCCTATTTTGGCATTTAGTGGAAGGAGGGCTATTGGGTTGAATCTTGAGAAGGAGGTCGGGAGAGTCACTAAAATTCGGATGAATGATTTTTAAAGAGGAGGAGGAAACAGAAGAATTAGACCAAGATTCCGGCTCTGTCAACAGGAAATGAGGTCTACTAGGTGTTGGATTTGCAGAGGCTTAGTCTTGGCAGGACACCTTGTCCTCTTTGGCATGAAGAAGGATAATGATTGAAACTTTATGGGTATCTCTAGAAAGGAGGAAATAAAATCTGAGTGAGATTCCACCTGGTAACTTCCTGTGAACCTTGTCTGTGAAGTATGAGGCAAAGTCTGAGTGAAGAGGTAAACAGAGAAAAGGAGATGTGAAGATGTAAGGTCTTTCTTTCTTTCTTTCTTTCTCTTTTTTTTTTTAAATAATCTCTCACTAACATGTACTAAGCACAAACTTTCATTTTCAGCTACATTCCAAGTCTCAAGCATACAGAACTACATTGAAGTAGAACATGTTTGCTATATTTAGTCCAAAACAAAAAGGCAGGTCAGGTCACCCAAGGACAGCTGGGATTTTTTTTTTAGAAGACATCCACATTTATCACAAATATCACTGGAGAGCTATGGGCATGATAAAAATCCACACACTCTCATTTTCAGGCTTGGCTGGGTCTGTTGCTCTTGGTGCATGCTTTCTCTATCTAAGATAAATGATGGGTAATTTCATTAACGGTGATGCCAGTAAGTGCCACGTTGTCCTAACATTTAGAATATAATCACAGAATTTAGAGCTGGAAAGGTCCTTAGAGGTCATCTTGTCCAACCTCTTCTGTTTATGGATAAATAATGTGATGCCCAAAGATGATGAGAAACCATTTATTGAACTCCTCTTAAGGACTTCCCCATGGGTTAGGACTTGCTTGGCTAGTTTGGGTCAGAGCTAGACCAGAATAGCCCAACTCCTGGCTTCTCAGCATTCTCGATTTCCTAACTGTCCTCTCTGCTACATAGATGACAATGACTAGTTCCAAAAGAAATAATGCTTCAAGAAAAAAGAAACCTTCAAAACCAGAGAGGACAATATGCCACCAGATGTCTTCTAGAGGAGAATCCTGTATGAATTCCAGAGTCAGATGGCAGAAGATGTGGGGACTGGTGAGTGTGTGCCAGGCGATGGCAGGACAGGGATGCAAAGTAGAAGCAGGAGACAAAAATTTGCTCACATTTGTACCTCTATAAACATACATGCATCCCATGTCTGGTCTTGATCTAAAATGAAAGTGATTCATTGGAAACCTCCTTACATAGCTCTAACTCAAACTCATTAAATATCCTTCACAATTGTGTATGACTCTGTGTATGCTTTGGAATAGTTTTGACCAAAAAAAGTACTTTTTTTAGGTTTTATCTTTTTCTATTAATATTGTGTTTAAGTAAATACTTAGACACGAGAATGCTAACTCTCATCAACTGATTTTATATAAGTGAACTCAACTATCCAGGGATATGACTCAGTAATTTTCAAATGTTTATTTCATTGTAATCTGGGCCATGCTTGCATTCATTAAAGAAAAAAATCCCTTTCTGCTATCGACTCAATGTTTGTGTCCCTCGCCCCCCACCCCCTTCCAAATACAACATGAGGTTATTAGGATAAAAGTTTCTGAATGGGATCGGTGCCCCTAAGAAACAGGCCTGGGAGAGAACCCTCACCCCCTCTGCTGTGTGAGGGCACAGCAGGCAGATGGCCATCTATCAACTTGAAGTGGGCTCTTACCTGATACTAAATCTGCTGCCATCTTGATTTTAGACTTCAGTCTCCAGAACTGGGAGAAATAAATTCTTTTTCAATAAGCCACCCAGTCTTTGATAGTCTTCTAAAGCAGCCCAAACAGACTAAGACACTTTCCTTCCTGTTTTACTGCCATCAGACCCCTAACTAACAGGACTCCTCACCTGGCAACTATACTCTTCACCTCTGCCCACCACCCATAACCAACTCTATCCATCCTCAAGCCAGGAGGGAGTAAAGGAAATTCCCAAAAGAGGAAGAAAAAAAAAAAAAGGAGGAGGAGAACAGAGTAAAGATAAAAAGTAACTTCCTTAGGATACTGTAGGACAAATAAAAACTGGTATAAGATTAGGTTTTGTCCATGTCCTGGGATTGCTTCAGCTCTCACCAGCCCTAACTTGGTTCTAATGCAATAGGATGAATGGACCAGGAGACAAGATGTTTGAGTATGACATCCCCCTTTTAGAGAACACCTAATATAGGCTAGTCCTTATGCAAATATTTTGTATATGCTCGCTCATTTTTTTCTCACAACAACTTTGTGGTAGAAATACTACTTTATACTATTTAAGAGATATAGAAATGGAGGCTCAAGTATAATAAGTGATTTGTCAAAGGTTTTTGGCATGGCTAGGTCTCCTCAGGCATGTACCTGTCATCAGAGTACATCAGAGTTCTAGAGATGATTAGAGACACTATAGTTATTAATGACAATAATTATTTAATAAGCTTCTTTGTGTAGTCATTGTGCTAAACCCATCATGTGCACGAGACAATTTAATCCTTACAACAATCCTATACATTGGGGACTGTTGCCCTCATTTTATAAAAAAGAAACCAAGAATTAGGTCAGTTAAATGCATTGTTGCAAGTCACATTTCTAAAGCAGATTTGAACTAGGACTGGGTCACACTGAAGGCCACATTTCCAACTAATTTGCTCCACAGCTGTATATTTAGACCAGATAATTCTTTGTAATGTGGGCAGGCAGGTACTTTGTAGTATGTTTCATGCACCCACTGAAGTATATCCATGATTTCCAGGGGGTCTAGTGACCTTGTATTTCAGCATCTGTTGTACCGCAGTGCCTGGGCACTATCTCTACCATGATTACTGGTGACATGGCATGGCTTAATCCACCTCTTTGGGTCAATTTTTGTAAGTCCCCTTCCCTCTAAAGTTCTAATGAACACAGAGGGGAGAGTAAGAAAGCCAAAGTGAAGAACTAGCCTCTGCAAAACATGAGATAAGCATGAGGGAGTGGGCTGGCTTTCTCAGGAGTAGCTGGCTGGAGCCCAAGGCCAGTCCGCATTAGGCCAGGGTGTTGAGAGGATTAATCATGACCAGATGTCGGCTCCTGCCTCTGCATGTTTCTAAGGAGGCTGTCAGTAAAACCTTCTGGGATCTTATCAACACCCAGAACCCAAATCCCAAAGCCTGACTTCAGACTGCAGAGCAGGATTTCCCTGGGGCGTGGTGGGACTCCAGGTCAGATGACACCTGATTGAGGGAAAGGACTGTCCTGAACAAATCCTTCACAAGGCCCTAAAAATCATTCCATGATAACATCTGCCTACCATATTTTTGGAAAAAAAAATCGTACCTAAAAAACCCCTTGCATTCCAGATTGAAATCATTTGGCTTCATTTAAAAACAATAGCAATAAAAGGAAAAGAATAAATCAAGATTTTTTAAAGTACAGTTTTTAAAACAAAGAAGGGGAATAAAGAAAGTTGCTAAGATTAGAAGCATGTAAGGTCGTCTTGAGGAGTACCTACCTACATTCATCAATGTTTTACATCATCAATCCTAACGCAATTTCAACCAATACAAACAAGGCCATTCTTTCCAAATCAGAGCTCTAGGTTGTCCAGGGACAAGAAGTTGCATTCTGGGGTATACACCATGGTGATGGACCACATTCCTCCCTCTGTCCAAAATGTCCTTTGCATTCCTGCTCACCCACTGAATATCTATCTATGCTTCAAAACAAGGCTCAACGACTGCCTTCCATTCATAGATTTCTCCATGGGCAGAATTAATTGCTCCATTATCTCAACACCCATGCTACTTTAATACTCATCTACCATACCTTTATCATGTTCGATATATATTTGCTTATATATTTAACTTGTTATGTCATCAGCTTCCTGGATTACGGAATGAGTTGTTTTAAGTTTCCCATCTCCAGTCCACTATATATTGTCGAACTCATAACAGATGTTCAAGAAAAGCATGCTAAATTGAGTCACTTGTAAGATCTGTCATTCAGGTGCTCTGGACCTGGTGTAGGTTTCATCTACAATGAGCAAATGGCTTATTTACAAACTGGAACTATGAGAGATTCGTGAACGCAGGCTGGCCAGCACACGTTCACACATACACAGACTTTTAGACTTGTGAAAGTGAAGCCTGATTACTTTCTGTGTACTGGCCCAAGAGCTACTTCCTCAACTACTGTACAATTTAAATTTATTCATTTAATTCAGCAATTGTTTTAAGAGCCTCACTCCATCATTACGTAGCAACCTGGCAGAGTCTCAGCAATATACTGTTACTTGTTTGTGGAATTTGAAACTGTTTTTGCCAAAGATAATTGGCAAAGATAATTGGCAAAGAATATTGTTTAGAGCATCGGAACATACACAACCCAAATATCCTGATATAGTACTTTCAAAATGTATTATAATTATTTCATTTTAACCTCCCTCTGGAAAAATATGGGGAATGAATATATTGCCATTTATAGACTCTCCGATAGTCATTATTGAGTCTTACAATTTCCTCAGCAAGAAAGATTGAGAAGCACTGACTTAGAGTGATCACAAATATTCACTGGCCTACTACGCAATAACGGTATTTTGTGCTTATCTGACACTTCTTCTGCTTCCTGTCATTTCAGCTTCCTCTCCATATATGCCTATCTCCTTTCTAATTTTCTGTTTTTGGTTTACTTTGGCCTAGAAAACTGGATAATGAAAAGCTTATTAAGGCATATGTGTTTTATATGAATTAAGAAGATTCTACATGAATGGCTGACCAGACTAGAATCTGAGACCTTTTCAACTCATTGAAAATCATTCTTATTTATTGTTTTAAAAATGAACTATGCTCTTATTTGTGCTAAAATTGCTTAAAGTCTGGTCACTAGAAGAATGGGTCCAAAGCAAAGTGCCAAGAAAAAAACTGGGACCACATTATGAATATATATGTGTGTGTGCGTGTGTGTGCGTGTGTGTGTGTATACACACACACACACACACACATATATATATATAAATTCTTTCTATATATATAGAATATATAACTATTTTATAAATACCCATAATGAATGTGAAATAGCTTTATAGGTGAGAGGTACTATTTTAAAGAGTCAAAGTATCATCATCAAAGTGTATCAACTTTTGTAGATTGTGATTTCCTTTTTTTTAAGTTTATTTATTTACTTTGAGTGAGAGGGAGAGAGAGAGAGAGAGACAGAGACAGAGACAGAGATAGAGGCAGAGAGATGGAGAGAGAAAGAATCCCAAGCAGGCTCCTCACTGACAGTGTACTCCCCCTACTCCACCCCGGATGCAGGGTTCAAACTCATGAACCATGAGCTCATAGACTGAGCTGAAACCAAGAGTCACATGCTCAACCAACTGAGCCACCCAGGAGTCCTGACTGTAATTTCCTTTTTGATTAGGACTACCAATTCTTACAGTTTTCTAAGCCCACAGAGACAATCGTGGGGTTCAAAATACACTTCAAAATGATAGAGGTTTCCACACTTTTATCTGGCATGGTATGGATTTCTTATTTGAATTTCCATGCATGAAATAAAAATGTGTAACTGATAAAGATCAGCAAGAGGGGCACCTGGGTGGCTCAGTCGGTTAAGCATCCGACCTTGGCTCAGGTCATGATATCACAATTCGTGAGTTCGAGCCCCACGTTGGGCTCTGTGCGGACAGCTCAGAGCCTGGAGCCTGCTTTCGACTCTCTGTCTCCTTCTCTCTCTGCCCCTCCCCTGGCTCATGCTCTCTCTGTCTCTCAAAAATAAATAAATGTTAAAAAAAAAAAGGTTTTTTTTTTTTTTTTTTTAAAGATCAGCAAGAAAAGCAATGATTGATGCTGGCATTCTGAGAGTTTAAAAAATAATATTATATTACACGTTTATAAAATACTGGCTACTGGAGAAGACCCACAAATGATGAGCCTGACTACCTGAATTAACATATGCCAACATTTTTGGCTTTTTAAATAAAAGGAAATCGGTGAAAATAATTTGCATGACATAATTGATAAAGACTTTTCTCATGTTTAAGTTAATAATTTCATTTTTTATGGTGAAATTCTTATTGGGTGTATAGTGATTATGAATTTATCCAGGCAAAGTTCCTGCAAAAGCTAAGAAATTGTTCATAAAATGTATCACATTTTTGTGGTCAGGATGAAATGCCTGAGTTTGGCTTCTAACAGTTGAGGACCTGCAGTGGAGCTCCTGACATCCTTGGAGTGTAGGGTCCTTTGGCTGGAGGTAAAAACCTGGAAGCCATGACTACTGGTAACGATTGTTATGGTTTTCCACCAGCACAAAACAAGATCAATTTAAAGAAAAATGGGTAGTTGAAGAAACTATTTGACATTAGTGTTCTTTAAAAAGCTATCCCTTTTATCTTCCTTTGAATTCATTAATTATAGATCCACCACATGATTTATAGATACCAATAGAGATGGAATTGGAAATTACTCATGCTGGGAACTCCTACTGGCCTCCTATTGAGTAGCTTGGATGCTGTTAAATGTTCCATATTATTGAGAGACATGAAGATTGAGGATCAAGCACTGTGTTCCCAGAAATTCTAGAACTGTGTATATTCTCTCTAAAAATTCATACTTTAGTCATTTTAAAATAGGGGGATTGCTTGTATTAGAAAAAAATTTTTTCTTATACCTCACACTACGTAGTGTAGGTTATGAAATTCTGCATTTCTCAGAGAGAGCATTCCAAATTTCCTAAGCACACCAGAATCAAATTACTTAAATTATGTCTATTTCATATTCTGAGTGCATGCATTTGCAATTAGCTATGTCAGACATTTTTCTTTCATTTAATTTCATCATCATCAAGTAGTATTTATTAAGCACAAACCTGGCTAATTAATTTTCTAGAGAATAACAGGTATTCTTAAATTCATTCTCCCTATTTAAGAGACCTTAAATAATCTGATACGTGAGATTTTTTTCCCTTAGCAAAAACTGCCTTTAAATTTTAATTTTACCTTATTATTTCAAGGCTTCATAGGACATATTCTATTCCCAAAGTCTATATATTCAAATAAAAAAAAGCCATTCAGAATTATTATAACAGATTCTATGAGAATTTTATTCTTACTACAGCATACTAATATTCTATCTCGATTGTTTTAAAATATCACTATTCTAGTTATATATTTTTCCTAAAAATGATTCATTTTTAAGGTAGAATCATAAGAGAAATACACAGTTTAAATTATTATAATCAATAGTTGTAAAAAAAAAAGCATTTTCTCCTTAAAAGTTCAGTTAATATAGTTCATGAAAAGGAAAGCAAAAGAAAGCTGCTGAACTCAGAATGTTTAGCAAATGAGGATGAGAATATTGAACATCTTCAAAATGATTATCAAGACTCTATGTGTGTTTTACTGGAGGAAAGGAAAAGCTAATTTCTTATTTGGATTTGGAGAAGGGAGAGTATTATTCTCAAGGTACCTTTTTTACTAACTGCAATGAAGATAATATTCCTTTCCTTTTACTTAACAGTAACTATACCACCACATTCACTTTAAATTCCAATCACAAAACTGAAATTTTAGAATTTCGTGATGCTTCCTCATGAACATCAAAATTCTGCTCAGTTCTTGGTTTGTAAGAAGTTAACCCATAAACTTATATCTAGTATATTTTGGTTCTGGAAGCAATTACACTGTACTTCAGGGGCAAATACCCAGTAAGAATGACAGAAACTATAATGAAACTACAAACAGACAATGTCTGTTATTGTTGAAGCATATTAGCATCAATACTCAGTCGTATGTGACTATCAAGGTCAATGGTCACTTTGTATGGTGAAAAAGCACAGCTCAAAAGTGATGCTTCAGAAGGGTCCACAAAGGACTCCCTGGTCTGAAGTGGTCTGCAATAGCACATGCACTTGTCCTGACACAGGTGGAGAAGAATTTCTGGGATTTCCTTCTTGATGTGCAGACTGGAATTTAAATATTAATGAGACTAATCATTTGAATAGACTTAAAATATTGCTCAGTGTGCCCTTACGGTGACAGGAATTCACTTCCAAGAGGGAATCCTAAGGTAGCCGCATACTCTTATTTTCCAACAGAGATTTACGTCTCTAAAGAGATTTACTTCCCCAAATAAGAGAGGAAATGATAGAAATCAGTAGCCTGAGAGGTAAGTTAAAAAAAGAAAAAAAAGAAAAGAAAAAAGAGGCCCTCAATTATAGTCACAGTCCTTCTGTGGTTTTGCATCTGGCAAGAAGTAGCCAATCATTGTTTACACCAACGGAAACCCCCAGGAGAATACAGCATACAGAATCCAGAGGAAGAATTTGGTCATACTTTTCAAAGTAGTTTAGTTTTCAAAAATCCACCTTCCCTAAAGGGAAAAACACCTTGAGAACCAATTAGTGGAATGAAGGGCCAGGAGAAAAAGACTGCTCTGGCAGAAAGATTATTTTGTTGATTTCAGGTAAAAACCTAGGGCCAGATGCTAAAGTAGATGTTCCCCATGCTTATCTCCCCTTTGCCCCAGGGACACTGCAGTCTGTTACATTTGTATCTTCTGAACAGGGACAGGAACAAAGTCTCAAAACAATTTTTGTAAGACATAATCCTGAATCACAGAACAGGTGGCAATTTTCCGAGGAATAACAGTGGATTACTGGAACAGCAGCAGCAGAATAGAAAAATACCTTCTCTTTTTCTGATTAAGCAGACTTCTTGTGAGCAAAGCTTAGTCCTCTACCCTTTACACTGCAAAAAGTAAACAAGACAAATGGATACTCAGCATTCACAATAAGGCTAAATTCGTGATTGATGCCTCTTACTGTTTAAAATCAGCTATAAATATGCTGTCCGGTGGTTTTTAGTGGTGTGATTGTCTGACTCAGCAGACCAGTGTCAGGAAAGAAATTTACATAAATGGAGAGTGAAATCTTTCTGCAAGAAACAGGACTGTTAGAAACTGCTTAGGTAAGGAGATGCTCACTTAAGCAAACATGGATATACATATTAAACCTGCTCTCCAATATCTGCTAGAGCTTAAGTTATTGCCCATACAAAAAGCTAAGATGTTTGCTTTTAATTTCCAAAAATTCATTTCAGTCCCAATTTTACTTGGAATAGATTCTGCAAATAGAACTGTCATTAGGTATAAGATGAATAATATCAATCTGGTACCCACAAACATGACCAAGACTCATTCTTTAAACACAGCACATGTTTAGATGGCTTGGCTAAGGATGACAAGCAGGACACCGGACAACCCCAGGGCAATGGCCCATGATCTCTAGGACTATGGATGGAGGAGATGAAGGAGTCTTCATTGCAGTGTAATGTAGCACAGGATCTGAAGTCAGACTGCCTGAGTTCAAATCTTAGTTTAAGCAATTCCTGGGTATGTGGCGATGGGAGAGGCACTAACAACTGCAGTTTCCCTATGATGGAATGACATGGTAATAATTCAGTGTAAATATGAAAAATATATGTATCCAGCATACATTATGCACTAAGCACAATGAATGTTAATTGCTGGTATTGTTATTATTACTATTATTTCCCTTTTGCTCCTGGTTCTGCATATCTGAGACAGATTGAAGAGTTTGATAGATTGAGTGACCCTAATTTTTCACCCTTCTCTGTACTCACACACGTTTGCCACAGCCTCCTCATGGGTGGATTGTGTTTCTCTACCCCTTTGACCTTGGATTCACCCACATAACTGCTTTGGTCAGAGGTGCACGTGTGTACCTGTGTGTGTATGTGGGTGAGTGGAGTAACGGTGTGCCAGATCAGTGCCCAGAATTTCAAAGGTTTCAATTTTTGCTGCTGGCTCTCTGACTCCTCGGGGCATGAGAAGAATATGCTCCCGCTAGCCTGCTGGTCCAAGAACTGAATACAGGGGGCCCACTCAGACCTGTGACAGAAACACGCCAGCCTGCACCCAAGTCCCTCTAGCTGTGCCGCAGAGCTATGAGGGGCACAAATGGATGCATGTTGTTGATATATGTTACTTTTTGATGTGTGTTACTGAAATTTTGTCATTATTTATTATGCAAAAACAACCCCTTCCCTACTGATCCAAAGAGTATATTAAAAAGTTGTCTACCCACAATGAATTTCTTATTTCCCAAGGAAAACAGCATTAGTTCAGTGTCTAGGTCTGAAACACAAGTGGAATGAGAAGGAAGAAAAGACAAATGCTTCACCAAAGCCAGGATTCTAGGACTAAAGATACTCCTGGAAACTTTGCACAGATCTTCTTGGCTTTTATTTAGGGAAGATTATGTTATTAACATCAAGAGTATTTTTAAATGGCTAACATTTACTGAAAGTTTATCATAGGCACTGTGCTAGGCAGTATGCATACAGTAACTCTCTTGGTCCTCTTAAGAGCACCTAGAGGTAGGTTCTATCATTCACTCCTTTTACAAATGAGGAAACTGAAGCATATTGAGACAAGTAGTGCCCTCACTGGCAGAGGGTGAGAGTAGGCGGGATTCAAACTCAAGAAGCCTCATGGCATGGTATGAGATGACGGTGGTGGGGAGGACATTTGGTGATAAGGACAAATGTGTCCCCCACTCCATAACCACCGCTTCAATCACAGTGTGTGGTAGTTTGTCTAATCCTTAGAACCCTTAAATTAGGTATTACCCATAATCCTATTCGAGAGTTGAAGAAAGGGGAGCACTGCAGGTCATGTTCCTGGCCCACATGCCCACACGGCTAGCAGTGGTGTGCGAGTTGGAGGACATGGTGATGAAGCTGGGTTTGAATTCAGGCAATGTAGTTAATTAACCATTACACTATGCTAACAGCAATGATCACACTGCTCACCCCAATGGGAAAAAGAAGGATCATGTTCTTAACTTTTTTTTTTCTGGAAATCTGGAAGCTTTTCTAAGTTCAAAGGTAAACATGCATTCCTGGCACCCTGGTTCTCTTCAAATGTACATAATGTGATCAATGACCTTTAATTTATACTACACTCATTCTCAGGTTCCACTGAGCTTTCATTCTTGTAAGAACAATTTCCTTATTTGCTGCCTTCATGTTGACTTGTTTTTAGTTTTGTTTCTATGATTGTGTATTTTTAGGTTCAACTCTGTCAGGTTACAAATTCAGAGGAATCCTAACAGTCATAAAAGGAATGGGAGAAAGAATAGTAATCATGATGGCTTTAGAGAACGATGTCCAGGATAGAAAACTAACCCCAGAAAGGATATGAACAGACAATTCTTGCCCAAATCTATTCACGCATACACTTGCTGCATCCCGCAGGAGAACCTCATGGTCTCGCGTCTTCAGACACCCTCTTGATCCAGTTCCCAAACAAACAGCCACATCTCAAGTGCCTTCACATGGACATGCAAACATCATTCCTACAGACCTTAAAAGCAGCACCTCCGTGGATGATGGATTTGATAAAAATCCCCAAGTCTGTTCCAGTTTCTCGAGATTTGTTCCCTTTCAAGCTCACGCCAAGACCAGCAGAACCTGAATCATTCAGGGGGATCTCGAAGGTGAGTTGCTCAGTTGTTTCCAGGGAGAGTGCATAGCAGTCAGGCTCTCCTTTCTGTTGAAGTGCACATGGGAACAGTGAAGGGGAGAAAGTAGATTAGTGTTTACACACAAATGGCCAAGCACTCATACAAGATGACTGGACTGCTAGCAGGTTGGACTTTTCTGTCTATAATGGGCTACTGCCACCATGTTGTCGGGATCAAGAAATAGTTCTTGGGAGTCATATTTGCTGACCATCAACAAATGATCAGCAAGTTGGAGTCATGCCACTTGAAACACCCCGTAAGTATTTAGAAATTCAGCAGAATATACTCATTAAAGAGGCCTGATATTACTTAGGGGATCTTAGGCACCAGAAAATACCTTAGAGATCACGTGATCCCAATAACTTCATTTTACAGAGGAAGAAACAGATCTTGGTGTAAAAACGTGCTAACATTTGAGGGAAATTTTTGGCTTGTATACTTTAAAACACATCACTTAACATGGAAGCAGTGTTATTGATCAAGATTGTCAACTGGATACAGAGCACTGAAAACATATTATCTTAAAGTTAGGGAACTGTGCTTTATAATGAGCATCACTGAATTACATTTCACTTTGTCCAACTCATGCCTTAGGCTTGATTCTTTGGGTAGTATAACTCACTGGCAATCAGTTTTTGAACCTAAACAAAAACGATAACACACAGCAAATATTTGTGTTCTCTTTGCCAAATGACACTTGGCCATGAGCACAGCTGTTCGCAGAAAAAAAAAAATACAGATACATGGCTGTAACAGGCACACTTGAGGTTCAAGTGTCCAGGGAGAATCATAAGGTTAATCATATTTGGCCCCTGATGTTTTCAAATATACAGCAGTGAGAAGAGAAAAGTGCTGTCCACACGATAATCTCTGCAGGTGCCCCTCCTGCGTCCCTTTCCAGCTGGCAGAAATGTGAAACTGGGCCACAGTGTTTCACTGGAAAATTTGAAAATAAGATAGCCCTGGAAACCTTCAACTCATTCTAGGTCGGTAGTTCCTTCCTCTCTGTAATTATGTCTAGGAACTCTCCACTTAGGGTCACTTTGAGGGACTCTTATGTAAAATTGCAGATTGTAAAAATTGCTGTGAACGTCTGAATGTCAGTCACCAAATAACAACTATAAAATCAGAAGTAGCAAAGAACCCATAATTAAAACAGGATTAAGAGGTTGATAATAGCCAGACCCACTGACCCAGTATTTTCAACTCCTACCCAAACAGAGAAAATCCATGTCTATTTTTAAAGAAATAGTTTCTTCATTTAATTTCATTGTAAATTAATTCAATTACAAAAATTTTGACAATAGATGGTTTCAAAGAAATGAAACTTTATTGCTTAATTTAATAAACCTATTACAAGTTAGTTCTTTCAACTAAATCATTATACTATTATCTAAGAAACAAATCCCATTATTTGATTCAAACTAGCCATCTTTTTTTTTCCCCCATGGGAATGTCATAGTTAAATACTAAATGTAAATTGTTAGCCTTCATCTTTGTCTTCCAGAATGTCCTATTTAGAATCCATAACATTTGATAATCATTTATGTTTCCAGGTCTCTCTGGGGTTTGATTAATTTCAGTCTAATAAAGGTCCACTGAATTAAAGTATAAATTAAAGAACAGCTGTTCTTCCTAAAAGTTTGTGAACACCATTTTAGAGAAAGACTAAAAGCTTCTCTAGCTTTTTTTCTTTTACATGTTTATTTATTTATTTATTTTGAGAAAGAGAGAGAGCATGCACGGGGAAGGAGCATGAGCAGGGAAGGAGCATGAGCAGGGAAGGGGCAGAGAGAGAAAAGGAGGAGAAAATCTCAAACAGGTTCCATGCTCAGCACAGAGCTTGAGGTAGGGCTTGATCCCATGACCCTGGAACCATGACCTGAGCTTAAATCAAGAGTCAAACACTCAACTGCCTGAGCCACCTAGGCGGCCCAAATCTGTAACTGGCTGTGATCAATTAATTGTAAACACCGTTACACTCAGACCAGCCATGGCTTTTTATCTACTAGAGACAAAATGACACAAGGGTAGGTTTGGCTTGAGTAACAACTTCAAACCATTTTATTCTGTAACCAAATCCAATTTCTTTGCCAACTGTGTTTAATTAAGATTGACAATCACTATTTGTACTAACATCTTTCATTTATTACAGACGTGGTAAAAACAAAATAAAAACCAAGCTATATTATTTACAGCTATGCTTTCATTTGTGTGTGTGTGTGTGTGTGTGTGTGTTATGTTTTTTTAAGTTTTTATTTCAATTCCAGTCAGTTAACATACAGTGTTATATTACCTCCAGGGGTACAATACAGTGATTCAACAATTCCGATTTATTACCCTGTGCTCATCACAACAAGTACACTCCTTAATCACCATCACTTATTTAACCCATCCCCACACCCACTTCCCCTCTGGTAACCATTAGTTTGTTCTCTATAGTTAAGAGTCTGTTTCTTGGTTTATCCCTCTCTCTCTTTCTTTTTCCCTTTGCTCATTTGTTCTTTTCTTGAAATCCACACGAGTGAAATCATACGGCATGTCTTTCTCTGACTTATTTTACTTAGCATAATACACTCTAGCTCTAGCCACGTCATCGCAAATGGCAAGATTGCACTCTTTTTGATGGTTGAGTAATATTCCATTGTATATATACATACCACTTCTCCTTTATCCATTTTTCAGTTGATGGACATCTGGGCTATTTCCATAGTTTGTCCATTATAGATAATGCTGCTATAAACATCAGGGTGCATGTATCCCTTTGAATTAGTATTTTTGTGTCCTTTGGATAAATACCTAGTAGTGCAATTGCTGGATTATAGGGTAGTACTATTTTTAACTTTTTTTTGGAATCTCCACTTTCCAGAGTGGCTGCGCCAATTTGAATTCCCACTAACACAGCAAGAGGATTTGTCTTCTAAGTCCCTGATACCTGACAGTCAGAAATATAACAACAAAAACAATCTGGGGGCTAACAATGGTTCCAAGTGCTTTATACATATTAATACACTTACTCTTCATAATAACCCTGTGAGGATCATTATCATACCCATTTTACAGATTAGAGGACTGAAATGCACAGGCGATAAGTACCAGACTTATAGTCCATCAGACTTGACAGTACTGGAGCTATGTGAGGCTCAGTCAGTGTTCCTCTGTCGGACTCTTAACTGCTACGTCTCAACCTCTGTGAACCACTATGACTTGGCCTAGCCACAAGAAACTCCA
Source organism: Cryptoprocta ferox (assembly GCA_028646485.1). NCBI lineage: Eukaryota > Metazoa > Chordata > Mammalia > Carnivora > Eupleridae > Cryptoprocta > Cryptoprocta ferox. Next base: position 77,495,107 of record CM053578.1, on the reverse strand, counting down.
AACAGATTCCCACAATGACAGTGAGACACCATGCGATTTTATATCCTCTACTAAACTATAGTAATGTTTTATATCTTTTTTACACTCTATCAGGCTCAAGCCATAATTAGTGGACTCTAATAATAGCAAATTATTATTGATAGTCACTCAATGGTGAAGGAAGCCATTACAGTAGTTAGCATAGCCATTTCCTCTATTAGAAATAAATGTGCCTTTACCTAATGTACAAAAAAAATCAATATGCTGAATGCCTTCCTCCAATAATCTTGGTTCAACTAGGAACTCTAAAAATTAAGCTAAAATCTTGCCAGACAACATTTTGTAGAAGGATGAAAAGAGTTAGTATAAAGGCCTTACAAATGTCCCAAAGGGAGGACCTTAGTCATAGGAGGAGCCCAAAAGGTCCTCTTTTGCTTCCTTTCCTTCATGCTGTGTTGGGAGTATCCTTTGCTTTTTCTACTCACAATTATCTAGAGGGGGCAAAAATCCAGATGCAAGCCTGGCATAATAAAGAAAATCTTGTGAATTTCATTCATTTCTTTTCTTTTCATTATTACTTAATCTTTGCTACTAGAGGCCATGCCTCTAGATACAAAGTCCATGAGGTTCCTAGATCCAGGCCCATGATGGACGCCTACCTGCCCCTAGTGTATATGTCTAGGCCTCATTCTCTAGCGCTCGCCCAGGATCAGTCTTTCAGGGTCCACAGGTAAAGCTTTCTCCATCACAGCACTACTGACATTTGGGGTCTGATAATGCTTTGTTGCTTTGTTGTGCAGGGCTGTCCTATGCATTCAAGGATAGTCAGCAGAATCCTTGGCTACTACCTACGAGATCCCAGTAGTACCTCCTCCCCTAGTTGTGACAACCCAAAATGCCTTCAGACAGTGCCAAATGTCTCCTGGGCTCAAAATCACTTCCAGTTGAAAATCACTGCCCTGAATTAACAATTGCCAAGTATAGTTGAGTTTAAGGCAAGTAGGGTTCAGAAGGGTATTTGGAACTGCACTGTTGCCTGCTGGAATGTTCCCAATTACCAGAAAGGAGTGGCAGTGAAAATCTCTACAGCTGACTAAGTTTTAGGCTCACAGGTTCGTGACTGACCACTTAGTTGGTCACGGAATTCTGCACTTAGTTATGTCTCTGGTTATAAGGCAGCTAATTTTCCAGAGGCAGAAATACGATCTCTGGGGGATTAACAGAGTAGGAAAAGTGATAGAGATTGAATTTCTTGTACATATACAAAATGCTGACTTTTATTAATATAACCTAGAAGATAAATTTAGCCCATCAAGTGGCGTTTGTTAGGTTAGTTATGCTTACATATATGCTGTTTTGTACTTTTTCATTTATTAAAAACCATAGACTTATATAAAATAGTATGAACATAAAGACTTCAATTCATGTGAGAATATAACATTAAGTATGATAGCTTATCTGTACAGTATATTTCAACTGTAAAACATATACACTATATACATACTCAGGCACCTACCCATCTATTTCCTACCTGCCCCGCAACCCCACTCCATCTATCTGTGGATGTGCATGTGTCTGCACAGGAAAAAGCCAAACAAACCTGGTTATCTACTGCACTACAATATGGACTACGATTTCCCTCTTGATAATTTTCTGTGTTTTCTAAACATTTACCCATAATTATAAAAAGATAAATGCTTTTAAAAGGAATTTATGAAGGCGTAAGAACCATTTGCTGGATTACTGCATTGGCAACTAGAAAGATGTAAACACATCTCTATAAGGACATACACACTCTTTTACACATACACACACATTTTCTAATACTACATATGCTATATATAATATGTATTACCCAACAAAACTATACAATATATGATGTATATATGTATTCTATATATGTATATATATATATATATGCATGTATGTCTATGTGTGCATGTGTGTAGTATATTTATAAACCCTCTTAGAGTCACCAGTGACTTCCATTTACTAAATCTGATGGTCAGCTATCACCTTTTTACTCTCTAGATCTGGAGGGCCATGGGACTAAACTGATGAAGTCCTACTTTTGGAGATACTTTCTTTTCTTGGTCCTAGGACATCACTCTCTTACGGTTCCCCTGCCACTTCATGGTCTACTCTTTTGCAATTCCCTTTGCCGATTCTTCCCCATCTCACCAATCTATAAATACTAGTGTCCTAGGAATAAATCATCTGACCTTTTCTTTCCCATCCTCACTTTTTCTAATGGTTATTTACTTTTGACAGAGAGGAGGAGACAGAACACAAGTGGGGAAGGAGCAGAGAGAGAGGCAGATACAGAATCTGAAGCAGGCTCCAGGCTCTGAGCTGGTAGCATAGAGCCCGACGTGGGGCTCGAACCATGAGATCACGACCTGACCCAAAGTTGAACACTTAACTGACTGAGCCACCCAGGTGCCCCTCCCATCCTCACTTTTGAAGTTACCCCACCTAATTTCATGGTTTTGAATATCATTTACAGGCTCAAGAGTCACAAGTTCCTACCTCCACCTCTCTCCCCTAAACTAGAGTCACATAACCAATTTTCTAGTAAGTAACTCTATTAGGATTTCTACCTTGAAATTATCATGTCCAAATGGATCATCCCTTAAACCTGGTCCTCCTTGACAAGTAAATGACAATTGTATTCTTCCAAATACTCAAGCAAGAGACCTCAATGTCATCGCTGACTTCTTCTTATCTCACACTCTGCCTCCAACCCGCCAGCAACTCCTGTCAGCTCTACTTCGAAAACACCCCCAGAATCTAGCACTCTTACCATCTGGGCCAGCACTGCTTCTCACCTGACACTCTCTGTATTAGTGCCTCCTTTCTGCCTCCCTCCATCACTTTTCTCCTCTTCAGGCTATTTCTCAACACAGCAGCCAGAGTGGTCCCATTAAAACAAATACTCAAAACCTTCTAGCGACTTCCCACCTTTTTCAGAGAAAATGCCAATGTCCTACAAACCCTACATAAGTGCCCTGACTCATCTCGCCTATTATTTATCCTATGCCGGCTGCATTGTCCTGCTTCTTTTCTTCACTACAACCTCATGCTTCTTCCCCAAGACCTCTGCATTGCCTCTTCTCTCTGGTTTGAACGGCCCTTCCCTAGATTCCTGCAGACCACCTCCTCTCACTTCCTTCAATTCTCTGTTCAAATGTCAATTTATCAGTGAAGGCTTCCCTGAGCATTCAGTTCCAAATCGCTTTACTGCGCTTTCAATACCACCCTACCCATGTCTGCTATCCTGTTTATTTCTGCAAAGTACTTACTGCATGTTGTATACTTGCTTGCTTATTTGTTTTTAATAAGGTCTCTCAAATGCAGGGACTTTTATATTATTCTGATTCTTTTTCTACCAAGGTATTGTCAGTGCTTAAAACAGTGCCAGACTCAAAAACTGGCACTGGATAACTATTTGCTGAATAGTTGGTAATTTTATATACAGATAAAGATAGATATGGATGTGTGTGTCCAACAGTATGTGCCTGGGTATATGTTTATGTACACATGCATATTTGTACATATGTATTTGTGGGATTATATACATATATATGTAAATATATAAATTGCTGGCATCACATTTGATTCCCACCATTGCAGATTTCATTAATTTAAATGTTTATACGTTAGCTTTTACATTAAAGATAATTTACAATAAAAATAATGCTTTTTATAAAGCGTAAAGTATCACAGTGATAAGAAACCTTAAAAGTCACCTAATCCAATTTCCCTTTTCATACAATACTTCCTGTTCATAGGAGAGATGATAACCTAATTCAGCTTCAGCACGAAATCCTCAGTGAAAGCACCAAGATGTGTCATTGCTAGCAATTTGTGATCAACATTGGACTATTCATAATTTTAAATTGTAGTATGTGAATATTTTAAGCAAATACTGCAAAAAGCAATAATCATGGTACATTTCATCAACTTTGGGAACCACTGTGATCCAGTACCCAACGTTACATCACCCATCTTTCTATTTATTTCCCTTTCCATCCAAGTATATACATTTATGCACACACACACACACAAAAACAAAAGTTTCATGAAACAATGCATCTTAGTATTTTCTATGTCATCTTATTTTTAATTTGGTCACAGTCTTCTACATTAATTTCATAATCCAATACTGAAACATAGTTTTCAATTGGGAAAAACTGATATTGTGTGTACACACACACACACACACATTATTTTTATTAAATAAAAAAATAGATGAAATTCAAAACCAAATGGTGAGTAAAATGTTAACTGTCTTATCTTTCCTAATTTTTATAAGCCATTTTAATGTTTTATCCTAACTACCCCTAATCTTAACTAATCCTTTAATCTCTTTTATACAAACTTTTCATGTTCTTATAGCTGTTGTTCTCCCTTTCTCCCTTTTTCCTTCCCACCCAGTTATGTCTTTTCCTATTTTTCCATTCCCTTACTTTGTTCTCTGTAATACTATCTCTACTCCCAAGCACAATGAATAATAACCTGTAAGAGCTGGAATATAGAAATGAGATTGGTCCATTCTGGCCTGAGTGGCAAGAGTCACTCTGCAAACTATAGTGATCCAAGCAAATTTTTATCAAGTATCTAATATGTAATAAATACTGTAATATGAAATGGCCAGCATATAACTGGCAAAAAATTTATTGAACAATATGGGAGGGCCTCTCTGTTTTGTTGACAATTATCTGGAGAGGAAATGTAGAACTTAAGAATAGGAAAGGGGGCACCTGGGTGGCTCAGTCAGTTAAGTGTCCAGCTTTGGCTCAGGTCTTGATCTTGTGGTTTGTGGGCTCAGGTCCCGCGTCAGGCTCTGTGCTAACAGCTCAGAGCCTGGTGCCTCCTTCAAATTCTGTGCTTTCCTCTCTCTCTGCCCCTCCCTTGCTCTCTCTGTGTGTCTCTTAAAAATGAATAAACATTAAAAAAATTAAAAAACAGGAAAGAAGCAGAAGAATCTATACAGTTGGACATTGTGATATATACTAGCCATTTTTATCCAACAAATATCAAAAGTAATTACTTGATGTGAGAAGAGGAAAGAGAGGCAGGTAGATGGATGATTTGCAAGGCATCTATATTATTACCTTAAGAGTTTTCCAAACAGGGCCATCTCTGGAATCACAAATGTTCTTGTATTGCAAAGCAGTACTTGATTCACGCGTGCAAGTGGTAATAACACAGCCTACCAAAGCCCCAGGGGAATCCACCAGTCTGCAGGGCCAGTGTACAATATCTCAGAAGCCCAGGTCAGACCTGAAAGCATCCATGCCAAACCTTTTATGGCCCTCATTTCATTAAATGCTGTGCTCTTGGCTCAGCACAAGCAAGCTCTGGATGTCTTTGCCTCGCCTCCCAAATGTGTAATTAGCTCGTGTTGTGAGCAGCTTACTTTATGCAAGAGTTATGATTCACATGCAATCATTTTGTCAATTACCAAAACTCAAACAAAAGGCCTTTCTTTAAAGGCAGACAATGAATAATTATTTTTATATAAAGCAAAAACCATACCTAACAATTCTGCTAGGATATTTTATAATAAGCTTAAGCACTGTTAACTTTTGCCCAAGTAAATTCTAAGGCATTTAAGGTGATAAAACTTTTCTTATAGCTAAATAAATTTTCACAGCAATCAAAGGATAAGATACCTGCAAGACACTTAATTTTTGGAATTTTTAAAATTTTCTGAAAAAGTATGGGTAGCTATTACAAGCATGAAAGGATTTTGGCCAATTGGATTATATAAAATTCAGAATCTGAATATCACCCTAGAGTAGGGGTGATAGGCTCCTACCAACAGCTAGGAGGCATTCTATTTTAGATTATACTTTCCAGAGAGTAAAGAAAAGACGGCAAGAGATGGGCAGGCACATGCAAAGGTAAATGGTGATCCAAGGATGATTATTTTAATAAATGGTAAAGGACTTTCCCCCCACCTGTTGCTAATATATAAATGAAATTAGCAAAACTCTCGGTTATTTACAAGTAGACATTATCTTTTAAAGTCTTTTGTCCTACTGGTAATAGGGATGAATCACAAGAAGGACAGAGGTCATACTGCAGATAATTTAAAAATCTTCTGAATTATACTATATTCTACTGGGTTGTTGACAAGTAATCCAAACAATGGAGGAGACTTTTTTTTTAATTAAAAATTTTTAATTCATTTTGAGAATAATTTTTTAATTCATTTTATTCATTTATTTTATTCATTTTGAAGGAGGGGCAGAGAGAATCCTAAGCAGGCTCCGTGCTGTCAGCACAGAGCCCGAGGCAGGGCTCGAACCCACAAACCATGAGATCATGACCTGAGCCAAAATCAAGAGGCAGATGCTCAACTGACGGAGTCACCCAGGTGCCCCATTGGAGGAAACTTTTTAAATGTAGGTTTATTATAGGTAGCTCAATAATCAATATTTTAAGTATATGTCCTTATGTGGTTTCCTTAAGTAAATATTCATCCATTTTTAAATACTTTTTAACCAAAGACCTGAATAAAGAAAATCCTATAAAATATTTGTAATTGAGACACTTTTTTCTTGTTTTGTGATATCCATTCCCTGGAAAGGATGAAGAAAGAAACTACTGAATGCAAGAGCTCATTTCTAACTGCACTTATGAAAAAAAAAACAATTTTATTTAAGTAAATGATTAATCTAATACCAGGAAACAAATGTCAGAAAACGGCCATTCTTTATTGCCTGTTCAATATAAAGATGCCTTAATGTAATATGAAGTCAGAGATTAAAACTAAAAAAAAAAGTAAAGTAAGTCAAAGTTAAGATTCCTATAGCAATCCTTTGTTCCCTCCTACTTACAGTATTACTTGAAAGATCAGCAAATTCAACAGTTTAGTAACACTGGCATTTTTTTTTACTTTTCTGATAAAGATGAAGAAATGAATATAATATTTTGCCTCATGAAGAGTATAGATGAATATTTTACAATTCAGGCAGCATTGATTTTTTTTATAAAACTAGAACTTGCTTTGTTAATATAGAGAGGCAATAGGTCTTTCTTGTTTTGTGTTTATTCTTCCCTGTTAAAAGTGAATCTGATTAAAATGTCTTAAACTTTTTACAGGCAGTAATTCACTGGTTAAAACACAAGAATACGTGCTTTTATAGGAATATAAGATTCAAGAACAGACGATTGTTAAAAATCTAATTTAAATATATATTAAATTATATTTATGTATTAAATATTTAAATATTTTAATAATATAAAAATCTAAAAAGGAAGCATAGTGGGCCTGATTCTTAGAGGAGCAGACCCATTTGAAAAGCTGGATTTCTAAAGGAAATACTTCCCATATCTTTGCCATCACAAATACACTGCCTGCATTTAATGGCTTTAAAAGACAACACAGCTAAAAACATAAATAAAAATACACAGCGCCTCACAGAAGTGACCACACGGGTCATGGTGCCTGGTCCACCCATGGCCTGTCCACTGCTCAGGTGACAACTCACTGAATAGGTGGTGTCCTCTGGCTCTGAGACAGTCAGTCCATAGGCAGTGGGCTAATGCTTGTTGATTAGGTGTGGGCCAAGGCCAATTAGGGAAGGTTTCAGAAACCAACTAAGACAATCAAACTGGCTCCTTCTAAGACTTGGATCAATGTAAGGTCTAAAACACAGGGTCACAGTCATCGCATGTGAGGAAAAATACCCTGATAGTTTCTAATATTAAAAATTCTCGGGAAAAGGTTTATTTTAGGACTTCTCACTGCTTTTCAGAGGTTAATACATATTCTCTAATTCACTCCATCATGGAACACATCTTTACATGAAACATATTAGAGGAAAAGTATTCCCTACCATACACTTAAAGACGTGTTGCTTTAGAGAACACAGGGAAGGTCAAGCTTGAAAGGAATGGAGCAGAGAACAGAGAAGACTCGAGAGAGAGAAATCTTACAGGTCATATGAACAATGCCTTAGAAATACCTCACAACCTCACGGTTAAGCTTTCCAATTCCATTACTTTTGTGTCACACTTCTTTGGGTATACATGTCATATACCCCAATTCAATTAGCATCAACAACAAAGTGTCAGAGAAGGAAAGTATAGACTCGTGCCAGGCTTCCAAAGATATAGATAGAACAGGGAGCATATTCTAGAGCCCCCCTGTAAAGGGGGAAAATGAGATTTATTTTCCTTATGAGAAATTAATTTATTTTTATTTTTGTTTTTTAGTTTTGGATTGGAGATTTCTGCAGACAGTTTAAAGTTAATGGATTACAGGTTGTTTTCACTGAGATTTTAGGAGGTGCTATGGTCACAGAATGAGATCCCAAGTCACTAGAGTAAAATTATAAAAATGTCTAACACCCACCATTCTAAGTATGTGTGTCATTATTTAGGACACAGTGACTCTTAGTAAAGATAATACAGAGGCAAAGGTTATGGATCTGTTACCTACATTTTCTCTAGAAGACCCAATAAATGTTCTTTCACTTAGAGGCACAGAATTTTGAAGTGCAGAGAGTTCTGTTTATTAAAATAATGCTACCATGTAGTACAGTACTACCATAGCCTCAAGAAAGTGGTATTTTGTTGGGTCTGGTGGAGGGGGTAATTTGTTTGTCGGTTAGGGTTTAAAAAAATCAAATAATGAAAATATAACTATTTTAGCCCTATCATTTTCTATGATGTTTGAGTTGCACCTAATGAGACTCCAGCTAGAAACCAGTCCCCTTTCAAACACTATTAATGATAAATAATCCTAAATTCCAAATAGAGATTGAGAAATCTCAGTGGGTAGCAACCATTTTAAATTCAGAGTACATGTTTACTATTGTAATGAGAATGTTCTTACCATATATAATATGCCCTTTATATATGTAGATGAAGACATGTAATTTGCATTTTATCTTAATTAAATCAATTACTCTATTAAAATTTATTTTGAGATAAAACTGATTTTAAAATAAGAAGTTATTTATGTTCTGTAGAGTATGAAAATCCATCAAGATTAAAATGTGGGTATATCTTTCCCTACTCAACTACTACAAGCAAACTGGGGAGAGAAGAAACCTACCCAGAGTTAATTAATGGGGAAAAGTGTATCAGTCAGTTGCTGGCACAAAAATGTTGCATAACAAATCATGACCAAACTGGGATATGAACAATAAGGCATTTATTTCTGGCTCACATATTTGCGGGTTGACTGGGGTTTGGATGATCTAGACTGGACTCAAGTAGGTTTTCCTTTAAAGTGTGGAGCAGGTACATATCTGCTCCATGTATCTAGCATCTTCCTTAGACCACTGGATATCTCAAACATGTTTCATACATGTTGAAAGACAGGAATGCAAATATGAAAGTATCATTAAAGCTTTTGCTCACAAAACATCCGCTAATGTCTCATTGGCCAAATGAATTCACATGGCGAAGTCCACAGGCTATAGCTGGAAAAGAACTATCCATACACATATAATGAGACCATGGAAAGAAGAGGGATATATAATGTTAATATTTGGAAGTGAACTGAGACCAATAATCCCCTCTCCCAACTGAAGGATGGGAGATACCAAGGGTTAATGATATATCACAGGGTTTCTTTTAATTACATCTTTCCTTTCCTTTGGTATCATATTTTCTGTTGACATATATTCATCTATTATCATCTGAATGTTGGTGTTTCCCCTAATTCCTATGTTGAAATCCTAATCTCCAAGGTGATGGTATACAGAGGTAGGGCCTTTGGGAGGCAATTATGTCATGGGCGTGGAACCCTCATGAGTGGGATTAACTTTATAAAAGAGACCCCAAAGAGCTCCCTAGACACGTCCATCATATAAAGATACAACAAGAAGTATGTGATCCAGAAGACACCCTTCACCTGATCATGCTGGCACCCTGATCTTGGGCTTTCAGCCTCTAAAACTCTGAGAAATAAGTTTCCCTTGTGCATAAGCCACCTGACCTGTGGTATTGTTCTAGCAGCCCAAATGGACTAAGATACCATCCTAGAAACTGCATTTCAGAGTGGCTTCTATGTCTGTGAGATTTGCCCAAGGTAGAGGAAGCAGGTAGCCTAGATCTGGGGAAGAGTCCACCTCCCACATCTCTTCATTGTTCCTGCCGGGTTCTCAAAAGGGACTATTCAGGTGGCCCCAGAGTCCTAAATAAATGGCTTAGGCTACTGAATATTGCCTTTCACTTTACATTATTCTTCTTCAGTATTCATCTTCCAAATGATCCTCTCCCTCGCTGTTTTTATATATATGTGAAAGCAGGACAAGGTAAGGGAGCAATCTCTGTGGCCTTAATTCCTGTAAAATCAGTGTGTAATTACAAGAAGTTTAAAAGTTCAGCACACTTCCAATCAGTATTTCCCTAGCTGTAAGTTGAGCAGGACTTCTTTCTTTCCTGAACTAATGGATCTTCATTTTCCAACAAAGTCAACTATGCATCAAAGACTAAACAAGGATGATATCACTTCAGTTCATGCCTAAGGTATTTTTTTTAATTAATCCATCACAGCTCCATTTTTACTTGCTGATACATGAAAACTGAAGGCTCATCTAAGTACAGTGAGTGAATGAAATCTTCTTAGTCAAGCATTTTCCTGATAGTACAGACTTACAATTTTTATGATAATGAAATCAAACATAAGAAAAAAATTTACTGGGGCACCTGGGTGGCTCAGCTGGTTAAGCATCCGACTTTGGCTCAGATCATGATCTCACAGTCCATGGGTTCAAGCCCTGTGTCTGGCCCTGTGCTGACAGCTCAGAGCCTGGAGCCTGCTTCAGATTCTGTGTCCTTCCCCACCCACTCTCTGTCTCTCTTTCAATGTGTATGTGTATGTATACATACACAATGCAGAAATTATTTTCACCTCAAAAGAAATTTTACAGTGAAGGTATAATGGAATAAAAGACTCTTTACTTAATATCTCCAAACACCCTCTGTGTCTCAGAATATAAGCCACCTATTCCTTCCCTGATTTTATCAGCAAGAAAACAATTTGCCCTCCTTTGAACTCCACTTTACTTTCTTTTTCCCATTGTTGTGATTCTCATCACTTTTTCTATTCTTACAATTATTTCCCGGCATGTATGTCTTAACTCTGCTCTACTGTTGTGATCTCATCAAAGGCAGGAATTCTTTTTAATTCAACTCTCAACTCAGTTTAGCATCCGGTACAATGCATACATATAAAAAATATTTGTAACAGGATGACTTCATAAGTTATTTTGCTGATACTTCTCTGCTACAATGTCCTTCTTGAAATAATGGCATTAAAAAGCCAGAACAACAACAAAAAGTGACAGTTATGTCTTGCATCTTATCTTTAAAATCATATTTTTAACATTTCTAGCCTGAAGCTTCTAGCATGTTTGTTAGATGGAACTAAAATTAATTAATTGAATGTTACAAAGAACTTCTCTTATTTGGATGGTTTTCTCTGTACCTAAAACTCATTCTTTCCTCTCCTCCCACTTTGACACCTACTGGCAAACCCCTACTAACCCATCAAGGCACATCTCAATTGTCACGTGCTCTTTGTGGCTGCACTCTCATCTAGGTCTCCTTAGGACTCTACACATAATAATCACATTATAGTTATTTATTATTATATAAATCGTTAAGCACCTCAAGCACAACAGGGGCCATTCCACTCATAGTTATACCACTAGCACCTGTCCCAGCACATGCCTGAGAACAAGTCCATGGTAAATATTATGTAACGGGCATTGCTGATAAGTGCTGAATCAGTTAATTCTTCCCTTGTAGTTCAATAGTGGCCATGATTCATTAATATTACAAAATATTAAAAAAAACTATTAATGACGTTCCAATACTTAAGATCATTATCACCATTATAATCATCATCAAATGGAATTTTGGAATATTAGGTAACGCATTTAGGATACATACAGCAACAGATTCCCCTTCCTTGGTTTTCTATAATGCTAAGCTTAATCATGACCTGTTTGCACACTGATGCCTATGAAGGGCTGAGCTAGGCAAGAAAATAGCTCACAAATGTTTCTGAGAACTCACATTTATTTTGGCTCATCTGATCACCATATCCGCTCTTGAGTTTTGATATGGGGTGGAGTAAATCTGTCATTCACTTCTCCTTTATTATGACAGCTGGTGTTATTTGGCAACTACTCTGTTCAAATTAACCCTATAAAAGCAATTTTTCACATTTAAAACTAAAATTGTGTCTCTCTCAACTCCTAAACAATTGGTTGAAAAGTGTAAATTCACTTACTGAGTGACTTCACTTATTCTAAACAAAACTGAAAAGCAAATACACTAAAAGTTGCTTTGACAGTTTGTTTTTTTTTACTAAATTTGGCAGCATTGTGTACAAAAGCCAAATAAAACACTCTTAATGTATTTGGTATCTCCTCGTCTTTGCCTTTCAAATCCATTGCACACTAGGCATGAATAATCCAGAATACTTTTTATATGCTATTTGACCTGAAAGAAGAATCAAAGTCATAACTCAATTCTGTTAATGACTGGTAGAAGAGACACCTAACCAATTATTTTCTTGTTACAGAAGTCCTTGATCCTAGGCTTTGTCTCTGTGGATGTAGAGTTCATCCCATTATTTTAGCCACATCAAAGGTAGGGCATTGGCTAAACAAACCTGCATGATTTATAAAGGCAGCCATATTTTCATGATATAAAGCAAGCCATCTAGTGTGTAATGGGGACCGTATGTTCAGATGCCTCTTCAACTTATTTTTTTTTCTTTAGAATGAAAACCCAACCTACTAAAAACAAGCTGAGAAACATAATCAAAGAATAAAAACAAATTCTAGAATTATGAACAAGTGCTATTTACTAATATGTTATAACAATAGAATAGGTAATGTCAATTTTAATCATTATTCAGCCTATCAGTACACTTTGTGCTGTCTTGATCTCTGACCTCTAACAAAAATAGCTGCATTAACAGAAAATTCAGCTGCAACTTCCTAAAAAACATTAATAGTGTTCTAAGAACATTGGGTATGAGCAAAAATTCACTTTTTCCCTCCTAGCATTCTATTAGAATAATCTCCCACATTCTCTTAAAGAAAAACAGATTTGGGATCTTAAAATAAATGGATTGGTCTTCCTTTTACTTTCCTCACTCTCTGGTCTGAGGTAATTAATGTCTACTCAATATCACGCTCAATCATGCTTCCCCTGGGACAGTACTTTCAATTAAACCTTTTATTTCATCCAGGAATGCCTGGTCTCATTGACCACTGTACTTTTTATCTGTGGATTTATGATAATCTAATGCACATCTCCTCACAGGCAGAATGGCTTTATGAGTCCTTATTGTTCTTACGCCCAAAGAGAAGTGAAAAACAAAATTAGCCCCTGCGGAAATAAGGAAGGAAACCACATTTGTTTAACACAGCAAGAGGCCTTTCACTACCTGCCCAATGGCCTTGACCATCACACTGCCCTGGCCTCTCAATGTGCTGGCTGCCCTTGCCTGGCTGCTCCAGTCTGATAAGACATGCCAAGTCCCTTGAGAGCTATTGAGAGCTGAGGGGTGAGAGGCAACGCAATCTTTGGGTTACATTTTCAAAGGGTTGTGAAGGAAGTAAGACATTCACATGCTATTGCTATTCTTTTCTGTAAGAAACCCTACAGGTTAAAGAGGAACCTCTGAACTACTATCTGACAGCGAAAGCTGGGCTTTTAGAAGAGTAAGCCACTTGCTTGTTTGTAGCTATTTGCCTTTACTTTTCTTTCCAGTTAGGACCCACATGACTTGGTTTCTATTTCAGAAGTACACAAATTATAGTGGCATGTTATTAACTTAACCACCATGAAAAATTACACATATATATATTTTTATAATCATACTCAGTTATGTAGCGGAAGACAAGGCTCGATCTAGTATACTTCTATCTCTTCATGATATGGGGAATAAGTCACTGTTATATATATCTGCAAACACAGACAAGTTCAGCAGCCTTCATCTTTAATTTCCTTGCATGCCTACATTGCACATAAAATTATCAAGTTAATAACTGCATTAATATTTATTTATATAATTTACTTACAACCTGTCTAGTACCAAAGAGGAATTGAGGTAGCTTGCATTAATCATTACATTGAAAATATCTGCCAAGTCTTCAACAAGTTGCTAGTGTTGACATAGACCTATTTTCTTTTATTATTATTATTTTAATGTTTATTAATTTTTGAGAGACAGAGACAGAGCACGAGCTGGGGAGGGGCAGAGAAAGAGGGAGACACAGAATCCAAAGCAGGCTCCAGGCTCTGAGCTGTCAGCACAGAGCCTGATGCGGGGCTTGGACCAACGAACTGTGAGATCATGACCTGAGCTGAAGTCGGACACTTAACTGGCTGAGCCACATAGGCGCCCCAGACACAGACCTATTTTCAAATTGAAGAATTCAGAAACCGAGACTTTTTACTAAATTAAGGATGGTCAAAACCTTAATGAACAGTGGTTCTAATTCTTTCACTTTTCTTTATGTGTAATGGAAATAAGCTTTAAATAAACTATGGCTATAGGTATAGACAAGGCAATTTTTATTTAAAAAAACAGGCCATATTTCTTAAGGTTGTATTTAAGTTTTTAAGTTTGGATTTAAGTTTGTTTGTAAACTTGCTTCTTGCGACTTGAACTTTCTGTTTCTCTCTGTCAAAAGGAATACTGGTAAATTGTGCCTCGGTTGCAATTAGTCAACAGGGTTTACTCATCCCACAGTATCTCCAAAGCATAACACTATGTAATAATTTACATTCTATTGGGTGAGCTATATTTAAAAATGTCTTATGGGAAAATACACCTAAACTTTCATTTTTGGAAAGAAGGAACACATCTCCTTTTGAGCCAGCTAGAAGAGTGAAGTCTCTCATGGTATCCACAGCAATGAAGGAAGAGCTACATCTTTGTGTATTAACTACTACAGCAACAAACACCACAGTGGCAAAAGGTCAAAAAGGTGGCCATGAGGGAGATATCTGCTGGCAATATGTTATTCTACATTTACTTAAGAGAAGTCACTCTTTAGGTCAAATGCTCCCAAGGCATTCTGAACTGTAGAACAAACACACGCTCAGAGGCAGACTCCTGTGGCCCATTCATATATAGAGAGATCATTCATAATTCAAGGCACTATCTGTGTTGAGCACCATGCCAAAATTTGATGCACAGAAATTCAGAGAATAGTATTTTCCAGTAGGAAGAGGTCTAAGAGACCAATTAGTTCAACCTTCTTGTATTGGTAGATAAGGAAACTTTCCTCTCTATTTACTGTCGACTTTTTAATTTTGATAATTTTAGCATGTATTAGTTTATCACCATCTTCATAATCCAACTCTTATTCCCAAATCCCCAATCCAGGTTGTGGGTATCTACTGTAGAAAAGTAAATCTATGTGAGATGGGAAGAGGAAGGAAAAAGCTTCTCTCTCACCTAGGACATAAAGTAACAATAGCAGGGACAAGAGTTCATGTTTAGCAAGACTTTTTCTTTTAGACTAAAACAAGTTGAACAAGATAAAACCCAAGAAGTTAAATGACTTTTCTAAACTTGAACAGGTAGAGTGGTAGTCCTGGGTCAGTAATGTGCATGTTACATCCCCAAATAATACTCTTTCTGCTATAGAACAGTGTTCTTTTCAGCTTTCCTAACCTAATGTGAGAGATTGTAACAATATTTGACCCAGTGAGGTATGCCTCCTTGAAGTGTGACTTTGCTGTTCTTTCTAGCCAAGCATGGACTCTAACCACCCAACCCCTGAATCCTAATGGGCTTTGTGACTTGCCTTGACAAAGAGGATGAGGTACAAGTGACACTCTATAAGCTGCAAGGCTAGTCAGAGCCCCTGAATCTTCTGTTTTTAGTGTCCTGGGAATGACATATAAGTAAGGTGGACTGGCCTTCTGGAGGATGAGAAGATATATTAACTAGAACCAAGGTGCTCCACTCAACAGCCAGCACCAACCGACAGCCATGTAGAGGAGACCATCTTGAATCTTCCCACCTAGGAGATGCTCCAGTTGAATCCAAGCTGCAGGAACAAACCCAAATGCAGAACTTATAAGCTGATAACTTACGAACATGGATTTTATAAAAGAGGGCATGAAACAGATCTGAAATCTGATAGATTTCTATATTGTCCCTAGAAATGGTCTTGTTACAGACATGTAAATTTTGCTCACATGATAGCATAAGTAGCCAACAATATTATCACTATAGCCAAAATATTCCTTTCCTCTATTCCTTCCTTTTCTTCAGTTTTCTTTCCAGCTATTGGCTCATGTTCCTTCATATCCCTGGACTTTCTACTTTCCTTGTTTCTTTGAATAAATCCCTGGCCCAAATGGAATCCCATCTCATTAATACATTCTTAAAATAATTTTAAAGTCCTCATTGGTTTCTTCCTTTTAAATAACTTCTGGTTCACTATTAACCTATTGGCTTGCTCCTTAAATTTGTACAATCAAAAAAAAAAGTGTGACTATTTTCCTCCCATTAGCCTTCCCCACAGATGATAGGTAGTATGCCATATTCTTGTTTCTCTAATGACACTCAGCATTGTCTATAAGTTCTCAGAGTTCAGGGATCACATCTTAGTATACTTTAAAATACCCAGTATGTGACACAGCATCTAGTACCAATACATGTTTAATAAATATTTGATCAGCTCAACTAGGAATAGTAGGTGCTCAGTATTTGTTGAACGGAGTCCTTTTATCATCAATATAGACCCAGAAATGGAAGGAAACAGACATCCAAGAAGACAATTCTTCTGAATGCTGATCTCTTTATGAGTATCATATAAGTGAAACATTTGGCCTCAGGGAGATGTAGTGCAAGCAAGTAATGGGTAAGATATTTTGTTTGGGTGTTTTTGTGTTTTGCCATTTTCAGTTTTTATGCTTGTTTGTTTCTGTGTGTTTTTCCCCTCCAGTGTAAAGTCAAGGGTCTATGTATGAAATATGTAGCTTCTGGGAAGGAGAGGAGGGAGTAGGTGAGCCCTTTAAGTCTGTAACTTTCCTGCAGGGTGCTAAAGCCAACAGTTCCATAAACCAGGAACCAGAGACTCCAATATATACAAATAATGACTATCAAGGGGAGGCTTTATTGCTTTGGGGGATATTTTTCTCCATTCTACTTAGTATTACCTCCATCTTCATCACCACCTGGCATTTAAATGTAGAAATGTAATGTAGAAATAAATACATTCTGTAATAGGGGCACCTGGATGGCTCAGTTGGTTAAGCGTCAGATTCTTGGTTTCAGCTCAGGTCATAATCTCCTGGTTCTTGAGTTCGAGCCCCACACTGGGTACTGCACTGGCAGTGCAGAGCCTGCTTGGGATTCTCTCTCTCCCTCTCTCTCTACCCCTCTCCACCAGTCTCTCTCTCTAAAAATAAACAAATAAACCTTAAAAAAATTAAATATATTCTATAATAGATACCACACTGAGTGTTATTTGCTTCCGTAAAGGCAGGATGATAGATCAGAAGAAAGAAAAGAGGAAGGAAAAGGAGAGAACGAGGAAATGTAAGAAAATTCCGACATTTCCAGCTATTAAACAATCCTTCCGTTGGTCCTAAACCTCTAAGAAATGTAAAGAATTAATTACAGAAAGACTAGGTGATAAAAGTCCTTCATATAACTCAATAAGTGGCCAGGAAACATAATTGAACTCGTTTATAATTGAATATCCTGCCATCGGGGCAGATTTAAAGAAGGGTAAACTTAAAGAGACATAACAATATTAAATGTTCTTTTGTCTTTTTAATGTTTGTGATAACATTAGAGACATTAGAGAGACATTAGAGAGACCATTGGGGCTGTTGTGGGGCTTCATTTAGGCAGCAACAGGAACCAAAGAGTATGTGATTTATACTTGGGCATCTTAATTTAAATAATTACAATATCTTAAAGAAAAATGCATCTTAACTTCTTCAACGTTTTATTATATCTGACAAATTCAGTAAAAGGGCACCTATCTATTCGTGCATTATGCGTCATATGTTCTGCACACTCATTAAAAATAATGAGAACATATTTAAAAGTCATCGCCCAGAGAATCTTTGGGGACGGGGCATGGGAAGAGGTAAGTGGCAACAGATTGTGATTTAAGTGTCTATCTCTGTTTTATCAGCCCCCTTAGGAGGGGGGAGGGTAAGAAGTAGCAATCTTAAGCTGATATTCTTTAATGATAAAGATCACACATTTTCCTGAAAAAACAGACAGATGAAACACGTTCATACCTCCAAATACACTTTCAAAATGAAATGGACTGTAGTGACAGTTTCACATGTTCGGTATTTACTTTGATAACAGCTGGAAAAGTTAACCACAATCAATTAAGGCTGTACTTTCTTTCCCTTAATCTTTTAAATATCCTTTACAAAATGAATGCATTTCCTTATCTTACACCAAATGTACCTTAACAAACGTACTGATCACAGGCATAGCGGTAATTAAGCAAATCAAGGTCATCCCCCGAGTTTTGTAACCACCTTCTTATCCAGCTGCTCCATATCAACAGCTGGCATGAATTATTGGAAACATTTGGCTAACTGGATAATAAGAAGGATATAATCTGTGGTTGGTTACAATATTAATTCTTCTGAGCTGTTTAAACATGTATGTTTAGAAAATTCTCTTTTTCTAAACTCCAGAAGCCTAATCATGGCCACAGTGGCACTCATAAGACGTATGTTTTGTGCCAGAGAGGACAGCCTAATCTCCTGGTTCTTCATCCTTAACACTGCAGGAAAATGGAATTAGGCTCCAGTCCTCTGTAATGTCATGAGACCTTCTTTTCACCATAGAACATGGTTATTCTTATTCTTCTACTTATTCTTCTACTACCTTCCAACTTCCAACAAAACCAGTCTTGTGATTAAAGTCATTAAGAATTTTCATTCTGACACCTGGAAGCCATACAACCAGGCAAAATGGCCACACCACCTCCATGTGTTCTAGTAATGCTCAAACAGAGCTTTTATCATCATCCATTTTATCAAGACTAGATTTTGCTGACAAGGGTTCAGTAAAATTCTTTCAGGTGTAAGTACTTCCCAGGAAGTAGCGAATGACTCCTAATCCCTCAGCCTTGTGGGCTACTGAATGTATTAAAAACATTGGCAAACATTAAGGACCTAGTCACTTAGGACAAAGCATAACTGAGAGAAGCTGTGATGCTCAACTCAGTGAGGTAGAAGTCTTAAAAAAAAATCTGATTTTGACAAACTGTAAATTTTGGTAAGGGGCAATGTCTCTATGCCTCATTTACCCCATTTTTAAGATAGATAGGAACAGCTAAACATAGTTGCTTTCTGACGGTAAATGAGGATCACTTTCTTAAGTGCTCTGAAACGTTTGCCATGAGCTCAACCACAGCAGGATAGGGGATGGTAGAATATGGTCCATGCAAGGAGCCATCTTGGAGACAGAGAGGAGGGGAGAAGGGACATAAGTGTAACTGCAAACAAAGACCAATAACCCAATCTTCTAAACTGCTCTAGAAGTACCTCTCTTTGGTAGGTGTTTAAATCTACAAGTTACAAGGTGGCACGTAACAAATTTTGAGCACAATCAAATTGAGTGTGGAAATTTAAAAGCAGAATCGAGTTGGGCCTGAAAGTCAAGTACAATTGAGTTTGCCTAAATGAATCAGGTGTAATTGAGTTGAGTAACTGGATTGTGCTCAGCATTGGCCCTTTGCCAAAATGAGGGGCACATGACCAAAGAGACACAACTTAAGCGGTCCTAAACGTTTCACAGAATTAATTTTTTCTAGAGCAAAAAATTGTTTGCAGAATGGAAACATAAAGTTGAAAATTTGGTCATGACAGCTAGTCAGTTACAGATACTAAGTTATCCTATAGGCCTTTTGCTCTTTATAACAAAACCACTATTCCAATGATTCTCAAACTTGAGTAAGCATCAGCACTATCAGAGAGCTTGTTAAGATAAATCTTTTTTTTAAATTTTAAGTAGGCTCCACACCCAATGTGGGGCTTGAACTCACAACCCTGAGATCAAGAGTCACATGCTCTATCAACTGGGCCAGCCAGGCACCTCTAAACTATATCTTTAGCTCCAACCCTAGAGTTTCTGATTCCTCAGGTCGAAAAGAGCCTGAGAAATGCACATGTAAAAAATTCTGAGGTAATGCTATTCTGCTGATCTGAGACCACACTTTGAGAACCACTTCCATTGAGATGAAACACTTAAAAAGATATTTTAAAATACTTTTAATATTTAAAAAATATCTAATATTTGAAAATATTAGGCAATGAAACTTATTGTGTATGTCTTTATAAGTAAACTGTACAACTAGATTATGCAAATGTATTTGTGATCATTTAAACTATCTAAATTATCACTTATATTCTATTAATACTATCCCTATACTTGCTGTCTTGGTGCAGCTGTAACTGGATATTGCTAACATCCTGAAATATGAGGAAATCGCTGCATATTATTTTTACTTGGTTTAAAATAATTGTAGCAGTAAGGATAATGCATTAGATACAGATTAGAAAGACATAGAGTAGGAGCCACAGCGCCTTTAGCAATATCTTTTCCAACCTTCTATACCATCTGCTTTACTAATGTGTAGCTTTCATTTATTCAATCAACAAATATTTACTGAACATATAGTGTGCACTAGGCACAGGAAATAACAACAGAAGATAACGTTATTTGACACTCACCACATATTAACATCTATGCTCAGCTAATTCTCACAACAACCCTCTAAGGTAGGTGCTGTTATTATCTTCATTTGACAAATGAGGAAACTGAGGCACAGAGAGGTTGAGGAAGACTACAAAGCAGGAATTCACATTCTACGTGGCCTATTGTAAACACTTCACACACATTTAATGCTAACAGTCTCTTAGGTAGGCATTACTCTGAACCCAGCATTAGAGAAGAGGAATGGGGGGCTCAGGGAAGTAACTTAATCAAGACCATTCAGCCGAGCAGTGGTAGAGCCAGGATTCAGCCCAGCCGACTGATCCCAGATCCCAGGCTCCTAACGATTACATTAAAGCCAAATACAATAAGCTCTTAGCAGGTACCCTAAAGTCTTTTCACCCCTTCCAATTTATTCGAAACAACACGATTTCTCATGTTAGCCCTTGCTCGGTAAGCTGTCAAGTTGGGCTTCCTACTATCTCCTTGATGTATTTTATGTTTTTTAATCTCAGAGTATTTGAAGATGCTGTTTCCCTCCCCACTGTAAGCCTGGCATTTGAAATCCTACTCAATTAAGACCTTTCTCAAATATTGCCCTATTCTTAAAGGTTTTCTCGGCCTCCCAACTTTATAATCCCCATAATACTTAATTGCATAGTTTGATCAACTCATAACAATTTTTTTCTTTATAGGGAGAAGCTCCTTGAGGACCTGAATTCATTTTATGAATCTCTGGAGTTCACGCTGCAGAACCATGACTAGGATTAACTGAATACTGACTGAATGGAACTGCACTAAGAAGGGAAAAAAATTATTGAAGAGAGAAGCAGAAATGGAGACTATATTTTAGCAAGGATTCCACCGTAAGTCACAAGAACTGTGTTATTTGGAGAACCCATAAAATATAGCTGCATTTTGTTTTCTGCATAATTATTTAAATTCCAAAACATAACTCCTGCACTTTGGTTTAGGTAGACAAATCATTCTGAAATCATCCTTCAATTTCTGCTACTTATCCACAAATAGCTGCTATAATATTCATTCTTCCTTAAGTACCTTGGTTAATTAAGCATGGAATCATTTGAATCTAACAGCCAAAGGGAATCAAATAATATATCAGTTAAATGAGGTTCATCTAAGATTTCAAATGAAAATTCTTGCATGATTTATGATATTAAATAATTTGACATTTGAAGGTATGAATTTTTCACTTCATAAGAAGATAAACAGTCAAGGAGTCGGAGCCCCCATTTCGTTTGCAAAGGTAGTCGCAGTGATGGGTAAATATGGTAGTGCTGGAATACACTGAGCTCGGCAGCTATTAGGGGAGTGGCCACATTTGTGTATCTTTTTTTTTCACCCTCAGCAAAAGCAATATTCCTAAGTGAAGGTCAAATCCACATGACAGACATGGCTAACTTTCGAATCTCAATCATGCCAGGCAGGAGCAACTTGCTTGCTTGAAATATAGTTAATCCCACTTGCAAAGGCCAGCATTTAATAGCAGGCAAACTTGGCAGGTAGAAATTATAAATACATTCAAAATTTTCTCAGCTTGTTTTACCCACCAGGGGTTGCTGTGATTTTCAGGATAATTTAAAGATAAGGCAGCAGGTCAGAACATGAAACATTAAAGAGGTTAACAAAGAAATGACACGACATTTTTTTCTTCCCAATAAATGAAAAAAGACATGCACATGGGTGTGCATGTCCATGCACTTACGTGACAAACAACAATCTCTCTCTCTCTCTCTCTCTAAAGCTCTCAAAAAAATAAAAGCACAGAATCAACAGAAAACCTTTAGTCTGTCATGATCTTTCCTAAACTGACACTTTGTATAAGAAAACAAGAATTTTGGTGATCAGGGATGGAAAAGAACTCACAGAGCATGTCTGTTCCAGAACAGCCAACAAATCCCTGATTAAGTAGTGCAGTTTTATTTCACTGCAGACACCACAGTTTCACCTTCGGATTCTATTACCGACACTAATCTCAAAGTCCCTTTTGCAAAAATGTTCCTTATATGAACACCTCTTTAATAAACTCTCACATAGTCAGGGGGTGAAGACATCAAAGGATCTTCCAGCCTGGGATTCTGGAAAGATTACCTTTGAAACACAGTTCTTTTGGTTAAGATACTAGAAAGAGCTAAATAGTTGTGAGGCTAGTACATGAATTCCTCTCATCTGATTTTCAACCCCGCCTGCCACAGATGGCATGAAGGTTGGCTCCATGTGCTTCTAAATTTGTGATCCTAACCAGTTGATCAGGAGGAAGGACATGGACCCGCAAATGAAAGAATTCAGCACAGTTCTCATGTGGCAGGTCAGGAGAAATGGCCAGGAAGTGGGCGCTCAGGCCTTTGGAATGACAGAGGGTCACATCCGTGAGACCATCCTATATTGGGACTTCCTGTGTAACTGCTGACCACATGCTCCCTTGGCTGTTAAGTGTTAAGACTTTACAAGAAGCTAAGATAACAAGGAAATAAGGAAGATTGAATTGTCAGAAAACAGGCAGAGCAGTGCTGTTAAGGGGGTTGAGATCTCATGAAACAGCAAGGCTTAAGAAAAGGGCCAGGATGGTTTCTCAGAACAGGAAAACAATAAACACAGTTTGTTTTCTTCAAAGGAGATAGAACAAGACAAAAGCAGGAAGTGCTGTCCTTCCTTCATCCTGCCAGATTTTCAATGGAAAGTCAAGTGTGTGCATCAATCACGATAAGGGAGGAGAGACCAAAGTGATAACACCTTCAATTTCTTGAAAGAAAAATACAAAAACGCATCACATAGCACACTGTTCTTCATTTTGCTCTTTCAAAGAGTGCAGTGCATGTCACACTATGAACTAACTCACACTGAAATAGTACCGTGCATGCCAAACATGACCTCTCTTTAAACTTCCTGTAGGATTCTTGCTACTTCGCACTCAAGGAAGGCATTTGGGCTGGACAAAGAAGACTATTCCATATTCTCCAGAACAAAGATTCTGGGTCCACATATTTCAGTGCTTGTAATCATCAAGAATTTGGTGCTTTGCTGTGGCTACAGAGAATATTCCACATATTTAGATAATTACAAGTCAAATATTTTTAAAACGTCTAGACTGTTTGTCAGAGAATTCTAGGAGTGGATACTAACCACATGACCTCCAAATTTGGTATGAAACTAAAAAACCAAAGAGAACAAATAATTTATTTGTACTCATAGTTTCACAGTTGCACAAACCCTGGTGGGTTTGGCCTATGATGTCACTTTTGGGGACAGAAATCAAATTTCACTAAATTCTATTAGATGAGAGTGAAGTAATGTATACAAGATTCAGTTTCAAACAAAACAAATTTTTTTTGGTAATTCAGTATTTTGTTTTTTGGGTTTTTTAAAAATGCTTTTTATTTATTTTTGAGAGAGACAGAGCGAGTGGGGGAGGGGGCAGAGAGAGAGGGGCAGACACAGAATTTGAAGCAGGCTCCAGGCTCTGAGCCGTCAGCACAGAGCCCAATGCAGGGCTCGAACCCACAAGCTGTGAGATCATGACCTGAGCTGAAGTCGGAAGCTTAACCGACTGAGCCACCCAGGCGCCCTGGTAATTCAGTATTTTGGATACCAGTGTGTATTTTCAAATAATAATAAAAAATCACTGTTCAAAATAGTGGTTAGTCCCAGGCAAGCCTGAATAAATCTATTTTCCCTATAATGTATCTAAAGTATATCGGGGCGCCTGGGTGGTTCAGTGGTTGAGTGTCTAACTTTGGCTCATGTCACAATCTCGTGGTTCATGAGTTTGAGCCCTGAGTCGGGCTCTGTGCTGACAGCTCAGAGTCTGGAGCCTGCTTCAGATTCTTTGTCTCTCTCTCTCTCTCTCTGCGCCTCCCCTCCTCACGCTCTGTCTCTCAAAAATAATAAATAAACAAAAAATTTAAAAAATATATATAGTATTGTATTTTTATTGTGTTTGATTCTACAGAGGTGGCAAGGTACTACAATAATTGCAGATGACATATACTGAGAACTTACAATTCGCCAGAAACTATGCCAAGAGCTTTGCATGGACGATCTCTTCTAATCTTTACAATTTTATGGTTTAGATGAGGAAGCTGAGCCTTAAGAATCATTTTGTGAGCTGCTCTAAATCACACAGAAACATTATATGATGGTGAGCTTGCAGAGTTGAACTCCAGAGATAATACTAAGCCTTAAGCAACCTAGGCCTCTAGTTCCTGAGCAATAAGGGACCATCAATAGGTTACCTAACCACATTGGACCTGTGGTTTTCATGTGCAAAATTAGAGTCGGACATACGGATTCTTTGGGCTCCCTTTACCCTGAAAATTCTATTATTACATTTATTAACTTTCAGATGCAATTGTATTTTGATTGAGAATGCTTTCAGAGTTTCAAACTGGGGTAAGGTCAGCATCCCTCTCCCCCTTATCTGGGGCAGGCAGAAAGCTTCTAGGAAGAAGAAATTAGCTGTGAAGTTAGGAATTCTAGAAGACATATAGATAGGAAAGGAGTATAAGAAACTATTAGATAGAAAACTAGGGCCTCTAGAGGGTTTGAGTTCTTAGCTGGAGCTCTGTTATTTGGTTCTTTTGATGGCTGGAATGTTTCTCTTTCTATACAGGGTCTTACTCATTCCAGGACCACAGTTTAACAGGATACACAGTCAAAACTTCTTTCCTTGTTCTTATCCCTGAAACAAGTACATAGTCCCACCAAAATTGTCCAAAAGTTTTATCTCAAGCAACCAAAGAATTGGACAAGAAGTAAAAGGGCTGCCTGTTATATACACATGCTGTCTCTTTTCAATTATTTCTTCTCACTGTGACTCTTGGAGAGAAAGACCAAAGTCTTTACATAAATAAGGGATTGAAAGAAAAAATCCACCTGCATTTTAGAAAAAAAAAAATCTGGACTCCAAGTTTCTGCAGCATTTCTGAAGAATTATTCTTATTCTGAAGAATAAGAAGCTTCAGTGAGGAAGTGAGACTGAAATTTGGAAGATTCTTCCTTCCAAAATGGCTGGGAATGGAGGAGCCATGTGGAGGAAAGGAGGTGGGCAGTATAGTCTTTATGGCTTATACTATGTAATCTTCTTCCCTTCCCTGTTTTACTGCAGATCTTCCTAGAGCATTCAATAGAGGAAAAGGAAAAATGGACAAGATGATGTGAAAGAGAAGGAAGGACTAGAAACATGGAGGGAAGGGGGTCCTTTGGTCAGTACTAAGGAGCATTAATATATGAGAGAGGTGATTAAGGAAGGCTGCATATTCAAACATGAATGTCAATATACATAACAGAATATCAGGCTTAGAGTAGATATCTTAGAGCTTATCTAGTCTTATCATGTTATCAATGGGAGAATTTTTTCTAGAGCATGTCTGACAAATGCTTAAGGCTGGCTCTGTTTCAATATTCCAAGTCGCCTATTTTCTTCTTGAACAGCTCCAACAGTTAGAAACTACTGTAACTTGTAATATTATCACTTCCAAATATTTGTTTTAGTACCAGCTCAAGGAGGGTGGGGAATGAGTCTTAATTATTTTTGCATCCCCAGAACCTCCAACTTAGTGCCCGGCATGTACTTAATAAATTGTTCATCAAATTAATACATAAGTATATTAACGGATATAAACTACCTGAAGAAACATATTAATCCATACAATAACTCTACCTATTCTATATCCATCAAAATATGTCCTAAATTTTCCTTTTTGCAAGCTAAATATGGTCAGTTTTCTCAACTAACCCTCACCAGTTCTGATGATCTAACTCTGGGAACCTATCTTATTACATATATGTACCTTTTTCAGTTCTTATAGAGATTCAAAAGAAATAAAATTTAAAAAAGGAGTAATTAAAAGTCCTTTTATCACACCTATTCCTTTTTATTATTAGTCATAAAAGTCCTGTGAGTTTTCTATAGTCTTCTTAAATACATACATCACTAATAAAATGTGTTCATTATTTTAACAATGAGAAAACTAAAATCTCTCATAATCCCAACATTCTGGGTGTATTTCCTGCCACTTTTGTGTTTTTTTTGGAAGATATTTTAACATAATTTGATCATACTGTCTATAACATTTTATACTTAGTTTTTAACTTAATGTACTATGACCATTTTCTCAGGTTATTATCAGTTCTCCACAGAGACCATTTTAAGTAACTATTATATTTCATTGAAAAGCTACCTAGTTATTTATCTAACGAGTACCTTATGGCTGTACAGCACCCAATATATCACCACAATAAACAGGATTTTAGAAAAAAATTCAATGTACATGAATTTTTTTTCCACATCTTTGATGGTCAGTTTAGGACAGATTACTAGAAGTGTAGTTAGTAGGTCAAAGGACATATATTTTTAACAAGACTTTTGAAATTGTCTTCTGCAGGATACATATCCCAGCCCTCAAGACCAGATTCCCTTGTTACCTGTTACTATAGTGCCTTGCAATTCTTTTTCATAACCATCATCATTTTGAATACTTGGTTATATTTTCTTTCCTTTTAGACTGCAAACTGCATTAAGGTAGGGCATGACCATTTTTGCTGACTGCGTTTTGCATAAAGCTATCATAGAGCACACAAAGGATATTTTATTTGGTTGGTTAAATTGCTTCCTTAAAAGGGTGTTTGAATTGGTACCCCAGAAGCACTGTTGGCATTTATCCAACTCACTGCATTAACATCATAAAGCGATGATACCCCCAAATGGGACAAAATACTTAGTGTGATTCAATTTTTGTTACAAATGAAACCTGTGACTTAGAACTCATCTCTCGGCTATTATCAATTCACTGGGCATATTAAACTCTGCACTGAAGATTCAGTGAGGCTGTGACCTGAACATTACCAGCTCTCGGGGAAGAAAAGTTCCTTCTTGACGGGCGATGACCAGCGAGGCTGTCTCTCCCTGCTTGGTGCTCCTCAGCATGGCCACGAGCTCTTCCTGAGTTCGTCCAGTGACATCTCTGCCATTTACCTAATGGATGCCATCATATGAACACATCACAACACTTTCCATCTCCTTCTGCCCTAGATGGTTCCCACAAGTAAGTAGCAGCTGGGCTTTACAATCAATAAAGCTCTGAAAAGATGAAAACTGTATGCATGGGCCCAAACCAACTATGTTCAAAGTACCAGTCCTGCACTGACTGTCATGACTATGGTGCTAGATCCCTTTA
Source organism: Cryptoprocta ferox (assembly GCA_028646485.1). Taxonomy (NCBI): domain Eukaryota; kingdom Metazoa; phylum Chordata; class Mammalia; order Carnivora; family Eupleridae; genus Cryptoprocta; species Cryptoprocta ferox. Next base: position 77,467,225 of record CM053578.1, on the reverse strand, counting down.
GATACTCAGTAATTAATAGTTTCTCCTAGGATATTACATTCTTAGAAAGGAATATCAATCAAAGTGACAGCAGAGAATGATTCCTTAAATGGGAAAGAAGTAGATTTCAGATGCTTAACTGGCACCATTTTCTGCTAATGCTTAAAAGCAAACGATGGGCCGCAATCACATAGCAAATTTCTTTGGAAGTAAAAGTCTTCTGTTACAAGACTTTTGGAGCTATATTAGTTATTTGGTGCATCTTCTTTCATAATCTAGAACTATATAAAAATTTACAGTCTTGCTTCTATGCCAGGAGAAAGTTAAATAAAACCAGTTAGTTTCAATGACGACAATTTCTTGAAAGATAAGTTAATAATATATATTTCACTAAGAAGATGATAATATCAAACAAAGATACATGGGGGAAGTCTCTTGCTTTGGGGTGTTTCAAATACCTCTTTACAGGCATACATCAACATGAGACAGGCTGGCCTATTCCTGTGGGGAGTTTAAAGAAACTATTACCGGAGTTTGGCTATAACTCTGAAATTTCTTAGCCTTAATTGCATTTATGATAAATTCCTGGATGATCCAAATTCCCAGGGACCCTAAGAGGTATATATAAGAAGAAGAAAATAGGGAAGAGTTTTCAGTGTTACTTGTCCTTATATCACTCACTCTATGGGGGGCTTACAGTCAGTTTTTTTTTTAATATAATTAAAGTCCTTATCCTGTCTACAGTGATAAATTTTAATTTTTATATTCAAAATATGAATATTAATGTATTTGTTTAAACACCCAGGATATTTTATTGAAGATATTAGTTCCAATTCTTACCTCCAAAATTCTGTCCCCTGATTGCAGGCGGCCATCTTTTATTGCTGCTCCCTTTGGTAAAATGTTTTTTACAAAAATGGGACCAGGCCCATGTATGGAAGAGTCTCTGGTAACAACAGTGAAACCCAGTCCTTCAGGGCCTAGTATGTAAGACCAGGAAAATGCACGGTCACCTTAAGTAGAAACCTTAGAGTGAAATCTATGTAATTTAGACTAATGTCGAGTAAGTAAATATTTACATTCCAGCAAATATTTTAAATACACTTCAGTTGTTCTGGCTGCAAATACAGATTATAGTTCCTGACAGGCCATGATGGTTTCAAAGTGAATTTAGGGCCCAATGCAGATGTGTAACACATTGGTTTATTGAGGTACCAGAAGAAATACCACATGTTATCCATAAACCCAGGAGATTGATTTCTTAGTAAACTATGAGAAGCCAAAGGCCATCTGACATGAGTTTTGTCAGGCACTAACTCAGCTAGCCTCCCTGCAGCTCCCTGCACCTGGGTCTCAATTCCTTGGATGCTGTGTCCCACTGTCCCCTCCCTCACTCTTGCATATTCAATCTTTCTCTTCCAGTATGTGGTTTTCACTTTATCTGAAGGTATGCTCAAATATCACTACACTAAAGAATGCTTGCTTCAATCTTACTTCTTCTTCAGCCTTGCATCACCAATGACCTACCCATGACCACATCCACTAATGTTTCCTATTCTGATCTGTCCCTTTCTCTACTTTTGACACTTCTCCCCAATTGTGTTCTTGAAATTAATGCCCCCCTCTCTGGTTTTCTGATTATTTTCCTACCTCTCTTATCACATTATGTTTGTCACTCTCTCTTACCCATGGTTTTCCCACATGAACATAGATGTTCCCCAAGACTTTTACCTGGTACAACTTGTTCTCTAGATTCTCTGCCTTGGCCAGCTCCTGGCTCCAAGTACCATCTCCCTATCTATGACACCTAAATCTCTTTGGCCCTAATTTCTCTGGTGTCAGCTTCCTACATATGACCATGCACATACTTCCACCAGGATTTCAAACTTCACTATGACCTCCCTTCTCTAATTCAGATCCTGGGCTTTTCACATATACCCATCTACTAAAAACTCTAATTTCTAGTAATGGCATCACCATTGAACAAGCCACCTGCAATTCTCTCTCTCTCTCCCCTCCTACATCCAGTCACCAGATAAGGCACACATACTATATTTAGACAGATGCAGTGTAGCCTTTATTGATACTTCATTGGTTGATCTCTTCTTTGGTGTATCATTCTGCTGTCAGATTAATCTTCCTAAAGTACAGCTGTGATGTCATATGCTTTATTTTTGCATTTAAGGCTTTCTGATGGAATCTTAAGGTTATGTTCTGTGTCTGATTTATCTGTCCGCAAAGCACCCGATCCCATGTCTTATACATAGCTGGATAATTTGCACACACACAAAAAAACAAAAAACCCTGATGCATTTATATAAAAAGTCTAAATGCTAAGCACACTGGAGAATCTGTACTTCCTAATCAATACAGTTTCTTCTCAGGACAGAATTCTTAAGGGGGGACAAAATGTTGGCCAGAGGATCTCTCAGAATAACCACTGTATCCTAATTAAGGGTATATGTTATTTTCTTTTGATATATGTTAATGAGTGTTTTAAAACTACTTTGTGATCATTAATTTCTATATTAATTCAGAAAAAGTTTGAGATTTTGGTTTCTTTTGAATTGAGTCTTCAAAATCACATCAGATTGCAGAAGGCTGCAGTGGGGGAAGGGGTTATCAGGAGGTCACAAAATAAACAAAAGCACAGAAGCGGATGAATGCTTATGTGTGTGTGTGTATGTATAATACCGCATAAATATGCGTGTATATGCATGCCCTAGTCTCATTGATCTGGGCTTGAAATGCATAGAAAAGTTGGAAAAGATGAAGGTAAGGTTATTAAATTAAGCATGTTTTGAAAAATTGTTTGCAATGTTGAATTAGTGAAATTTCAATTATATAATTATATATAATAATTATTAATTATAATGATCACATACTTGCTCTTTGAGAACTAAATGTTTAGCTGGTATAAAACTATTGTAGAGAACCAGAAACGATATATGTGCCTTTTAGACTTGATCTACAAGGTGCTACAAAAATCACTCCTCTTGCTAAAAAAAGCGTTCCACTGAATTTCAGTTCTTCTTTAGTGTTATGTTTTTCTTGGGTTTGCAATGGTTCTTTCCATCTCCCAACATGTCTTTATCATTTTTCTTTTTTGGTTCAAATACTCTATACTCTCTAGAAGGAAAGAATAAGAAAGTAGTACAATTTAAAGAAATTTAAGTTCCCTACTTAAATCTGTTCTTCGATACAATTAAATGGAGAATTAACAAAATTAGCCTTAATGCATTTCTCTTAACCAGTTTTACATGTTACAATAATAGAAAGCTATTAAGCATAATCTAATAAGTACCTTTCTTGAGGTCAATCTTAATTTTCTTTGCATTTTTCTTGCTGCCAAACCCCATGAGAGGGGAGAGTGAGGGAGAGGATGGCTTTCTACCCAGTCTTGGGACTCGGGGGCTCTTGCTTTGTTGCAGGGAAGTCACTGTATCCTCTTCAGGACTCCCTGTTCCTGTGAGATTTACTGTTTTTATTCCTGATATTCCATGCACAGGAGGCGGCAGCTTTGTTCTCACAACGCCATCATTGTTACCAAAGATGTTAAGCGGTCCGATGACTGATTTTTCATACTGTTCACGGTTTTGAGGTGGAAGCACATGGAGGAGAACACTCGGGGACTTCATTGCCTGGCGGAAGACATCTTGAGCCCTTCAAAGACAGAGTAAATACATAAGGACACCATGTTCTAGCATGGCCCCTAATACACACCAAACCATGGCAACAGGAAAGCACAGTAGCACTAGCATAGGAGAAAGTGTCACTATTACTACCAGGATGGCTGCAAACTAAGTACTAGTTACCACTATGATTTGACTACGAGGTGCCCAGACACTGGGCTGGCTATACTTGCATCACTAACATGCACAATTCTCTCATTCAATCTTTTTAACAACTTCCTTAATCTTCTCATTTCCTCTTCGGTAAGTAGAATTCACTCTTATTTTGCAAAATGAGGACACTGAGGCTCACAGAGATTAAATAACTCATCCAATGACCCAGCGCTTTTCAATATTTCCAAATCTGAAAGTCCACCAGAGGTAATTACTAAAGTAGGTATAAAAGCAAACTTTAATTTTAGATGAAAAAAATTGTTTTATATTACTGATCAGATTATCAATTCCTTTCCTTTTAGGGCTTTGTTCTAAAGTACAGGGTCCTCAATAAAATGGGTTGCATTCCAGAATTTCAGTCTGGCACAAACATTTCCTCCTGGAGATATTTATTGTACTGGTTATGCCAAATGTCATAGCGAATTATCAATCCAATACATACCCTCCCTGTTATTCTATTATAGAATAGTTTTTACTTTTTATAGAGTATTTTTTACTTTTTTTCTCTTAGCACTGGGTGTTTTACCTCAGATTTCCTACTACCTTTCTTCTCCTTCATCCTTATGTCTCCTTGTGCCTCCTGACTACCTTTCCCAGCCTGTCTTGCCAATGAGATCTATATGAAAGGGTTACAAGAAAGCTGGGAGCCAGAAAAGTTTTTCTTCTCCTCTTTTTTGAAATTCAAGTGATGGGGGAACCCCAGCAGCTATCTGGTGACCACGACACAATTTAAAGAGAGCAGCCACTTAGTAAGGATGACAAAGTAGAAAGATGGAAAACTTCTCGTTTGCTGATGCTCGAGAAACTGCCACACTACCCCTGGACTGCCCCCTCTACACTGACTTGTCTTTAGGAGAAAAACTATAATCTTGTTTAAGCTACCTTTATATTAGGTCTCTGTCATTAACAGCCATACCAAATCATAATTAATCATAATTCCAACTGCCATCTGAGCGCCGCCCCCCGACCTTACTTCTCCATATTGGTGGGGGAGGGGGAGAAGGTCTCACAAAGGCAACCCAACTCCTCTGGTTAGGTCCTTGACTGGGAGTCAGTTTCTACTGCACACTACCTTCATACTGAATTTTTATGAGCCTCAGTTTCCACCTTGCATACCTATCAAGTTCTTGTAAAAAGTACAATGGTATTATTATTTTAAGAAATAGACTTTTCAGTCTTTCTTTTTTCGAGAATAAGATTTATTTGTTTATTTATTTATTTGAGAGAGGGTGCAAGTGAGTGAGGGGCAGAGAGAGAAGGAAAGAGAGAGAATCCCACAATGGGAAGAAACAGAGAGAGAGAGACAGAGAGAGAGAGACACAGAGAGAGAGACAGAGAGAGAGACAGAGAGGAGAAGAGAAGAGAGAGAATCCCATGCTAACAGCATGGAGCCAAAAGTGGGCAAAGCCCGAACTCACCTGAAATGAGATCATGACCTGAGCTGAAGTCAGATGCTTAACTGACTGAGGCACCCAGGCGCCCTCACAGTCTTAATTTCTTTCCATACTTAAGCAACCAGTGCTCACAGGCCCGCTTATCCATAATCACTTACACCACCTCCCCTGCCCCCACCCTCCGCACAATCAAACATACAAATATTGACAGAGAATGGTACAGAGAGTATATACTATAAGTTGTTTTGGTCAGAAACAAGAGAAGCTGGTGATCATTACTAAGGAGTATTAATTAGCATTTATTCCCTTATTCCGGAACCCCACCACAATGCCAACATACATTAAAAAAAATAGGCATCAGCGCTGCAAACTAATTCTTGGCTATAAAAACTTATTCCCATATCATTTTCACATGCAGAAAAATGATTTCTTGGGGGAGAGTATTTTAATTTTTTTTTCATTTGTTTCTATTACTGAGTCCTCACTGACATCTCTCACAGATATTTAGGTTTAAGGAAGACTGCAGACACAAAGCTGGTTAATTAATAAGCTGAACTAACAGTCTGTGAAAAGAGTCATTAAATACCAGTTTAACTGACCCATATCCCAAGCAAAACAAACCCATCTACCGATGATCCAAACAGATAACCAGGCAGGAAGGCTTGCTGTATTCTGCAGTTTATTATTCCTGCGGCCGACAGGGACATGCGCAGGCTACCTTCCAGGATGTTCACACTTCAGAAGCATTTGAAAATGGATGTCCTGGGGTCATTCAAAGGGGACTGACCAGAAATTCTACCTACTACCTACAATTCTGACCACCAAGAGCTCAGTGATGGTTGTAAGTTTTCCAGGGATCAATACAGTAAATAAAACAATGACAAAAATGCTTACTGAGCAAAGGTTTTGTCTACGAGGTCCACGTTGTTGATTTTTACAATACATTCATTTTCATGAAACAGCCCCTCCCGCTTGGACCTGCTATTTTCTTCAATGCCGCGGATGAAGAGTCCTAGAATCCTAAATGCAAAATTGAGGTTGAAATAGAATTACTGAGTAATAATACACTAATTATGTCTCCACTTGCAACTATTCAGAAGTATTGATTTCTCTTTACGAAAGAAGTTATGCTTTATATTCAGGCAACCATTTGTCACTTAAATCCTTAGTTAAAAACAAAAACAAAACAGAAACAAAACAAAATCCACTGAGAGAAAAAGCCCTTCAAGACAGATACATATCAACACTGACCCAGAGTACACTGGGTCACCACTCCATTGCCATGCTTGCAGTATTCTTAGAAAAGGCCCCCACAGCTCAGTGTAATTGAGGACACAGAGGCCTCTGGTTTGCAGAAGGCTGACTGTAATAAGTATGTTAGTGCCGAACCCGAAGCTTAATCACGGGAGAGGATTAGATTAGGCATTTGCCATACTTTTGTGCAGTCTTACTACCTGTTCCAGTAATTTGCATTTTAAGAAGAAAGCAAACTGTTAAGCACAGATCATCCTGTTCAGTTTAAAAGGTGGTTCAGTCCCGTTTGTTAGTGACCCTGACTCAAGTAAATGTGGAGTGTTTCCTATGGTCAGGACGGAGGAATAGGAGACACTGCTCTAGGACCAGGACAATTAGTCAGTATGAGTTTGGCGTTCAGTAGAAATTAAAAACAAAAAACAAAAACCTACAGACATCCCTAAGCCCAGTCTTCACAGGAGGATGTGGGGGGAGAGTGGGATGTAAATTGGATCAGAAGAATGAGTAGTATTTGGGTAGGGGAAGAGAAGAATACACATGGTGGCAGGACAAAGCCTGTGTGTTTATGTGGGGAGCCAACCCCGGATGGGGAGGCCACAGCTGCACAGAGGGACCTCGGACACTAGTTGATGGACTCAACCTAATGCGGCTGGAGCAGTACAGCCACCACTCACTGCTTCTGAGGGAGACAGTGACGTGACGGGGCAGGGCTTTGGAAAGACTTGTGTGAAATTTCAGCCAGTACGCGTTGGGATTCAGAGAGGACAGCTGGAGGCTAATGGAGCTTTGTGGCTGTGGCTCAGAGTCAGGAGGGAAGAGGTTGAACAAAAAGAAAGGAGAAAGAAAACTACAGCAATAAAGAATTAGACTCTGTGTGTGTGTGTGTGTGTGTGTGTGTGTGTGTGAGAGAGAGAGAGAGAGAGAGAGAGAGAGAGAGAGAGAGAGAGAGTGAGACTCACCTTTTGGTAGTATCTAAACTCAAAACTAAGAAATCAAACTTGTGTATATTTTAGCTATTTCTCATGTGACACAGCTTCCTCCTGGGGCATATCAGGGGCATGTGTCTCCAGAATAAGACAGAAAGATATGTCCTTACAAGAGGAATCTGCTGGGCATGGAGAAACAGCCATCTCCTTGTCCCTCATCCTCTCGTCTTTCTGCCTTTTTTTTGTTTGTTTGTTTTGTTTTTGGTATATGGGCCTTGTATGTTATCACACAGCCCCTTTGTATTAAATCTCAGATCTGAATAAAATAAGAGGACATTTTATACGTGGATAACAGGGTCATCCACGAAGAAAGGGCAGTGTCTAATGAAAGTGGAGGAGAAAACTGTCTTCCCGTTTGGAGCAGCCACACAGTGAGGCCTCTGCCCCCAGAGCCCCAGTTCATTTAATGAGCTCATGTCATCTGAAGATGGCAAGGGGGTGGCATGTGTGGTGGTATTTAGGTCTCTACTCCAACGGATGGAGGAGAGAGAGTCACACCACCTATAGTAGGGAAGGGTCAGGGTCCTGGGCACAAGGGTTCAGGGGGTGTTATATACACTGCATTCCTAGTTCTATATTAGTATATTCACCATATTCTGTGTGAGAAAAGGGACCAAAGATTCGAATTAGTATTTTTAAGATACTAATCCTACCTTAATCTCATAATATTAAAAATGGACCTATTTGACATGCAAAAGAAGAAGAAGAAAAAGAAAGAGAACAAAATAGTGTTTCTTTCCTAAATTAAACAACTCTCTAATAGTTCACATTTTGGATTTTTGTTATGGTGGATTCACAATAACATGATCCATTAGGAGGCTCACATGTGGTTATAAACTAGTTTATGTAAGCGATATTTTTTTAACAAGCATTCAAGTCTTCCTTTAATTTAATTCAGTACATCATCGGTCATGTAATGTTACTCCCTAGGATTTAATTTCACATTTTGGGAGATGAATTAATTCTTTCAGGCCACTGGGTTGCAATTTAGCTGGCATATTACAGCTAGAGTATGCCATGTGAACCTCACTGATCTAAATAACCTAACTTTCCATGAAAAATTTATTGACAGAATAAGCTCAACTGTAAAACCCATGTGTCAGAGGTAATTTTGGTAAAATGTAAAACTGACTGATTTTATTAGTTTGGTTCCTGGCAACAAACCACTCCTGCTTTCTCTATTCCACAGAAGGGATGGACACCCTCCAGTCTGATTTCATCCAGACCAGTACAAAAAGGCTCAGAAAATAATCTCTCACTATCCTCTTTGCCCCAAAGTTGTGGGCTGTGGTGGTGGTGTCCTCTGGGACCAAGGCTCTTGGGACTTAAAGATAAATGCTGCTGAGGAATTATAGGCTGAGAGGAACCAGTTAATTTGCATTAATGAGCAGTGATAAAGAAGGCTGAAATCCACTGCCCTACAGAACAAGAGGGATGACAATTGCTTCTTTTTCTTCTAAAAATCATTTAGAAACTAACCCACCCACACTCCTTGACCCCTTCTGCTTTTCTCACTGTATCATAGGCCTTGGCCACTCTACGAGCTTTGCATTTTTATCTAAACGTGTCCTTTCCTTACATTATGTGTTATTCCTCACCCATCCCTTCCTTCTTCTCTGTCATATTTAGCTGTCTTTACAAGGAAACTAAGGTATACTATGCTATCTTTATTGGAAAACAATTAGATTTCATGCTTTTAATTCTAAAAGAAAACTACATTAATTTTTTTTTCTTAGGTCAATGAAATGAAATTGCTTTAATTTGCAAGAACTCAGTTTTGTGTATATTTGTTTTGTTTCTTACTCTGCAAGCCAAGGGGCCGCCATACAAGTGGTATTCAACACCCTATGCTATGGGACCTAATGAATCCATTGAGGCCTTATCTAGTACAGCCGCCCCTGTACTGCACTCAGGATTTCCTATTCAACAACAGGTATGGCAGTATTTTTCTAAAAGAAAAACTATATATATACATATGAAGAAACTGGAGGCAAAGTCAATTACAGTAGTCTTAGTAAATAATTAAATGTAAATTCTAATTTAAAATAATGACACAAGCCAATAAAAGGAAGGAAATTAAGAACTAAGTATACCACCATGACCTTAACTCACCCCCCTTCCCCAACCCTGGTCCCACACACTGAAACCATATGGCATTATGAAGTCAGACACTTGTCTGACACGCACCATACTCAGTTGCATCTAAACACATGGGTTGAGTTAAGTATGCTGTTTCAGCTTGTACTCATTACTTCTTAACTTTTATTGGCTCATGTCTCCACTTCCATATTATTTTTTATGTTTTTTAATTAAATTTCCTTTCTATAATACTAATGGATAGCAAAAAAAAATTATACAACTATTTCACCAAGTTACTAAACAGTTGACCATGAACTTATAAAAGTTCATTTGTGAACCAGGATTTTTTGTTTTAGTCATATTATTAATACCAATAATTTACACATTCATATGTTGTGTGATTTACAAAGAGTTTTCACATTTTTAATGCCATTTAATCCCCATAACCTTGATGTGAAGTAGGTATTCACAAGAGGCAAGCTTAGAGGACTTGCTCAAAGTTATGAAAGAGAGAACACTGAGATTCAAATCCCACTGTTCTGAATCCAAGTGTAACACTCTTTCTATTCTTCAAGGTCTATCCGAGAAATCCGAACCAGGAAGGAGAAGGGAAGAAATCAATATATTTTAGTGCGTTTCTCTCATTTGATGTAAGAGAAGGTGATTTCTGGTCTGTAGAGTCAACTTGTTTTCCGAACTATTGAAAATGAAGTATGGTGACTGTCACATTGTACATTTCTTCATGTTTTAGAAATTGGGATGATCTTGTGTTCTATTCCGGCTTCATTAAGCTAAAGGGCCTGGTAATTTAACCGCTCTGGTATTTCACAAAGCTCTATCAGTACACTTCTGCCAAAAGCCATTAGAATTTCTCATGACAACTGGATAAATACTCTTCCTGTCTATCAAAAACAACCTCAGCTTGTCCTGTGCCATAACCCATAACATTTATAAACACGCTTATTAACACATACAGGAAATGAAACAATAAGAGCCACTAGCTTTTCAGTTCATTTCTTTTTAGAGAACATTCATTCCAGCAAGAGCTTGGCATCAGATGTTATTTGCAAAAAAAAGGTGATGACTTTGCAATTACAGGTAGCAGATGGCTACCTGCTGAAAATGATGCCAACCAAAATATCATGACTAAATCTGCTTTCCCGCTATGTGGCAGACTGAACTGAATAAATATTCAGAATCAGTAAATTAATACTATATAACCTTTGGGAAAATTTTTGCTCTAGAAAGAGCAATGGAGTGTGGTGGTATGGATCTGGATTTTGTGTGACTCTGAAAAAAAAAATCAACGGACTTTTCTGGACTTTGCTCTCCCAAGCTAAAATAAGACACTCTGCCCTTTCAGTGATGCATTTAATATAAGAAAAATTAATTTAGAAAATTAATTAAAATTATATCATGAGTGAGAAACTGATTTTAAGAAATGCCCTTTCTTTTAAGATAGCCCTTGTCACTATCAGTCTAGTGCTAAAGGCAGTCATCTTACTGAACGATGACATAATATCCAATACTAGTTTTGTAGAGTTGTTAAAAGAATATTAATATTAACTCTCAGATACATACTTTAATTTCCATCGGTAATACAAGTTTTATATCCAGTTAGGTGGACATGAATTTCAAGAAATGCTGACAGTTAAATTCTCCTTTGCCACTGTGGATTTAACAATATAATTTCAAAAAGACGTGGTATACTATTTTTAAATGATTATATTTTATTTTAGAAAAAAATTAGCACAATGGCATTTTACTACTATACTTAAAATCATGAAAACATATAGCTTCTGATATAGCTACTTATCAAGCTAGAATGTTTATTATCCTAAGTTCTATATGCCTGAGCAGTATTGGAAAATATCAGTTTGGATTACTATACTCACTTTTGAATTGTATTTAGGAATATAAAAAAAATCAGTGGCAATATTTGTCTAACAGTAAGTTAAAATCTTTTCTAGGCATTCTGTTTACTTCATGTCACTGACAAGAACACTTTAAGAAAATACTTCATAATTAATTGTGAATGCAGAAATTGTGATAGATATTATTTCTTTTCCATTATATCCTATAAGGAAATGACTGTTACTAACAGTTAAGTGGCCAACAGATGTATATATTGAGGCATCTATCTGAATAACAGAGATACACATTTAATCCTCTTCTGAAATGTGTCTGGGAAAATGAGCTGAAGTCAAGCTTTTCATTAGCATGAGCTTCTGATATAAAGAAAACATCTTACCTTCCACTCAGAGATGAAAAGAAAGGTACTACATGTATTCCCAAGGGGCCTCCTTCCCCAGAAATCTCCACTGTTCTTGTCATATCACTGGGACAGAAAAAAAAAAAAAAAAAAAAAGAGCACAGATGAGACTCTAACTAAAAAAAAAATATGAAGCATATTATAAAAAAACACAAAATTTAGGATTATATCAACTACTGTAAATTCAACAGCAGAGATGAAATCAAAGGAGTATATGATTTTGCTGATACGTTCACAAGATCCAGGAAATAAAAATGTTTAAGACTGTCTGATTTCTAATTTTTTTCCCCTAGAAGAGAAACAAATGGAAATAACGACCCATAAAAATAACTTCCTACTTAAGTTAATCTGCATAAATCAACATATTTAAAAGGATATACACAAAAATGAAATTTCTCCCCATTGAGACATACTTGAAATTATTCCACAGATGATAAAATACATGGAATTAAGCTTATCTATGCTTAAGCATAAAGTAGGCTCTCCTCCTCAGAACAGGAAAATTGAAATAAGATATGTATTTATCAGAAAAAGCACAGAATTACATTTTACAACAGTGAAGCCACAGTTGGTCGTACATATGGACACGTTCAGAGCATTGTAAATCAAAACTTAGACTTGCCTTTCAATAAGGCATCGGTTGTATTAAATGGAACAATTCTAAATTTTCACCTGCTACTTTTTTTTGGAGGTAGAAAAAGAAGTTGTAAAGCCTGGAGAAAATGTATTATAGAAAGAAATAGAAAGCCTGACCCGCCTAACCTACTCCAGATTAAGGAGAGGATGAGCCAGAAACATTAATAGATAGTGTGTATGACTGAAATATATAAGACATTGGGAAACTTTGAGTAATAAAGAGTGGAACTAACAAGTTTTTATGAAGATGAAAAGTAATAACCGTGAACAATTATCGGTTCCTTTAATCCCACAGACAGAAAATAAAATTGCCAGAGGAAAAATGATAAAGTTGAAGCAAACATCCCTGTTATGGAAATTGTAAGCAGGTCTCTATTGTTTCCTATTTACATGAAAATGACCTGAAACTGGATGTCAAATTAAGAGCTACAGCTGTTACAAATGCTTTTCTGTTCCAAATTGAAAACGGTGAAATTTTGGCCCCTTGCTAGAAAGTTGAGAACAGCATATGAAAGCAAAGTGCTTGATGAATTCCCTCTGCATGCAGTGCTCTCTGAATTATCAGCAATCTAAAATAAATACATTAAATATATTCTCATCAGTGGACTAGGCTTATTTTTAATGTGTTTTTATTGCAAACTTATTATCATTAGGAACTGTAAAAAAGAGCATGTCAGTTTCTAGCATTTGTGGAATATGATGGAATTTCAAATCTGATAATAAATTTCAAATGAGATTTGCTCATATATTGCAGATATATTTAAAACTTGTTCAGTCAAGCAGGTTATATCAGAGGCCTCAAGTAAAAGTTGGAAATAAAACAAATCTTAAAGTGATAATATCATGGGATAAAATAGATTCTTCTTGACACTTTTGGTGTGAGAATACAGATATTATATGAATACACACATATATGAAATACTATATATAGGTATACATTATATGCCCTGAATATAAAATATCTGGTGCACAGAGAAAGTCGTATAGCTTTTAATGGATCACAAAGCAACAATTGTACATAATAACAGATTTATAGTGCATTCGTAGGTATTTGAGGAATAGTAAACCCAGAGTATTAACACTCTAGGGTAACGGTACTGGTCTGAAGACTTTCAAAAACAAAGCCAAAAATCTTGTTTAATCATTAAAACTTTTATAATCATTAAACCTTTATAATGCATTTTTATACTTTTGCACTTAGAGCATAACACAAATCGCTCCTAATAAATGTATTAAATATCCACATGCTGATAGATAGCACTTATATGTATTATATAGAGGCTTTTGGAATGTATGTGTTTAGTATAGGGTTCAAAATTTCAGCTTAAAATTTTTTAGGATGGCTTTATGAATTCTTTGTCTATTTTGCAAATATTTCTTTACCTAGCTCAAAACTCCTCCTGTAAAACAATAAATTTTATGTATTATACTGATACCTACTCTTTAGGAACTAACAATCCTCTATGTTTACACTCACTTAATAACATTACTCTTATAATTTGTTAAAGCAACTGATCTTGTTTCAAAACACTACAGCCTTTTTGGAAGATGCAGTTTAAAGTTTCATGTATACTTTATAAGAACCTCTTTTTCAGTAACTCAGAATAAACTCTTATGCTATCTATATACATGAGACACAATTATTTGGCAAGAAGGATATGTGACAAATGTTAAACAACTATCACAAATATATTATCCCAGAAAAAAAAGCATAAAAGACTTCTGACTTTGTAGACTGTAATATTTAGGAAGTTAGAGCAAATTAAATATTACTTAATATGTAAAGGCATTATAAGTTTTATACATACCATGTTTTACCATGCTCTTCATAAAATGCTATCTGTTATTCCAAGATAGAAAAAAAAGCTTTTGAAAAAGGAATCCTGATCAACGAGTCCATATATTTTTATTTATTTTAAAACTCTTGTGTTACATATACCTGATGGAGTTCTGCAGAAAGCTCTGTATATGCAGTTTTCATGAAAGATAAACACAGCAAGTAGGGCTGGACACAATTATTTGAGTTCTTATCTCATAAAGTGAGATTTTACTGTGACATGGAAGTACGCTATTAATGCCATTTGTTTAGGCAAAGTGCAGAGTAGGGTTCAGGGACCAGTGAGCAGAAAGTGTATACATTAATTTACGTTTTGGAGGCAGACTGAGAATGGGAAATTTTGAGAATGAGGTGGAGAGGATATTCTAGCAGTGGAAAGAAAAAGGGACTGGCGGCTTCTTGTGAAAAACAGACACAAAATGAAATGGGGGGGGGTAAAGGGTAAATACTTAAATTACACCAAGAAAAACTAAAAGTTTCACTCAAATCAAAAGAGCTAACTTTATACAACTTTCTAAAGACACACTACAACCAAAGCAGATAGTCACAGAACATTCGATCTAAAAGTATTAATCAAGTTAAACATTCTAAGATCCAACTACAGCACTGATTCAAGTAATTGCTGGGACCAGTTATTACCTAAGATGTGAGGACAAAACTCTGGGTGAAGGTACAGAATAAGAGGTTAAAAGTGAGCCTGTCATGAGCAGCTACCCTGCAGGAACTCAGTGGCAAGTGCTCTATTTTGTTTGGTCCAGAAGAAACACATGAAGCTTGAGGAAAGAATACGAGAACTGCAGACAGGTCCAATTCCTCACACAAGGCAAATGGGCAGCATTTTTAACACTGAGATTATTCAACTCAGTCACAGGCCACTCACTTAGGGTAAGGGAGAGACAGGACTGAGTGTAGGTAGTGGGGGATATCTTGTTTTGGAGGAAAATCATGATTAACTTATGAAATGAGAGAGAAAGTGTATCTTAGTGGGGGCTTTGAGCCAGATGTCTCAGTAAATCATTTAAACTAAGACCAAAAGTATTAGTTTCCTCATTTGGACTATAAGGGAATAAAGATAAATTCCTAATAGAATGGCTGGTTTAAAAAAAATTAGAGAATATAACATAAAGGTTCATAAGTATCAGCTATTAGGATGATTATTAGAACTCTTTGAGGGAATAAGTTTATGGGTTAAAAGAAAATTATCTCAAACTTTCCATCTTTTCTCAACTGATTACTTCAGTGAGACTTTTATTCTTAAAATTTATTTTATTCTGAGAGAGAGAGAGAGAGAGAGAGAACACTTGTGTACAAGCAGAGGAGGGGCAGAGAGAGAGAATCCCAAGAAGGTTCTGTATCCTCAGTGTGAAGCCTAATGCTTGATCCCATGAACCGTGAGATCATGACCTGAGCTGAAATTAAGAATTGGACGCTTTACCCACTGAGCCACTCAGGTAACCCCTCAGTGAGACTTTTAAAAATATCCTTAAGTACTACAGGATTGAGGAACACATTTCCCTCATGATTAGACTGGTGCCATAGGCAAGATGATGGGCAATAAATGGGTAGAAGGTATTAGCCGGTGTTCTTACGGCACTAAAGCACAGGTCAGCCATATGGAATGGTAGGACAGATGAAGTGAAGAGAGCGAGACCTCCCAGAAGAGTTTGTTGGTGGCATGGAAGTCTGCTTGATTATGATGTCTAGTTGATGGAAATATACTGAGTAAATAACAAAAAATTTTGTTGTTGATGGTGGTGGGATTCATTTAATATACCTAAATTCAATGTGCATATTCACTGAGTAGTTCCAATGAGGACGTTCTGCAGGGAGAACACAGAGGCCAATGTCTGAGGAGTTCATAACCTAGGAACAGGTTAAGACAGGTAATAAAGAATAATGCAAAGCAATGGAATAGTAGTAGTAAAGTAGTATATTCTCAATGATTATAAGCTATTATGTGCTAACTGCCTTGGGGCATGATAGCATGTACTCATAGCAAATGTATAAAGTAAACATACCAGTTCCATTTTACAGAGAAGTAAACTGATGTCTAGAAAGGTAAAGTAATTGTCCAACGTTACACCATTTATACAAAGTAGAGTCGGGACTCAAATTGGAATTTATTGTATTCTAGAGCAAGAGTTTTTAACCATATGTATGTGAGTTTCAAAACAGAGGCACTTACTGATGAGGCTCAGAGGAAATTAGTACAACATCAGGCAGAGAAGCGAGACCAGGAAAACCTTCCCGAAGGAGGTACATTTTAGCTGGAACTACGAAAGGCAAATGTCTCTTCTGTCAGAAAAAGTAGGTGAGGGGATGGAGAGGACAGGCAGATAAGACACCACAGTCTACACTGAAATAGTGAACCAGGATGGCTTGTGGACACACAGACTGGCTGTGATATTAAAAGAAAAAAGGCTAGTGAGCAGGGAGAAAGGAAGGAAAAGACAGGGGAGGTACTGAGGAGAGAAAGTTGAACCATCAGCTTGAGATCAAATCTCAGAGTGATAGGTCAAATTCCACACTGAAAAAAAAAAGCACATTTAGTTTTGCGGAAAATGGAGCCAAGTCGTAAAGGACTGGCACAAAAAAGTGGTGTGATAAATGCTGTGGTTTAGAAATATTCATCTGGCAATGATATGTGGGATCAATTAGAACAGAGAAAGACAAGATAGAGATTGGTCCTTGTGACAGGAATTAGTAAATTATTGCAATAATATGAGAGGTAGTAGGGTTTGAATAGTAATTACAGGAATAAAGGATGAGCACCTGGGGATAGGTTCAAGGGTTTGTTGTTGCTGTAGTAGTTGTTATTGTTTTTGACACAGACTCTCCCAATAATTTGCCAAATGAATGGGTATCAGAGGCAAAAAATAAAATGTGATGGTCATATTAAGCCTGCTAAAGGAGGTAAGTCTAGAGGAGGCTAATTTGTAGATGTGTTAAGGAACAGGTTGAGACAAGGAATGAGGCAGAATTTACGCATGAGGTGAAGGCCTTTTTTTTTTGTAATATTGCTTGCTATTAAAAACACACACATACACAAAACACCCAACAGAAACCTCTTGCTTCATCATCTTAAGATCAAGATAAATTGAGTAGTGCTTCATAAGAGATGCATATCGTAAGACTATTTGGAGAACTTCTAACGGTTAAATTTCTTTATATAAATGTGTTAATGATGGGTGAGCAGTTAATAGGTATGCTTATGATTTATGGAGCAATGAATTCTAACCATTCACTGAACAAATACACTGCTATCACGTTCCAAGACCTGAACAAAGTGTCAGAAATCCCTTGGAGGGTTCCCAATCTTATGTAAGACAATGACAACTAAAATAAACTGTAGCGTGTGTGACAACCATAACTGCAGTAGCAATTAATATTTATCCAGCCTTTCATTTAACATTGTGCTAAGTGCAACTGCCTGGGATAAATCTCATTTAATCTCTGAAATAATCTATGTGATCATGTTACCCATTTTCCATACTAAAATATTTTAAACAGGTTAAATAATTAGTCCAAATTTACACAGGTAGTGTTCAAACTCAGGACTTCGTGAAATCCAAAGGTCCAGGAATGAAGAAATAGTTTGATGAATGCTGTGGTTTAAGAAATTTTATCTAGAGTGATATAGGAGATCAATTAGAATAAAGAGAAATTGATATTCAAGAGAAGAGATAGTAGGTTACCACAACAGTCTGAGAGGGAAAGAAGGCTTGAGTAGTAACTCTTGGAATTAAAACACAGGAAACAGGTTCAAACAGGATCACCTACATTGAAGTGAGGCCAAAGCCCTATCCTTGGGCCAAGCTCTGCAGGATATCATTTCTCCTTGCCCCAGGAGAAGGCTGACCATGTAACTCAGCTGAAAGTGACTTCCTAATTTCTCTTCATTTGTTTCTTCATCATCCCACCCCAGCTGGAACCTAGTCCTCTCCTAAAATTATAATCTCCAAGCTTTCAGCTACTAGCTGTGCATTCCATGCTCTTAAGATCCTTCTCATCCTCCCCCAACCCAAGAGTCTACAAGTGTTGGGACTTTGCACTTACTCTACTTTCTAAACTTCACCTCAACCTGATTTCAGCTCATTTCTCCAAACTGGTGCTCACCACATTAAGTTTCTTAGCATGAAATAAAACACCAAGAATAAGGGAAGGTGTCCACAGCAGGTAACACTGGAGTCTAAGAACTTGGAGACAAGAGTGGTGGGTGTAGATTGGGTCTCTAGAAGTTATTTAATTGCTCTAAATTGCAATTTATTAGCCTAATAAATGTGATAAAACTCTTGCAAAAATACTGTTTTGATAATCAAATTACACATATGCATACATATATTTTAATTAAAGATTTTTTTTTTTAAATTCCTATACTCTATTCCTCTCAAATCTTTGTATCTGGAGAAAGTTTAGCTAATTTGTTCCTGTAGGCACAAATCAAACGACTGTTCACTCAACAGCATCTATCCACCTAACATTTAGCCAAGATGTTAGCAAACTTTACAAAGAGCAATCATTGAAAAAAATGAAATTAAAGGCAAATAGAAGAAGAGTATTACATTCATTATGCCTACCTCCAAAACAACCTTATCAAGCTTCTCAAAAGACAGTTCCCAGGAGATTTGATATACCAAAACTTTAATATTGTGCATCTCATTAATCAATGAAATATAATCTAAAAAGAACAACTATGTCATGTGTCTATAAACTGTAAGCTTAAGGAAAGTCTGCACAGTAAATCAGTGTGATGAAGGATGATCACATTTTTTTAAAAAGCTAATTCCATGTAAAATGCTTGGCAACTATTAGTAACTGGACTGAAAGAAAAGAACACGTTGAATAAATGAATAACTGAATGCCCATCAACCTCAGAAGCATCACCTCTGAGTGCTAAGCCAACAATTCTATTAAACATGGAATTACTTTCCTGGTACAAAATGTGAAGCAACTTAGAAAAAATGATAGTGGTGGTGGTGGTGATCATCATCCTCATCATCATCATAATAGAGATGATGGTGATAGTGGTAACAGTAATAGTGGAAACCAACAGTGGCAAATAATCCCCAGGGGTTATTCTGGCCCAGGCACTGTTCAAAGTGTTTTACATACATTAAATCATTTAATCTTCATACCCACCTTCAGAAGAAGATTTCAATATTATTTCTGTTTTTACAGACTGGAAACTAAAGCAAAGAGAGATGAGTAACTTGCCTAAGCTCATAGAATGGTAAGCAGCAAAACTGAGAGCCGAACCCACGCAATAGCGAAGGCAGAACTAGAAATCAGCGCAGGACAAGGAAGTATTGGTAAAGGCAAGAGCAAAGGATTTCATGCAATGAGTTACTTACATTAAAAACATGAAAGATCCTGGGTGATAGACTGGATGTATTTTATATACATTGAGTAAAATATTGCAAGATGGTTAGAACACAACGCAAAGCAATATTCAAGGAGCTAATGACCAAGTAAAACGCTCAACCAGAATGAACTCTGAAAATTCACTTTAAACTGTTGTTCAAAGGGAAAAAAAGCAATTAAGAAATCCAGGTTGCAGAAGAGTTGAAAGACTTGGAGGCTAATTCATACGTTTGTCAGTAAGTTCTTATATCATATAAGGAAATAAAAGAATGACTAATTAATTTTAGAATTGGGAAGATTTCACTCCACTATTCTACTTATCTTGATCTTCCCTATAAAATAAAAACAACTAAAAACTATTAAAGAAACAAACATTAACCTGAAATAACTACAACACTCTTATTCACATAAAGAGAATACCTCAATGCATCCTTGGTTTTCGGCGATGTCAGTAGTTCTGTCTGTACACCATTCATAACTTCTCCATCTTCTAAGTTCTGTGTGGAATCCTGTAGTCAAACAAACCCATAAGCATGTGGATGCTATGCATATAGAACTGAAAATTTGAATAAAATGTCTCAATGTGAGGTAGCAAATGGTTTTCCTCTAGATATATACAGTATGCTCCAATTTCTTTGAAGACTGGAAACAGGTGTTAATCTTTTCAGGGATTTCAATGTTCTTTTCTCTCCCACTTGGTTTCTGAAATACTCAAATGGGCCATTTACACAAGGCAATATGTTAAGAGCTTTGGAATACATCATTTAGCTTCCTGCTACTCAACCATAAGCTTTTGGGAGTGTGTGTTTTAAATCAGCAAGGAAAAGGAGTACCAAAGGGAAGGTGTCACTGACAGGTGGTGATGTAGTAGCTTTAATGTACTGTACTTGCTTGCACCCCCTGCTGACACTAAAAATATAAAGGAAGCAAAAGCCATGGAAAAAAGTTGCCTGGCAAGGTCATTTCTGTCAAAAGTATAACAGGACTGCAGCAGGAAAAGAAATTTGGAATTCTTAATTTTGTCATAAGACTTTCACTCTAAGAATGATCTGCAGCAGAGAGAAACTAAAATTAACCATTTAATTTTTAAAATGGTAAACACTCTTCCACTACAGAAAGGGAAAAGGGTCAGAGAAGTCGAGTATTCCAAGACAGTGGCAAAGTTGGGCTGGATGTTACATAGGGAGAATGAATTCCAAAAAGCAAGTTGGTTTAGAATTTCACTTGTAAGGCATTAGATTTCTGTTAGGCTTGTGAACTGTACTTTAACAGAGTGATTCTGCAGATAGACCGTTCTTTAGAAGCAAAGTCACAGTGTTCTTCATGGACTCAGGTTTTACCAAAACAACAAACCACGTGGAGAAAGAAAGACCCATTGTCAACAACCACACCCGTAAACAGAGCATTCATGGATCTGATAGCATCATTTTAACAACAACAAAAAGACAAAAGATCAGAGTTTGGGCATAAAGGAATTAGGTTAATATCTTGAAGAAAACAAGATGTGAAGCCATAACTCAAGCAGTATGTCATTGTGAAAAGAGTAAAATGTATTTCACTTTTAGACTGAGCAGCAATATCTCACATAGGGTTGTGGGTTTTGTGAAGGACTTGGTCTACACTAGATTTGTTTTGTTTTTGTTTTGTTTTTGTTTTTAATTTTTCTTCTTTCCACAGGGATAAAGAAAGGGGAAAAAATCTAAAAGGTTAAAGAACACTTTTTACTTTAGGGCACCCAATCTAAAATATGGACTTCTTTGAAAGCTTTCAAACATTCATATTATTTTGAAGGGTTTGATAGATGCTTACAGAGAAAAGAGACAGAGCTGGGCAGGTTACAAAAATACGTAGGTAGACAATTTAACAAAATATTTGAACTTGTGACTATTGCACATGTCAGAACATTTGATGACGACATTGGTCGAAATCATATACTTTGTTACCTGCCCCTCTTACACAAGAGGAAGCGCTATGAACGGTAAGGACAAGTCTAGTCCTCTACTAAGTACACAACACACAGAGCTCATTCAGTGAATGTTAATGAATGCATGAGTAGAATGGCATTGGATTAGTTTCCAAATGCTGTGTAATAACTAACCCCCAAATTAAATGGATTAAAAAATACCCTATTCTCTCTCATAGTTTCTGTGAATCAAATATTCACAAGTGGCTTCTTCGATGGGGGAGTTCTGGGGCAGAATCTCTCATGAGGTTGCAACATCTCAAGATGTCAAACAGGGCTGCAGCCTCCATCACTGAGAGGCTTGACTGGGGGCTTAAGACCTACTAGTTTTTTGTTATAGAAGTTTTATTATGATTTAATTCACAAAACCCTTTTATTAAAGGTTATTTGATTTATTTAAAGGTTATTTAGGGTTGTTAAATTTAACCCTCTTAAAAAGTACAATTTAGTCTAATTTAGCTTATCCACAGAATTTTGCAATCGTCACCACTATCTAATTTTAGAACAATTCCAAAACCCCAAAGAGAAACTGTTACCCACGAGCTATCACTCCCTATTCTGCCTACCCCCACTCCTGGAAGTCACTAATTTTGTCCCTAATTTACCTATTATTTTCTATCCCTAAGAATTTACCTATTATGAATACTTTATACAGACAGAATCATAAGATATGTGGCTTTTATCACTGAGCATATGATTCTCAAAGTTCATTCATACGTGGCATGGGTCAGTATTTCACTGCATTTTATGGCCAAATACTATTCAGGTGTGTGGATACACCACATTTTGTTTACCTACCCATCACTTGAGGGGCATTTAGGTTATTTCCAATTTTTGTGACCATAAATAATCTTGCTATGAACATTTGAAATACTGTTCAATTGTGAAATAATGTTGCTAAGAACCACAAGTTCTTGTGTGCATAATGTGTTTTCATTTCTCTGATATATACCTAGGGTGGGATTGCCAGGGGGTAACTCTGTTAAACATTTTGAGTAACTGCTATACTATTTCCAAAGTGTTGCACAATTTTACATCCCTATCAGCAACATATAAGGGTTCCAATTTCTCTGAATCTGCACCTTACTGCATTTTTTTCTTAAATTTTAGCCTTCATAGTATGTGTGAAGTGATTTTTATTTTGCATGTCCCCAATGGCTAGTGATTTGTGTTTCTCTGTAAAGACCAATGATGCTGAGCATTTTCTCATGTGATTACTGGACATTTGTACTTCTTCTTTGAAGAAATATCTAAATATTTATCCTTGGGGGAGCGGGCAAGATGGCGGAGAAGCAGGGAGCTCTGTAATCCGCGCACGCCCGTATGGATTGAATTGAGAAGGACTGAAGGGATAAAACTTGGATTTGCAAGTGGGGGAAAGAAGAAACAGACGCCAGAAAGAAGACAACCTCAAAGATGCCTGAGTGAGTGACTGTGATCTGGGATATTAGGGGACGGGCGGGTCCCAGTGGTGCAGGGGGAAGGAGCCCCCGAGCCCAACACAGGGAGAGTGCGCTGTGCCCCGGAGAGACCAGGGGAAGAGAAGGAGAGATGGAAAATGCGCCTAGAACCATCTCTAAGGGAGGAAAAACTCACTCGTCTCCCCATATATAACTGCCGAGCGCCGGGAGAGAAATCCATCCCATCTGGCCGGCGAATCCTTCCTTGGGCGCAGCGGCAGCGGCATCCACTCCAAGCCGCACCGGGAGTGGCGGCGGCACAGATAAAGGCGGTGGCGGTGTGAAAAGTGGCTGCGGCGGCGCGCGGCGCGGAGAAAGGCGCCTTGAAAAGCGGCAGTGGCGGCGGTGGCGGCGGCACCGCGAAAAGGGCGGCGCAAGCCGGGCCGGGAGGCGAGCCGCCAGTGGGAATGCATCTCATCCCCGGTGACGGTGTTGAACTGCACAGACTGGGATTTGGAAGTGAGGCGGAGATTGGAGAATACAGTTTGGCTCGCCCGCGTCATAGGGAGATCGGACTCAGAAGGGCACCTTGCAACGCTTGGTTCCAGCAAAGCTTTGAACCGGCGCCATACTTCTCCCCGCAACCACAAAGGCTGGGCCTGGGACAGAGCAGCCCCTGAGACCTGACCTGACGCCAAACCACACCCATCCGCACAGGGGAGTTGTCTTGCTTTTTTTTTTTCCTTTTTTCTTTGCTTCTCCTTCTCTTCTGATGCCATCCAGATATATTTCCCGAAGCATATTCTTATCTCTCCTCTTGGCTGGTTACATGCTTTTAGACTGCCCACAGACTTTTGCTGTCTCTGTCCCCACCTTGTTTTTCTTTTTCCTTTTGTTTTTGTTTCTTTTTCTTCTCTCCTTTCTTCTCTTCTTTCTTTTCTTTCCTTTCCTTTCCTTTTCTTTACTTCCTTTCCCCTTTTGGCTTGCTTGTTTGTTTGATTCCTCTGTCCGTTTGCGTGCTTTTGTTCCCTGTATGCTAGTCTGTTTCCTTTTCAGGGATACCTCAAAAAACAAGCCAAAGTATACATGGTGGAGAGTCCCAAATATCACTGACCAGGGAAATAAAATAATCAAAGGCACAACAAGAGAAACCGAGGGACACCATTAAA
>CM053578.1:77241593-77442550 GCA_028646485.1 Cryptoprocta ferox | reverse complement strand
TGGGGAAGAGCACTGGGTGTTATATGGAAACCAACCTGACAATAAACTATAAAGTTAAAAAAAAATAAAAGAATATAAAAAAATAAAAATTTATCCTTTTATTACTGAATTTTAAGTGTTCTTTAAATATTCTGTATACAAGTTCCTTAGCTATGTGATTTGCAAACATTTCTTCCCATTCCGTCTGTGGGAGACATTTCTTGAAATTTCTCAATGTGCCCTTTGAAGCCCAAGTTTTTAATTTTAATGAAGTTCAATTTATCTTTATTTTTCTTTTGTTATTAGTGCTTTTTTGTGTTGTATCAAAGAAACATTGTCTAATACAAGGTCACAGAGATTTAATTCTATATATTCTTCCAAGAGGTTTTTTTTTTAATGTTTATTTATTTTTATGGGATGCCTGGGTGGCTCAGTCAGTTGAGCGTCCGACTTCAGTTCAGGTCATGATTTCATGGTTCATGGGTTTCAGCCCCACATTAGGCTCTGCCCTGACAGCTCAGAGCCTGAAGCCTGTTTGGGATTCTGTCTTCCCCTCTCTCTTCCCCTCCCCTGCTCACATTCTGTCTGTCTCTCAAAAAAATAAACATTTTTTAATGTTTTTTATTTATTTTTGAGAGAGAGGGAGGCAGAAAGAGAGCGAGCACACATGTGTGTAGGGAGGATAAGAGGATTGTTAAGAGACAATCTTAACCAGGTCCACAGAGTAAGAGCAGAGTCCAGCATGGGGCTCCATCTTATGAACTGTGAGATAGTGACCTGAGCTGAAATCAAGAGTCAGAAGTTTAACCAAAGAGCCACCCAGGCTCCCCTCTTCTAAGAGTTTTATTATGTTAGCTGTTATATTTAGGCATATAACTATATTGAATTAATTTTTGTACATAGTGCAAAGGTAGGGGTCCAACTTCATTCCTTGCATATTTAGTTGTGACTGCACCATTTTTCAAAAGACTATTCTTTCCCCATTGAATTGTCTTAACATTCTTATCAAAACTCAACTGAGCAAAACTGTAGAAGGTTCATTTCTGTACTCTCCATCACCTTCCATTGATCTATACATGTGTCACAGTCTTGATTATTTAGTTATGTACTAAGTTTTGAAATCAGGAAGTGAGAATCCTCCACATTTGTTCTTTTCCAACTTTGTTTTGGCTATTCTGAGTCCCTTGCATTTTCATACAAATTCTAGAATCAGAACATCAAGTTATGCAAGAAAAAAAAAGCTAGCTATATTTTGGGAAGAATCACATTGTATATGTAGATAAATTTAGGGAGTATTAGCATCTTAACAATATACAGGCTTTTCATCCATGAACAGTTAACAGTGGCTATTAATTAAAATAAATATTCTTTTTGGCTCTGTAATTCTTTATGTATATCTACAGAATGTCAGAGAAAAAACTGGGATATATGTTATAAAATTTTAACTATTTTTGCCTCTTTTTCTCTAGTTCAAGTGAAATGTTCTTATTGACCCCTTGCTAAGGTAAGAAAATAACACACTTTCTGGTTCAAATCAACATGCTGCAAGTTAAAATAACTTTTTTTCTAGTTCTAGTTGGATGGTAAGTAAAGGTTCTATTTATGTCAACAGCATACTTAATGCTCTGAGTATATGGAAATGTCAATTAGAAACTGAAAGCAATATTGGGCCAATTGCGATGTGATAATCTGCTCAAGGGTAATTCTGAACTGCCTGCAGTTTTATAGCAATCATGTCAATAACTACAGACTTAAAAAAGCACACACACACGTTCATAGACTTATATGTCTAAGACAAGAGTTCTATTTTAAAAGTAGCATCAAAAACTCTTTGCTTTTCCACAGCTATCAAAAAAGGGCAGTTACTATAGTTTATCATCTCAACTAATGGGCAGTGTCTGTCACTTGCCAAAATCATTTCTATATATTGCAATAACAGAATCCTTTGATATTCTCTAGAGACGGGGCAGGCAGACAGAGGCCCAGGGCATCCTGCAAGGACACAAAGCCAATTCCGAATTGACTTCAAAAACAGCCCTTCAAGACTTATAGACAACAGCAACTTATTTCTTGACAGGGTCCAAAAGATCACTTTTTTTTCCCAAAAATTGCAAAATACTTGACAAGCAATAATTTAAGAGTGCTTAGGCTTTTCCTTCACTGAATTACGTGGTGAAAAGTCACGAATCTAAAAATGAAATTTTTTCCTCATAGCTTATTTAAATAACATTGAGAAAAATCTGTACAATCTGACTTTTAAATTGGGAAGTAAAGGGGCAAAATAATCTGATTATGAAGAGCTAGGGGTATAAGCAACTGGTGAACAGCCACTAGATTTCTTCAACTTTAGACTTGAGAAATATTAATTATGTGATTTCAAATCCCCATCTTGCCTCTAAAAATAGTTAATGGTTTGGGAAACTCTACACTTAATTTTATTAATAAAATTATTTTCTTAATGTTAACTTAAAATAGAAAGATGTGCTACACTGCATAGAATAACTTCAAAATTTATTTCGTCTCCTCCTTTTGCCCACATTACAATTCTTTGCTCTCTAATAAAGGGCAACAGGAGGCTGTATCTGGCTGACTAGGCAGAGGCCTTGAAAGAAGCTTGTCCTTTATCTCTTTGATCAGAGCAAGGAACATATCCTATGTGGCTCTCACAACAGACAAGTTTAATTACTACAATTTTTAAAAAATGAACATTTTTAGCAACACTTTCAGGATCACGGGAGCATTTCTGACAGCCAGAATGAGTTGGATTTAAACATCACTGCACTATTTTTAGCCTCAAAATCAACACTTACATAAATATTCCCAAACCAATTAGCAGCAGCTGGAAAGTAAAGGTGTTTACGTTGAGTTAGCACTACTCTAACAACTGCAAGGGCTCACACGCTGCATGAAAGGGGCCCAGCACCAGGCAGGGTCCTCCTCCCCAGGGCCAGGATGGTGTTGTCACCAGGCTATCATTTCATATTTCAGTTGGTAGAAGTCACCGATTGCACGCAGGAGAATGTATTCATGATGTAGCCTCATTAAGTTATACATCCCCAAATAAACTGAACACTCTTGATAAAACTGTTGGGGAAGAAAATGCTACCCAAATTCTCATTGCTTTTCCCTGGCTGACCACAGCTCTACAACAATACTAACAGCAGTTGTACAGCTCAGTTTTTCAGGTCTCAGCTGAGAACTAAAATAGATGTCCCGTTATCAACAGATGTCTTTGGCATATAGATGAAAATATACAACCTTGATGTTTTCCCCCTCAGTGCACCTTTGCCACATTTGAAACTACTTACCCACACAATTTTAACTGCAATTGAGTTATGTTTCAAGGCTCAGGTGTATACTATAACAATATTTGCATTCTCAAAAGCCAACTGCAAGTTTCTTTTGAAATTGCACATGAATTTTAGAATGAGAGTAATAGAAAAATTATACAGAAAACATTTGAACGTCAGGTTACATGCCTGATGCTCATACATAAACATAATGTAAATTTTAAAATTAAAATTCTGGGCATAATTTCAGAATATTTGTTTTTACATTTTAGAACAAGAATATCTGTGCTAAGTAAAACAAGTTGTATTTGGGAAGCACACATATGAAATGATTGTGGTGCATTTTGGTAGTCAAGTGCTGTTATTCAAGCTTGACCTAATATATACTCTTCATGCCTTGGGCAATGCCTTACCTTGGGAAATCTCTCAGTTGGCTGCATAGATACTATCTCAAGCTGTTTCACTTCTAGCAATTTAACATGCCCATAATTGACTTTATATAGATTTTTTCATATTTTTATTTACATACGTTATATATTAGATTCCATATCCATATGTCTAGAAATTGCCAAGAACTTCAAATTGGAGATTTGAAAGTGCTAAATTTCAGGTTTCCTAAGAATAAGGACTATTTTATTTATTTGACTTTTAACAGTGATCCTCAAACTTTAGCATGCATTAGAATCACCAGGAGCCTTGTGAAAACAGATTATTGGGGCCCATCTGAGGTTCTGATGTCATAGATTAGGGTAAGCCCTGTGAGTCTGCATTTCTAACAACTTCCTGATGCTTCTAGTCAAGGAAGCACACTTTGAGAAACACTGCCATATAGTAACTAGTGCAGATCTTCAGAAATCCTTAACGATATTAATTAAGCACTGGAAAGATTGGTGCTGATGAGCTATTCTAGTCAATTCCTTTTATGGCTAAGGAAACTGAGCCCCAGGAAGATGAAGTGACTACCCATTTTTATTTATTGTAATAGTGACAAATCCGGAATCCAGGATTCTTGATTTTCAGTTGAGTGCTCTTTCTGTATATAATGAGAAATAGTTACTGACCTATGAATGCTGACATTATTTTTATAGATCCTTTTTTCTTTCAATGACAGTAACAAAAACTCTAATGTCTTCGATATATATATATATATATATTTTTTTTAATGTTTTTACTTATTTTTGAGAGAGAGAGAGAGAGAGACAGCATGAGCAGGGGAGGGTCAGAGAGAGAGGGAGACACAGAATCTGAAGACAGGCTCCAGGCTCTGAGCTAGCTGTCAGCACAGATCTCACAAACTGTGAGATCATGACCTGAGCGGAAGCCGGATGCTCAACCAACTGAGCCACCCAGGCACCCCATCTTGGATATATTTTATCTTTCTTTCAAAGATCTTGAAATATTTCATATAAAGCTAGATGCATATTCATGACAATTCATGATAATCCTAAATAATTTCTTGACAGTTCTTTTTAAATTTTATACATGGACGTATCCAAACCAAAAAAGATTAAGGTCTTTTCCACAGTGAAACTAAGGGTCAAAGAAAGAACCAAAATTACTTAAGACCTATATCTCCTAAGATTTAGGTCTGCGTGTAGGCGTGTTAATATATTTATATTGTAATGTCTCTTAGTTACAGATTTTATGCAAATAGAATGAGGAAACAGTATCCTAACATGAAATATTAAAATAAATTATTTACATGAAAAACTATCAAGTGTTTCATTATTCTGAAGATTGAGCTCTACTAATTCCATTTTTTTAGATAAAAAGTTATTTTTCAGGAATACAATTAATTAGATCATAAATAATCAGTCCCAAAACCTTGGCTATGAGGTGTTTGTGCACACATACACACACACTGCTAAGCCACAAGTAAGTTACCTGAGTGGATATGGGGTAAGACTAGACTGGATTTAAATGATTCTGGATTTTGTAAAATATGCATAAGTCAGCAATCTTCCAGTGGACTGTCTTCCAGAGACTGCACAGTTGTGAATGACATGCTTCCCAGGTTAAATCCCACTGACAACCCGGAGGTGGCCATCCCTTATCTTCATCGGGTTTGTGTCCAAGAGATGTTGCATGGTTTGCACAGGTTTAACAAAAATAAATTTTAAACTGGGAAAACCAAGGCATAGTAGTAAAATTGAATTCAGCTCTCAGACAAAGGATAAGGTTTCCAATACAAGTTCTCTCATTGCTTTGCCTAGTGACCAGACACCTAATCTCTTGGCCCTCACATTTGTTATCTATACAAGATTTCTATTTCCATTCCAGATATAAAATGTCCTAGTACTTAGCGAAGGTATGCTGTAGAGTAAGTCAGGTAAGCCCCCTCTGAAGAAATATAAAAATTCTCCAAGAGATCAATTAAGAGGTGATTATTCATTTGAACAAATGGTTTCTTGGAAAGCTTCTCCTGAAAAGCAAATTCTCATAGAAATACATAATTTTATACTTTCTTAACATACTGATTTCTAAATAACTTTTGAGGAACAATTGTATGGCATGAGGTGAAGCATACTTGAAATAAACCCTCCCCTCTACACCTCATTATCTTATATTCTATGCTGTTTTCTTGGATATTCCCTTTCCTTCTTATTGTTAATAATTAGCACGGTTAGAATTCATTGTTAGGATTTCCCAGTATTCTGACATAGGTTTGAGAAGACAATGGGATTTTTTTAAATAGGTTTTTTAAAAAAATGTATACCCTTTACACATTTTACCTGAAGTTGTTGGTAATTTTTGCTTCTGTGTTTCTGGTAGGAATTTATAAAGTGGCCTTGACTAAACCTGATAGAAGGTAGTCAAAATCCAGTATGAGTTTAAAGAGCGGGACGCATTCTGTCTTGTTTGTGGGATCTGGGTAGAACAGACACACTGACCAATCTCATCAAAGTGTCAAATGAAAACCACCATTGACATCAGGATCAGCTCGTCACTTGCTCTGATCTTTCTGCAGAAGACCAACACCAAAGGGTGGCTGCTTCCCAAGCAAATATGTTTAATGAAAGGCTGCTTTAAAATCTTTGGAAATGCGGAAGTTCAGAAATTCAACAAGGCGATTCTGGAACCCCTATTTTAATGTCCGTTGTTTTTACTCCCACTCAACACATTTCAAAAAGTGCTGAAATGAAAAGTGGAAAATACATGTACTTTTATTCTAATACAACACTGACACAAACATATACATAATGATCCCCTTTGATGTATAATAAGATTATTGCCCTCACCCAGTTAGAGCTAATTTTCCCTAGTTTTCTGTATTATTAACCACTGCAAAACCACTGGAGCTTAATGCTGAGGTACGATAATGCTGTGTGTGACTGACTGGGTGACAATACTGAACAACACAGCATACTCTCCCATAAGGGTCTGCCTGAGATCATGCTCCCACCATAGAACATACACTCAAAGGTACTGTGAACATCTGCTTCTCTCCCATTTAATCTATTCAAACTGTACCATCGTCTCAAATATTCAGAATACAGAACTGTCGAAATGGACAGGCTGATGCCACTGGGGCCTCAGGTGTGTCTACAAACCATCACCCAAAGCTGGCAAATAGAAAAAAACTTACAGAAGTTGGGATAATTCAGCAATTACAACAACAACAAAAAATCCAAGCTTCATCGTTGTTCATGTTGCTGGCTTAAATATATTTCAATCAAGTATTACTCAGGTAAATGTACAATGTGCTTTTAAGCAAAGCTACACAAATTCCAGGTTTGGTTGGGAGAGTGTAAAGATAAAAGGACACATTATTAAAAGAATACTTTTCATCTGCACGTGCATTTTGCTCTTGCTGGTGCAGGCACACTTCCCTGCTGGGCTTCACTATGAACATCGTCGCTATGAAAATGGGATACAGAATATTTTGAATCCACAGACCAAGTCCATAAAGACTTGTTTTAGGAAGGAAAAAAAAAATAAGCACGAGGAATTCGGTGTGTGATTGGCTTACTGGTACCTTTCAAAAATGTTTTCAAAAGAAAGTTAAAAGTTTGTTGAAAAACCCTTTGTAAAATTATCGGATGGGGTACCACGTTTACAACCCATCTTCATTCATGAATAAAGCATGTTCAAGGATGTAAATAAAGGCTTTATTTTTCTTCATGTTTATTTATTTTTGAGAGAAAACCAGTGTGCAAGCAGGGAAGGAGCAAGGAGAGGAGACAGAGGATCCAAAGTGGCTCTGCTGACAAAAGACAGCCTGATGTGGGGCTCAAACTCACGAACTCTGAGATCATGAACTGAGCCAGTCAGACGCTTAACAGTCTGAGCCAACCAGGAGCCCCCCAAAAAGTCCTTCTTATGGCTTCCATCCTGAAGGCATTTTCCTCTCTTCTCATCCAGCTCCAAATTCCCCTTACCCTCCATGGGTACCTGTTTCTCTCCTATGACCTCCACATATCTTTCCACACAATCGTTTTGCCATTCACCTTACCATGCTTGCATTTTCCTTGATGACACTTTTAGTGGAAGCCTCTGGTTTCAAAAAAGCTATCTCACTAGCTTATAAGACCCACTGAAAATAAACTTTGGGGAAGGAGCTGCTCAGACAATGTAAGATGCACTTGAAGCAATCTTGGCCATGATATATGTGCAGAAAGAAGAACAGCAGGAGGAGCGGAAGTACAGCACAGGGAAAAGAAGTAGGTAAGGCAGAGCCAGCTGTGCTGTCTTGGGTGTTAACAGCTTTAAAGAAAGCGCAGGGGTCTGAACTGCGGAGAACAGCTGTAGTCAAGGATGGCAGTCAGCAAAAAGTGTGCTTTTCTGTTGTGTGTTTTTTGTTTTCTTCTTTAGATATAGAAATACAATAGACAGTTGGGGAGATTCAGCATAACTAGATATACCTAGACCAAGTCCTGTATTCTGATCATGTGAGGAAGCCGTCACGCATCTCTGTTCAAAGACAAATGCTCTCTATTTAAAACTACACAGTGCTTGTGGTGTGAGGGGAAGCTGTGCTCCATGAAAAAGATCTTGTTGGTCAAGCTGTCAATAGCTATAACGTATGCTCCATGAAAGCAGTGGTTCTGTTCACTCCTATAGCCCCAAAGCCCAGAACAATGCTTGGCACAGAGTGGATGTGCAACAAATACCTAGACACACCAGCCATTCAGAACACCACTGCTTGTCTAGCAAACCTCTATCACTCCTCTAACGTCCTTTAACAAAACAGGCACGTTCTCCTTGAGCTCTCTGCACAGATTCAGTCCTACTCCTCAGGCCACTTTTGTGCCACACAAAAGTTCTATATTCATCTCAGGGTAGGCAGGGAGTCCTTTGCGGGTCTCTCTTGCATGGTTCTCACATCCTCGAGGTGGGGAAGGCGTCTTTTCCTTCTTTGTATACGTGTCACCTAGCACAGGCTTGAAATAGTGAATATTTCATTTTAGATGTGTAACTGGATAAAGAAATCTTTTCCCTAGAAATCCTTTCCCTTAAAATCTCTTAGGTAACATTCGATGTATATATATATATTTCAACATTTGTGAACTCTCTACAGCACACAGAGTATTATGCTAGACTCTATGAGGGGATTCAAAGATGAATATGACACTGTCTTTGCATTCAAAGCTGCAAACTAGCTGGAACTATTGCCAGAGGCATCTCTGGTAAGAGAATTTAAAGTAGAATTGAAAGCTAATCTTTATTTATGGATTGAAATAATTGAAGTAAAATAATGCACCAATTTGTACCTGGCTGGTTATGTTTCTTTATATATGCTTTTATATTTTATTTATTATAATGTAATTTAAAATGACTTCCATTATTTATAAAATGATTTTAAGCCAATATTTAAAACCATCTAAGTTTCATGGTCTCTGGAAGCTTGAGTTTGCCAGGCTCTTGCTGGTTGGGAAAGAAAACCCACCATGCTGAAACCTCCACACCCTGAATGTCTAGAGTACTGATCATGGTGGGGACCTCCCATCTGAGGCAGGACCGTGACTGAGGCCCCACTACTGCAGCAAAGCTGTTTTGTAACTTTTATTCCATATTCCCCTCTTCTTCCAGCTGTCTCAATTCTTTAGATACCAACATAGGTCAAGGTGAAAAAACCTCTTGGTTCCATTGTCTTCTTTTATTGTTTTTCCCTCCTTGCGTACCTCCTTCTCCTTCAATGGTATATCACTTCCTAAATGCCTCCAAACCCTCCTTCTCCTCCATTTTTTCCAAGAATTCCCTGAAACTCTTTCATGAGCTCAAGAATTTCTTCAAATATCCCCTCTACCACCTACATTTCAATGAAAACTGACTTTCCCCATTGAAACCACTCCCTCTGAGGTAGGACATGTCTATTTTCTTCATGCTCCCAACCCCCATCTGGGAGTTGCTTCTAGACTGAGATTCTGTTTCCTCTTTTGTAACCTGTTGCATCCTTCCTTGCCATTCCCTTCTCATTGCCTTCACCCATCAGTCTCCACATTGGTCCTCCAGCATTTCCTCCTGTCCCATTATTTTAATTACTTTACTCATCTACTTCCCCCATGCCTTATCTCTCACTCTCATCCTGGTTGATTTCCACTTTCGCAGGGCTCTTACACCTTCATTTCAATCTGTAACATCTTGGTGCTGTTTCAGAAACTATGACCAAAAGCAAAATCAAACACAGGAAGCCAAGGGTGGGGCAAAGCTACGTCCTTATTACTCACCAGTGGGATGTCTTATGAATCAAAACATATTAAATGATATGTTGGCCAGGGCAGCAAACCCATGAGAAAAATAGGATTCATTCAGTTCACACACACTTATGTGGGTCCATTGTGCCATGCACTGTGCTAAGTACTAGGAATAAAAACATATATACTCCTCACTTTAATGAGCTCCTTTTGGGGAGAAAGAAGCAAGGCAAATAGGAGAGAAGATAGTAGCAACTGGCTTTACTAATATTCATCTCTGTATGCTCTAAAATTCAACTCTACTAAACACTAACCAGATCCCACTATACTGCTCTTCTTTTTCCAACCTCAACCCTTTTCTGTGTGTAACAGCTTGTATAAGCAAATAGACTAACAGAAATTAATCATTCTCTAACTTAGGCAGTATTTTGTTTGTTTGTTTGTTTATTTAATTCATTTATTTATTTATTTTTCTGGACCATCGTCTCATCTGCAAAACTAATGACAGTAATGGTTCTCCCAACACAGACATACATATGCATATACACGAAGAATTGTGCATAAAATTTCAGGGCTTTCAAAACTCCCCAATTTTGACAATGATCTGAAGGTTAAAGATCTGATATTTACCTGCTAATCTGAGCCCATATTTTTGACAGAATCATAAGAGATTTGTAGTACAGAAATAATAAATGTTCTCACAGACATATCCTTATATAGTGATTGTTACATGGGACAATATCTGCATAAGGCAGGTGGCGACTGCTACAGATTAAAAGGCCAGAGTGGATTTGGGAGGGTTTTGCACTGATCACACTGCTCATCTACCTTCCCGAAATCTCCAGGGAGGGGAGATGCACACAGTACAGACAAACGTCCCTTCCAAATCTGTCAACAAATGTTGCAATCTTTTTCTGAAGCCTCCTTGACAAGCTAAGTGATTCCTGCACATGAACTTCCCAGGGTGAGTGACTCGCATCGTGCCATTGCAAAATTACAAATTATTACATGCTCTGGACCTTTGGCTTACATGCAGTATATATGAGATTCCAAATGTTAAATCTGTGAGTACTAAAGGTTTGATGTTCTTGACTACTGCTCCATTTATTGGCTATTCTGAGAATGACAAATTTCAGCCTCTACTACTTAAACCTCTTCCAACCACTGCCCCCAACCAATTACTAGAAATATGTGGCAAAGGTGTACTCTAGAGATTTCTTAACTCACATTTAGACTGCTTCCATTAGACAGTGATGATTTAATCCAAATGGCATTTCTGGATTAACCTTTGAATCCCACACAAATCCACCAAATGGGCATAGCTAGTGGGGCAATTCCATGGGACAAGAAATTTAAGCAATGAAAACTGGCAGAGGATGAAACTGGCAGATTATTTAGAACTTGATTCCTCTTACAGAAGAGTTACAATCCAGCCTTATGAAGAACTTCCCAGAATCACAGGGCCAATCTTCCGCATAGCACGTACATCAATGCCATTTCTCTCACCTCTACTTTCACTAGGCTTCAAGAACACAAGTACTTACACTTAGTAAACGTTGTCGAATCAATGTCATCTGAAATTCTCATGAAAGCTCCCATGGCTTCGAATTTGTGAAGTTGGAAGCAAGCAAGCCTTGCCCAGTCTACATTACAGACTCTGCTTGAGTTTTATCAGTGTACAATGGACACTCATATTTATAGAACAAATAAATAAATCAGTGAGCAAACCAATTCACCCATCCTGTTGTCTGTGCACCAGACTGCACTTCTACCTGCCTCCCAAAGAGTAGTGGGTCAGTGCGCTTTCTCATAATTGCATATAGAAATAACAAGCCAAAAAGAAACTGTGTCTTTCTAGTCACTCAGCAAAATGTTGCTTTATTAATACTTATAAATATTTGAGTGTTTCCTGGACTATATTTTTAATAAATGATGAATATAATAGAAAGGAATGGTTTAAAAAAATAAAGTAGCTATTTTTCAAATCTGCCAGATCACTTACTCAATGAGTCCCATATGAAAAAGAAGCAAGCTTTCTGCTCAAAGCTTCCCCTGGCCTGAGCAAAATATTTTCTTTTTATTCAATTTCTGTTAAGGTTGCTGCCACAACACTATCACCCTAGCCCTCAGCCATGTCTACTCAGTGACACAATCTCACACTCTTAATGAACTCCCAGGGTTGCATAGAAAAGTGTACGCTTCCTGGAATACAAGGGTTTTTAAACTGAGTGGTGTTGTAAACCCCTCTCTTCTCTACTTATTACAAGGGAAATACTCCTACTGTAACTGAGGGCACTCAGGTGATGTGCCTCTACAAAATACAGCCAATGACCTCTTCATTTGTGAGGCAATCACAGCAATTAAAATTATAGCATTTAGGGGCTCTTCAGAAGGGAATCACAACAGGAAACAAAAATAAAAGGTCTATATAACCAAATATATTGGTTAATTCTGTGGGTGACCTTCTTCTAAGAAATAATTAAATAAAAAATGTAACAATAAAGAAAAAGCTTAATTTTTACTCATCCTTAAAGACTGAAATGCACGCAGAAAGAGTTATGACTAGGATATTCACTGGGTGAAAAAGACTATGAACAAAATAATGGACTCAATCTTACCCTCTGCTCCAGTAAATGGAGAATCAATGAGATTTCAGGCTCAGATTTGCCATCTCACCAGAAAGAGAAACATACAATGATTTGGTGGTTGGTCCAGTAGCTGAAGTGCCAAGGACAATGAAGAGAATCAGGGCATGTAATTTGTGTTTTTCTTGTTCTCCCCAGTCAGATGGTCAGATGTGCTCACGTGCATGGTTTTATGGCTGGGCACAAAGATTTGGAGCTTGTAGAGAAGACAGGTCATAAGTTTTGCACCATTCTATATACTCGGTGCTATAAAGTCAGAAGTTATTCATATAAATCTCTATTATTGACACTAAAGGGTACCGGAATATACCACTCCAATATATTCCACTAGGGCAAAAGGATTATTTTGAGCTAAAGGCAATTGAGAACAAGCAATATAGGGAACCTCTCTTTACCTCACCCTAATGCCTAAAAATAAAGTATGAATTTCCTCTTTTGTAAAGGAAACTTTCATTTCTAAAGATACCTACCTACCAGGATGACAGAATTCCAAGAGACAACTCTTATCCCTTGACTCTTACTTGCATAACGAGACAGTTTATTTACTATACATTTCCTCTCCTTACGTTCCCAAAGCTTGCTTCCCAAGCTCAGAAGCCCTAAATCCCTTTTTGTTTATTTAGCCCAAAATAACATATTAGCCTCACCCATCTGGCTGCCGTCTTGAGCCACATTTTTGTGAACTCCTCCTGCTCATGCATGTGTATGTACATAAGTAAGACTGTTTTTTTTTTCTTTTGTTTATGCCTTTTATCAATTTGACTCTTGGGCCCCAGCCATTGAATCTAAGAGCAAAGGGACAAAGATTTATCCTCCTCTCCAGCACAAAGAAGTTGAGACCAGAAAAAAAAAAAAAGTACAAAGGAAAAAACATGAGTCAGTAACCATTTTTATTAATGTGATGTGAATTTGTCCCACTCTACTGTCAGATGTCTGGCTTAAAAAAGAGTGAAACTTGGGTCAAATTTTAACTAAAAAGGCCCATGGGCAGGCCACCCCAAGATGGGTCACTTTGGCATGAATGTTATTTTGAGTTAAAAGCAATCAAAACCCAGCAGATTCAGGAAAAGCTCTGTACTTCCCCTTCAACTGCCTGCTTGTACCAGGAAGAGAGCTATTAATAGAGATTCCTCTTTACCTATGAAACTTATCTACATCATAGGGTAACCTTTATTTTCCAAACATCTTTTACCTTCCTGCTAATGAATAGTCCTTCTCCCCTTTGTATCCTCAGACTCCTACCCCTTCTCCTTAGGTCATATAAGCATCCTGTTGCTTCAGTGTCTTTAGAATTTCCATATCTGTGTGGATTCTCTGTATGCACACTATTAAGATTTTCTCCTTTTAACCCATTCTTGTCAATTTGATTCTTAGTCCAGCTAGAAGAATCTTGGAGAGTAGAGGAAATTTTTCCTCTCTGATAATTGTTCTCCCATATTCTTGTGGTATGGGTCCAAATGGCTTGAAACAGAGCAAAATTGGTTGGGTTTTTTCAGAGCCTGGAGCCTGCTTCAGATTCTGTGTCTCCCTCTCTCTGTCCCTCTCCCCTGTTCATCTCTCTTTCTTTCTCTCTCAAAAATAAATAAACATTAAAAAAATTGGTTGGCTTTTTTCCCCATTATTTTTCAAAACAACTCAGTCATTTCCCAATCCAGGTTATCACATTTCACTTATTTTACAAAGCAATATATCAAAATACTTATTCCTTTCATGTCCACCTGAATAATTCAATCCTCAACTTGCTCATGCATCTATTCTTCTTGTTTTATCTTAATTGATTTCCTCACTTAAGCCCAAACTCTGTCAAATTTTAATCCTTCCCTCTAAAGGAATTGACTCTGTACAACTGTCAAATGCATCACTGAGTATGTTTGTATTATTACCCTCAGGTTCCATTAGGGAGCTAATGATGACTTCTCAGTGTGTGGGTCTGTTACTGGAAAACCTGGCTAGTACCCAAGAGTTAGAACCTCAATGCAAAATCTTCGTAGTCATTTGGTTTACAGTTCAAGCTCTTTAAAGCCTGATGCCATTTACTTGACTATCTCTCAGAGACATATTCATCTACATGTCTCTGAAGAAAAATATCTTTCAATATATAACAGCATTGGACCAGAACAGTTGGTCTAACCTTTACTGTCCCCTATAATTCCACTGTCACATTTGAAGCCATGCTTTAAGAATTTCTTAGGTATGGCTTCGAGTCAACATATGATATCCATGTGGAATGATACCATACCCATTCTGCCTGTTCTTACCTTGAACAGCTGCTGTAAACAGTATCACTTTAAGCTTGGTAGAGTTTTTGTTTTTGATGTTACTATTTATGATATTTACCATCTGAAATATCTAACATTAACACTGATGAGATCAGTGACATTAATTCCAGACTGATGCCTTTTCAAACAATGACTTCTCATAAAACTTTAATTTACACCTACTTTTGGATAAAGCAATAACATTTCAACAAATTTTTAACTTTATTTCTTGCATTAAATACTCTCACTACAAAAAGATGCTTTATGAAGTGTAGAGGACCAGCTAAAATTGGGCCATTTTTGCACATGATACCAAAGACAGTAGGAAAAAGATGGGAAAATTTACTGATCAAATTGCCGTGGTTGATGCTTTTTTAAAAAAGCTGGCTACAGGGCTGCCAGGATTAGAAAATGTGAAGTCCCATGCCCCACTTCAGCCTGAAGATCACTGTAATTTGATTAGCATAAAAAGAAGAAATGAAGCAGCTAATTTATAGAATGTACATTATATGATGGACAAGAAAGGATGACAGTTTTAATCAATACAGGTGCGTGTGTGCGCGCGAGCGCGTGCGTGCGCCTGTGCGCACATTTAAGCTGAAACTTGAAACCGAAAAGAGAGCTTAAAACTTTATTTTCCAAAAACAAGAATATTTTTCATCTTCAGTTTGGACACACTTTTAAGTTCAGACACTCTTCCTTTGTTTTTTTTTTTTTTATCATTAATACTCTCCTTGTCAAAGAAGAGTTTAAAAAAACACACATACACAAGAAAAACAGGCTTAATTTTGACAGCAATTGCATTAATATGAAGTGTTAAATATACTTCTAAGACTCTAAGAAATAAAAGCTAGAGGAGGGCTGCTAAGAATGCCCATATCTAAAATCTAAATTTCAATTATCTGCTATATTTACAACTTCATGCTTTACACCATGTGCCAGAAGGAATGGCTTAGCGGTCTAAGCATCTGGTTTTAAATTGCTATATTCCCTGAATCACACAATTTAACTCATCTGCTAAACCTTGTAGGGGCTAGAAACACAGACAAGTCCCACCACTTATAGGTTTATTCATCCAGTGCTATTCACACTGGTGGTAGAGCAGTGGGCTAGTCCAACATCTTCCTTTTATTTTATAATTGCAGCAGACCCTATCTTGAATGAAGACTAGTTTTCTCTACTTTGGGAGTGCACCCCCCCCCATTCCCTCCAATGTAGTAAAATACATAAAGTAGCAAGCGGTTAATTACTTTGAAAACATGACAAAATATTTAATAACCAAAAATATGGTCACAGTAACAAAAAATTTCCCAAACTGGAACAGCACTGATATAACTCAAACCATGCAGAACTGAGTGCCACAGGATGTCTTGGTCTCTGAGGCAATACACAGAGAGGCCTCTGCAATCCTACATAACCCACTTGTTTACTCCTGTCTCTCATGTTCTATGTGATTTTTCCTGGAAAATAAAGAGGGCACAAGAGTCCACTTAGAATGCTCCTATCTTGTAAATATGTCTGCGTTATAAGGCTTTCTGAAGAGGTGCACTGCATTCTGTAAAGTGTATTATTTCTGTAATATTTACTGTCACCTGAGGGAAAAAGCAGGAGGTCTTGCTGAAGGCTTCAGTAAAATAGCAAATTAATTGAGGTTAGAAGTGCCATAATTAATTAGACCAGCTCCTCTTCACTTGAAGGGCCAGAATCTATACTGAGTGATGGTAATCTGCACTTACTAATAAAGTTCTACGGCTAATAAAGCAATATGTTCTGTGTTAACAACAGCATCACCACAAGCTGTACAAGGTGTTAAACTTGACCTTTCATTGCTTCTCAGCACTCTGGGTTCTCTTCTGCAATGAGCAATTCTGACCATATTTTAAAGCTTACCTTAGAATATAATATCTTATAGAATGTACAAGAATGTCTGATAAAAAATTGCATCGATTCAACCCAATTGTTTATAAACATGAAATAATAATGGAAAATATATTGTTATATTTTATTCCTAGGATGACTATAAAAAATAAACACCTTTATTTGTATTCAAGTATACAATGTAATTATATACTAAATATCAAAATAACTTTAAGGATTTTAGGGTGAATGATATGATAGAAGATATCTAAAATAAATGCAAGTGATGCTTATCTTCTTTTTAATTTTTTAAGTTTATTTTTATTTATTCTGAGAGAGAGACAGAGAGGGTGGGGGAGTGAGACAGGGAAAGAGAGAGCGAGAGCGAGAGCGAGAGCGAGAGAGAGAGCGCGCGCGAGCGAGCCAGCAGGGGAGGGGCAGAGATAATCACAAGCTTGCTCTGTGGGGAGGGGCAGGGCTCAATCTCACAAACCCACAAACTGGGCATGACCTGAGCTGAATCAAGAGACTAAGCCACCAAGGCATCCCTCAAGTGATGCTTATCTTGAAGCTAAGATAAAAGGCCAAACACCAAGGATTACTATTTAAAATATGTAAATGTCAAGTGAAGGAAATTAATGATAAATGTAGACATTTGTTATTTAGGGCAAAAAAATGGATAATTTACAATATATAATGGGATAATTATTTGCAATGGCAACAATTTATTTTATATAAAAATAGTTTTACTTAGTTGTGGTTAAAAAACTTTGAATAAGGTTTTTTTAAATTTTTAAATGTTTATTTTTGAGAGAGAGAGAGAGAGCACACGTGCATGAGCTGGGGAGGGGCAGAGACAGAGGGAGACATCGAATCCAAAGCAAGCTCAAGGCTCTGAGCTGTCAGTACAGAGCTCAAAGCGGGGCTCGAACTCACCAACTGTGAAATAGTGATCTGAGCCGAAGTCAGATGCTTAACTGACTGAGCCACCCAGGCTTCCCACTATAAGGGCTTTTTTTTTTTTTTTTTTTTTTTTTACGAAAAATGTGCTAAAGATTTTCCTTTTTTTTTCTAAATGGAAAAGAATTAAAAACAGAGTTTCTAGATTAAAAAAAAGATAAAATCCAGCTATAATCTTTTATAGGAAACATATTCAAACCATGACAACCTTGAAAGGTTTAAAATGAAAAGGTAGACAGATATATTTGATGCTGAATAGAAAACAAAAACTTGTACAACCATGCTACTTACAAAATAGACCTAGTTAAAAGAAAAGGTATTATTAGGGAATTAAAAGGCCACAAATTACATAATGACAAAAAGAACAATCTAGAGAATGATATAATAATTACCAACCTATATACCTAACAACACAGCCTCTGACTATAAAAGATGGATTCAATTACAAAGAGAGATTGACAAATCCACCATCATTATGGGGGATTTTCATACACTTTTCTTAATAACTGATAGCTATTGCAGAATAAAGGATGTAAGGTATTTAAATACTACAACTGGAAAGTTTGGTACAAAGTTCAAATAGACATCAACTGGCATCTGACAATTTTTTAAGCGAACAAGGACATAAAAAGAATAAGAAAAGCAACATATAAAGGGAAAAAAATGTGACTGTGTACTATTACATAAAACAACCTGAATACATCCCAAAGAGATTATCTATATGCCCCTTATTCTCTGACCACAGTGCAAATAATAAGCTAAAAAAACAACAGAAAGTAAACCAAAAAAAAAAAAAACACCCCACTACACACCTACACATTAAGTTAAAAAAACTTAAAGCATGTATCTAAAAAACTCATATTATGAAAGAGCAAATCACAATGGAAATTTAGAAACATGTATTACTATATATATATATATTTTTTTAAACTACAACACATTTAAAAACTTCAACATATATACTAAAAAAGAAAACCTGCAATACATAGGAAAAACATCAAATAAAAAGCAATGGAGGATTTTATAAAGGAGGGATGAGGTGAGTGTCACCTGAACCCTCTGTAACATAAGCATCATGCTTCCACAATGTGATGCAAATAGGTAATAAATTCACAGCATCATCTATGAAATATTCTTGCCCAAACAGCTGATCTTGAATCCAATGAAGTTTCTACATTTAACTACAGAAAATTCAGGGAATGAAGAAATGACTTAAATGGATACCACGAGGAAGCAATTTTATGAATTTGATTGTACAATTATGTATGGTAAAAAATAACCTGGTTTCTCCTCAAATTCAAAGGACTTGAAATAAAAAAAAATAGAAGGGACAGTTATAAAATAAGAATCCTAAGTCCACCATAAGCAAATGCAATGCGTGGGTACAGTTAGGATCCTATTGCAAACAAACTGGCTCCTAAAAACTTTTTTTTTAGTCATGTGAATAACTTTCGATATGGATAGGGTATTGGGTAATATTTAAAGTGGTATTTATTCATACTGTTAGGTGTGGTGATAGGGTGATTATGTGTAAGAGTTCCTATCCATGAAAGATGCACAGTCAAATACTTACATAAGAAATAGCATAATGTCTGCAAGATGCTTCACAGTATAAAGCAAAATTTTAAAAAGATAATAGATTAAATGAAATGACAATATATCACTGATCATGGAAACCAGCTGACATGTACATAGGGATTCATTATACCAATCTATTTTTAAGTATGCTCAAAATTTCAATACTAATTAAAGAATAAGCCAAAGGAAGAAAAAGACATAAACCTTAAAAAAATAGAAATAAAGCCACAGCTAAAAACATCAAAGCTAAAAACTGCTTCCTCA
This sequence comes from Cryptoprocta ferox, assembly GCA_028646485.1. NCBI lineage: Eukaryota > Metazoa > Chordata > Mammalia > Carnivora > Eupleridae > Cryptoprocta > Cryptoprocta ferox. Next base: position 77,423,084 of record CM053578.1, on the reverse strand, counting down.
AAATTAATCAATCCATCAGAAAAGCCAATGGTAAGAATGACTAAAAGAAAGAAAGGAGGCACAAGTAAACAATATTAAAAATGAAGAGTTAATGATAAAAATCTGTCAAGGTGTTTAAAGCCATCGTTTACCTTTGACCTATCATGGTATTGATTAGTGAAATCAACCTATAATTTGCCCTTTTCACTCCATTTTAGTATTAAGGATACACTAACATCAGAGTAAGTTGGACAGTACTTCCTTTTTTTTTTTTTTTTTTTGGTGTTCTTTGGAATCTTTTTTATTCTACTGGGGTTATCTGCCCTTCGAGGATCTGCTCCTATTAAACAGTCTGGGACAAACCCACTTTTTAAAACATGGGTATTTATTTACCTTTTGGTTCAACTACTTTTATAAGTGAATGTCTAATGTGGGCTTTTATTTTTTTAAAAAAAGCTTTAGTAATAAATTGTCTTTTAAAGCAAAGATTTCAAATTATTGATCTGAAGTTGTTTATAACAATCTCTTCTAAAATTCTCTGAGCTTCCACATCAAAAAGCTAAAGAAGAACAAAGAAAGAAGAAAATAGGAGTACAGATAAAAGGAGAAACCAAAAAAATATGTACATATACTAGAAGAAAATCAAATAAATCAAAACCTGATTGAAAAGATAAATAAATTAACAAATCTCTAGCCAGAATGATCCAGAAAATAAGTGAGAAGACACAAGTTATCAATATCAGGAATTTAAGAGGGAACACCACTACAGATCCCATAGATGGTAAAAGAAAAATAACGGGACAGTATAACTTATGACAATATGTCTGTTTACTTTGATGACACTGACAAAATCCTTGAATGACACAAAATATTGAAACTGACTCAGTAGTAATGATGTAATTCTATATCATACAATGAGATTGAATCTATAATTATATACCTTCTCACAAAGACCACTCATGGCCAGGTTGACTAAATCTCAAACATTTGAGAAATAAGAACTCTGTAAAACTCTGTTAGGAATAGAGAAGCAAGGAACACTTCTGAACTCATTTTATGAGGCTAGCATTATTCTGAAACCAAGGTTGTATAAAGACATTACTCAAAAAAGAAAACCAGAGACCAATATCCCTCATGAACAGAGATGTACAATATTTAATAAAATATTAGCAAATTAAATCCAGCAATATACACAAAGGATAACATATCTTGATCAAATGAGGTTATCCTGGGAACGCAAGCTTGATTTAACATTCAAAAATCCACCAGTATAATTCACCATGTTAACAGAACAAAACAGAATGAAATATAAAAAGTTTACCAATTAAAAACTCAGAACATCGGAGTAGAAGAAATATTCTTCAATCTAACAAAGGATCTATGAACAACAGAGAAACTTTAGTTATAACATCATGTTTAATAGTAAAGGACTGAAAGCTTAGTATCTAAGATTGGGAAGATGCCAGGAATATCTGTTCTCACTACTTCTGCTTAATATTATAGCCAGTATAGTCAAGCAAGAAAATGGGATAGAGACACAGAAATTGGGAAAAAGTAAGTAAAATTATATACATTTTTTAATTTTAAAACTAAACAATGTTGGGTTAACTGCATATAAATACATGAAAAAGAAAGAATATAGACCTCTAGCTTATACCACAGGGTGGGGGAAAAGGACATTTCAGGTAGGTTATAGATTTTAAAATAAATAGCAAAAAAAAAAAACTTTTCAAAAATAATAAAGAAGAATGCACTCATGATTTTGGGATAGGGACCGCTGTATTAAACAAGACACAAAAAGCTATCCATAAAGGAAACTACATTAAGAGTAACTGTTCAACAAAAGAAACTACATAAAGCCACTCCAGGCTCCAAGAGAATATAAAAAGCAAGTTTCAAACAGATATCTACAACACATATTTTCAATTGAGTTCTTTTAGAGAATATCTTAAAAAAAAAATACCTGCAAATCAATGAGAGAGAAGAAAAGAGAGGAAAGCCAATAGAAGCATGGGCAAGAGACCTAGATAAGCACTTCACAGAAGAAGATAAAAAAAATATAGACAATAAACATATGAAAAGATGCTCAGCCTCATTAATCATCAGGAAATACAAACTGAACCCTAATTTGATACCACTACATACCCATCAGAATGGCTAAAATGAAGACAAACAAACAGTATCAACTACTGGTAAGGCGATGGAACTCCTCTTAATACTGCACATTCTTGGGTGCCTGTGCCGGTCATTTGGTTAAGCCTCTGGCTTCAGCCAGGTTGTGATCTCACTGCTCCTGAGTTCCAACCCTGCCTTGGGCTCTGTGCTGACAGCAGGCCTATAGCCTGCTTGGGATTCTGTGTCTCCTTGGTTCTCTGCCCCTCCCCCACTTATGCTCTCTCTCACTGTCTCACTCTCTGTCTCTCAAAAATAAAGAAACACTAAAAATATATATATATATATATTTTTTAAAAATACTGTAAGGGTTAGAGTAATGTAGAACAGCCATTTGAAAAACTGGTAATGGTAATATGCACACAGCCTTTAATTCCTAGGTGTGTAGACTCAACAAAATGTGCATGCCTATGCACCAAAGGACAAGAATGCTCCTTGCTGAATTATTAATGATAGTCTCAAAGGGGAAATATTACCATCAACAGTAGTATGGATAAAGAGTTTTTAGACAAAAATAATAATGGATTCCCTGAAGGAAGGAAAGTTTAAATAAGAAAAAGGATCCTTTTTAAAAAAATTTTTAAATATATAAATGTTTTTATAAATTTATTTATGTTTATATATTTTATATAAATATATAAAAATTTTATATAAATAAATATTTATTTTTGAGAGACAGACAGAGGGTGAGTAGGGGAGGGGCAGAGAGAGAAGGAGACACAGAATCCAAAGCAGGCTCCAGGCTCTGAGCCGTCAGCACAGAGCCCAATGCAGGGCTCGGACTCACGAACCGCAAGATCATGACCTGAGCCAAAGTTGAAGTTGGCCGCTTAACTGACTGAGCCACCCAGGTGCCCCAAGAAAAAGGATTCTAATTCCTTCTTTTTTTCATAACAAGGATGAAGAATTTTGCCTAGGATAGGGGTAAGAGTAGGCATTTAAGTATACGGATGGTCCCCAATTACTATGGTTTGACAACTTTTTTTTTTTTTTTTTTTTTTTACATTACAATGATGCAAAAGTGATATGCATTCAGTGGAAACCAGACTTTGAATTCTAAATTTTGGATTTTTCCCTAGGCAGGGAACCATAGCCCCGTCAGCCATGTAATGACCAGGGTAAACAACTGATTAAAAAAAATAATCAATACACTTACAACCATTCTGTACCCATACGACCATCCCCCTTTTCAGTTTCAGTACAGGATTTAATAAATCACATGAGCTATGCAACACTTTTATTATAAAATAGCTTTGTGTTAAATGAGTTTGCCCAGCTGTAGGCTAGTGTAGGTGCTCTGAGCACATTTAAGATAGTCTAGGCTAAGCTATGATGTTTAGTAGGTTAGGTGTAAGAAGTGCATTTTTAACGTATGATGGGTTTATTGACACACAACCCCCTTGCAAGTTGAGGAGTATCTGTATGACTTAAAGCTATAACGGGAATCATTAGTCTAAGGATAATCATTAACCCAAAAGTTATTTGTAATAATCAGGAAGTAGAGGAGGTGAATGGGAGGAGGGAAGTAATGTAAGCGTTTGAAACTCTTTACCTATGATAGCTGATAGTCAAAAGCAGATATTCTACAAAGTTAACAAATCCAGAGAGGGGAATGCATATAATATTAAAAAAAACAACAACTGTACAAACAGCAACTATGAGCAATTCTTGCCTTTGGGACTGGGACTGAATAGGAAGCACGGAGGCCAACAATTCATTTTATCCTGTTTTTTTTTTGGTATCGAGTTTTAAGCATGTGCATCTATTACTTCTATAACATAAATACTAGAAAACATACATAAAATAATAAGTCAAAGCCTCTAAGCAAATCCCTGAGAGCTCTAGTTCTCTACCACACCTCAGCAAGTGGCGCTGATTGGCAAATGGTTGTACTAAGGTATGAGCGTATAGAATCTCTCAGAACGCTAGAATATGAACTAAGATATTGCCTGGGATTTTATAACTGAGTGAAAATTAAATTATAAAACATTAATTTTCAATATAATTTTGTTGATTTTTTGTTTGTTTTAAAATGAATTTATAATTTACATTTTCTTATTTTTAATGTTTTATTTATTTTTGAGAGAGAGAAAGAGAGAGTAGGGAGGGACAGAGAGAGAGGGAGACACAGAATCTGAAGCAGGCTCCAGGCTCCAAGCTATCAGCACAGAGCCTGATGCCGGGCTTGAACTCATGAACCAAGAGATAGTGACTTGAGCTAAAGTCAGATGCTTAAGGGACTGAGCCACCCAGGCGCCCCTCCATTTTATTTTTTTTAATGTTTATTTATTTATTTTGAGAGAGAAAGAGGGAGTACGTGCAAACAGGAGAGGGGCAGAGAGAGAGGGAGGGAAAGAATCCCAAGCAGGCTCCATGCTATCAGCACAGAGCCCGATGCAGGGCTCAATCCCACAAACCAAGAGATCATGATCTGAGCCAAAATCAAGAGTTGGACACTTAATCAACTGAGCCACCCGGGTGCCCCAATATTTACATTTTCAATACATACTAACCTATGTATAATTAGAAGATACTATTACTGATTTAAAGATTGATTCAGAGGGTAATAATATAATGAGTTTAACTGTTTGAGGCAAAATAATTTTTAAAACCTGATTATCTTTTGGAATATATTGTAAGAACAGATTTATGTAATTTAATAAACCTATTTGTTTTGGCTACTATTATTGCATAACAAATGATCCCCAAAGTGAACAGTATAAAATATGTATACTTGTTTACATATTTGTATTGCACAGATATGAGGGTCAGGCATTCTGAAGGGCTAAGCTGGGTGGCTCTCACTTGGGGTCTCAATAAGGTTAATGTCAGAGGTAGGCTAGGGCCACAGTCAAGGTCTGTGTATCCAGTGTGCTGCAGGCAGTGGATGTGAGCTGGGCACTGGAAACTCCAAGATGGTGGCCAACCAGCATGCCTACCCATGGCCTTTCCAGGTAGGTCTATTGAGAGTAATAGAATGGCAGCTGGCTTCCTCCAGAGTGAGTTTCCCAAGGAAATCAGGTAGAAATGGCATGGCTTTTTATGACCTAGTCCCAGAAGTCACATAATATCTGCTGCAAACTATTAGTGTCAAGTGAGTCACTGATGCCAGTCCAGGTTTCTGGAGAGGAGACATAGACCCCTGTTCTTGACAAAAGGGTTGTCAAAGACTATATGGGCATGTTAATAATCACCACACTACTCTATGGATGAAAAAAGGTGAATTTAAGCAAAATACTATAATTTTAAACCAATGAAGTTACATGTTGAATTTCTACCTTTACAGCGCATGTTTGTGAATCATAATGGATTCCTAATATTCACTGGGTGAAGGTGGGAGATTACTTAAAAAAAAATACTTGGCCCATCTTTAGCAATGAAATACTTTCATTTGGAAACATAAAAGGAAAACTGTGCAATTAATAAAAATTATGGAGAATGATGCTGTAGTAGCACTGAAAGAACTTTAAATTCTAAATTGCTCTGTTACATCAGATAAAAGAAGCAAAGCTAAATTATGAACATCCAACTGGAGTTTTCAGTGCCTTAACTTACTAACGAAAATCCTCATGGCTCCTAATTAGTTCAGGTTAAACATTTAACTATAGAAAAAATACCTTTTCTTAAACTATACTTCACTCTTACTTACATAAAATGCTTTTTTTGAAAAGCTATGCATGTTATAAATATATTAACTGATTCTCTGGGATTAAAACCGTAATGAAATCATTCCTAATTGGTAAGTCAAAAATCAGAGGGTAGAATTTTAATGATTAGGTGAGTTTAATTTGTGACAAATGCAAATAACTACTTTCCATGGAAAGAGACATTGGAGCGAGTTATTACATACCCTATTCCTTTAGCTACTTTCCCACCCTCAACACTAAAATTCCTATTCCCAACTGTCCTTTACTGTTGACACAAGAAGTAAGGAGCTGTGAAGGTGGTCAGTAATCACGTGGGTATTCAACAGAAGTCCTTTTTTAAAGAAAAGTGTTATTCCTTATTGGTTCTGTTTTCTAAAAAGAAAGAGTCCCCCAAAAGGTGTATATTCACTTCAAGCTTCTCTACTGCTATTCTATTAACTCTCTCAATCATTCTCAAAGAGATCTTTAAGTTAGTTTTAATTTATTTGGAAATCACTTCACACTTCATTAAGAACAAGATTTGAGCGGATAGAGTGGATGACTCCTCATTCTTGGTTTCTCCAAGTAAGGGTCATTCATAGGACTAGGAATGGCAAATGAATGAACTTCACTCATTGGCTGCCTCTAATATCAAGCCTGACTACATCAAACCAAATAGCTAGCAAAATATCGAGAGTATCATGTAAGATGATATTGACTAAATTGTTACCTACCTTTTATTTCTAGACTCTATTTCTTTAAAAAAGAAAAAAAAAAAAACCACCTCAGTCTTGAGACATGGAATTTCAGAACTCAGGAGGTTACCTGACATCCCTAACTGATAAACAAGAAAACAAGGCCAAATCAAGTATTGCAATTTGTTCAAGGCCTCAAAGGAAGCCAAGCCCCAGGCTCCTAGGCCCTTTCAAGCACAATGATTTTAGATATTTCTCAGAAATAATACTCCTTCTTCCCTTTCTTGCTACCCACCCCCCACCCGCCATCAACTAAATCTAGAATTAAAAACATCAACAACAACAACAACAACAGAAAAGCACGTGGTAATTCCTTCAACCATGGGGTTTAGGGTTTCATTTTGTTGCTATTAATAAGATATACTAAGATTAGTATTTCTCACAATGTCACCCAGAGACTATTAGTAGATGGCACCTGCAAAAAAGGGTACTGTGGTCAAATCAATTTGGGAAACACTAGATTAAATTTTTAAAAAATTCTTGCATAATACTTCTCAGAAATTTAACTTTGCTATACTGTGAGTCCCCATAGAGGGAATACAGTATGTAGTATTTCCCAATCTTAATTGGCCTAAGACCCTCTAGAGTACTAGAAAGCTGTGGAACACACTTTGCGAAATCTGAAACATCTGTTAAATTATCTCCAGTTCTTCTAGCATATGGTCCTGGATATGTAAAGAGTATTCAACATAAAAAGATACAATTTATTATCCAATAGTTTGAGATTTTTTGAAGGTTAACAGCCAATTAATTGGGGTTATTTAATACACTGGTAACCAATGTTTTTGATTGACTTCCTTTATTTTGTTAGTTTCATAAAACTAGTTATATACTAGAAGAATTAGCCATTTAAGATTTTGTTAACTAGACAACTTTACACTTATACTCTATAGCAGGGTATTCAAAATCTCAAGTAATTTAGCTATTTATAGATTTAGCTATTTATCTAACTCGAAGGTCATATTTTTAGTCTGTAGCTTCATCATTCCCCTTTTAAAAACTTTACAAGGCAATTAAAAAGAGAACAATTCACACTTGTTGGGATGAGCACTGGGTGTTATATGGAAACCAACTTGACAAAGCTATATTAAAAAAAAGAGAAAGAACAATTCAGTGTCACAATTTCAGGTAAAACTGGAGGCTTAAAATATTCTCTCATGAAATTATTGTAATATTCCCTGTTAATTAAATAATTAAAATTTTTACATAATAAAATACTCTTACATACTTCATAGCTTTAGAAAAAATTGCAAGCAGGTGTTCATTGTTGGCATCAGGTATATATATTTACTGTAGGTGAATATTAGCTGTGCTTTTTTTAAGTATGAGGACTGTAATTATGGTTAAAATTTGATCCAGAGTTTGAATGACACAATACAAAGCAAAAGTGTGTTTGTGAAAAATAGTTTAACTGTAAAGGTCAAGTAAAATGTTACTTCTAGAAAGTATCTTGGGTATTTCACCATAATATCAGAAAAACTGTCTATCCAAAAACTCTCATATAGGTAAGGCAGTTAGGGCAAACATCTATTAACTTATTTCTTACAAAGAAATAGTAAGTATAGAAATAGATTTGCAACCTGAAAAAAGATGAAGTTTTTCATTTTCTTGGAGATAGGTTGAACTTTAAACGCTCACAGGCATATAAATATTTCTTAATATATGTTTCGAGATTTTCCTTTCATTTTTTTAGGCTGAATTAAAATGTTATTGAGTTAACTGGGAATGTCTGTATATAAATTCTAAACATTTTTTTTCATTTAGAGGGGCTTAGTCATTTTATTCAAAAACTCATCTTTCCATAATAATCACTGGGAAAAAAATCTTTACAAATATGTAACCAAATATTATTAGTGCAAAACTTCTAAGTTAAAAAAATAATATAAGATTCATTGTCTGGCTTCCTTGGTGCTCTTAAACATCCCTACACTGTGACATTCCATGTAAAATACCTATAGGGCTCAAAGAGATTGTCTAATTACAATATATGATGTACAATACCCCATTTAAAGCCATATAAAATTATAAGTAGTAATGTTTTTAAAAGGCCATCCTATATAGTCCTCCTTATTCCAGAGTCATAATGAAAAAATTATTTATTAATGAGTTGGATTTATAAAATTTTTGCCTTTGGGCACTAAAACGGAGTTAAAAACATTCAGTGAGCTGCAGAACACTTAACAATTATAAAAGCAGCCAGCAGCACCATAAATCACAATTATTCTGAAACAATACACCAAAAATGCAATTTAAACTGATAATGTATCATTTAATTATATTTTGATGTAGAGCAACATTTGTCTAAATGACCTAGGAAAATACAGAGTCTTGGAAGATTGTTATTATTAAGGAATGAATTGGAGAGCTGGATTTTCCCCCTTCGGAGTGTGTAAGAAACAAAAGGGCAGCCTGAGTCTTCGGGTGCCAGCATTTACAGCTTAAAAAAAGCCGTACTCAGAACATTTGTGGATTTTGTGACATGCAATGAATAAGAGAACCCTACTATATAACAGCTGCTGCAGAGTTTTAATAAACCCATTTGACACATCATAGAGCCATAATTCCTAAGAGCTCACCTGATCACATTACTTTCACCAGAAATGATAGAGAGGTCTGAGCAAGTAAATCAGCACCGTATTCTATGAGGTTGCTTTCATCCTATGTGGAATAGGCAATAGACAATGTATGATAGCTTTATTTAAATAGCTACATAAACCAATACTAAACTTGGCTTTCAAATTCTTCAAGACAGAATTAGAACCCTCACCAATTAGCAACTTTTAAGAGTTCAAATAAGTAGGAAACCCTTGATGCATGCAAATGTGTTACACAATGTATTTAATTCTTAGCATAAAAGACGATTAAATAAAAGCCCTTTAAAAATACTTCTTTGTAATTAATGTCTTTGTTTTTGTTCAAATAGACAATTCGCAGATTAATAAAATTATTTCAGAAAGCATTATATAAGTCAAGCATTTTTGATACAAATATTCTGAATATAATCTAAACTTACAAATGAGAAGCCCCATGGATAAATGTTATCCACTAAGGAAAACAACAACAACAACAACAACAGCCCTACATTTAAATATAAGAAACACTGGGCATTTAAAACTAACAACCTCCTAACATGGCCACTAATATTAGTAATGGAATAGTATGTTTGTCTAAGGGGATTGAAATGCATTTTCTACAGACCCTATTACTAAAATAAAGAGGAATATCTGCAGGTTAGGTTACCTGCATGTTATGGCTACCATGAGAATCATACTTATAGGTTAAACTTGTTTATTATCAAAAAAACTAATTGTTCATGTCCCTTACTTGGAAATGTTTCGGATTTTATATTCAACACATCTTTTCCAATAGTACTTACAGATATCATCCATGTGCCTTGGGCTTTTCAATGGTTTCCTATTCTAATAGCTGGTATGAATCTAACAAAGTATAGACTAGCCTTGCCCTTTTAGGGAAAGGGTGGGGGGAAACAACAACAAAGAAACCTAATCAGGTCTAAAAATGAGTTTATCCTATTTTGTACAAAGAAACCAGAAAGAGTCTGGGGAAGATAAACTAATTTCCACCAGTTTCTGCCTACTACATATACACTAACTCAATTTAGATTGATCTGATAATGTCTACAGACTTACTACCAAGACACAAGGTTACTATATACATTTGGATCCCCCTCACTGCCAAAATAGCATGAGATGAAATGTTGTGCTAAGCTTCTTTTAATTTTATTTTAGTTTTTATCTTGGTTTCTTACTTCACAGCAAATAAGACAAGTTTTCCTGACATCTTTTCAAATTTTACCATAGCAGGACAATGCCAGAACCAATACTTATTATATAGAGCAAAACAACTTTAAGTCACAGGATGATGCTTAAGAGAAACATATTCTTGAAAAAAATGCTGTGTATGCAGGAAAGGAATTAAATAGTAGCTTCACTTTACACTTTAAAATTGCTTTAAAAAGCAGCCTATTTTCCTATATAAAAATATCCATTTATTCAACTCTGGGCAATGGAAAGGTATTTGAAATAGTAACCAAGAGAACTAAATCTTAATTCTTTATTTTACACCTATTAGCTTTGTGCTAAAAATATTTTTGTTAAGTTTCAAGGACAAAGTCTAAAATATTCAAAAGATTTATCTTTAAATTTATAAAAGTAGTCGGGACTTAGTAAAATCACATAATCCCTCCAAAACTTAGTATTTGCAATTCAATATTTACTAAGCAGTTACTATACACCATATATGAAGCAAATCAAAGAACAAGACATTTCTAACTTCAATGAGTGGTTTGATTCTTATAAATAAAATTTTAATATATTTGACTTGATAGAGTTCTTCAAAAGCCTATATCATCATTGTTACCAAATTTAATTAAACAAAGAAATATGACCACCACAAGCAGTATAATGTCCACAGTACATGAATACAGTTACAGAGAAGGATACTATTTTCTTCCTCACTATGTTCAATTTTCCTATTTAAAATCATACTGATATAACTGAGAAAAGGTTATTTAGAACTTAAAATGCCTAGCCTGTAAACTATATTATAGTTGTGAGCCAGTGACGGAAAAATATTTGTAAATATCTCTTATCTTTAAATGAGTGGCCTGAATTACTTGAATTATTAAATTCAAGTACAAGTTTACAAAAATGTCGACAGTCTTTAATGTAGAATTCTTGAGCATATTATTCAATACCCATGGCTTGCTAGTGATAGAAATACAATCCTCAAACTGTAAGTTATTTCTTCATAACAAATTAATTAAAAGTGTAAAGTTTATTATTATACATGAGACTATATAAGTTCATAAGAGGAAACACATAAAGAACTCAATTTATATCTAAAATTTTAATAAATATCAAAATTTAAAATTACTAAGCACAGGTATGTCCATAATAAAGAACAAAATTGGATTTTTTCTACTTCTTTTATTTAAAAAAAAAACATCATTACTGATTTTCAGTCAAGAAGTAGCAGAGCAGTCAGGATTTGATACCACTTCTACTTAAATCACACAGAAAAAAAAGATAAAATGTAAAAGAAGAAACTCTAAAAGATAAGTCTAAACAACAAGATAAATATAACCTTGAGGCTGAATAAAAACAAAGTGATAAGAGAGGCCCAAACCATGGACTTGCTGGACTCTAAAAGAACAGGTTGAGAGACATCAATGAACATCTAAAAATACTACCGGAAGAAGAAAATGATAAAACGTTACTTTAGTTTGAGGTAGCAGTTGATAAATTTTCAGAATAGAAGGAAGACATGAGTCCTCGTGTTGATATTATACATTAAGTACCAAATGAATAAGACATATTTAAAATGAAAAACATTAAAAATAAAGAGAAACTGCACATTATCCACCAAAGAATGACAATTAGACTTGCATCAACAACAGAATGCCAGGAAACAATTCATAATATCTTTAAAGCTTCAAAGAAAAATAGCTGGCAACCTAGGATTTTATACCCAACTAAGCTGTCATCTAAGAGAGCAAATTAAAGGCATCTTTGGAAATTCAAACTTTATGTTTCACATATCCTCTCTCACAGAAACAGTCAAGAGAGTAGTTCAGCATTAAAAAACAAAAACCAATTCATGGTAAGGCATGAGTCACACAAATATAAAAACTGCATAAATAGGTTGCTAAATCAAACTAATGACTTTAAAATAGTAATGACCAGTGTTCTGATCTTAAAGATAAAATTTAAATCTATAGAAAGCAATAAAAAGAAGCATGAGAGTACTGATCAGTAAATGATAAATGTAAATGTGACAATCATGTCTAAAAAGACAGAAATCCTGAATAACACAAATTTATTTTAAAATTACTAAGCACAGGTATGTCTGTATCTCTCTATGTACACATGCATACACATATATGCATACACATGCATGATCAACTACAAGGTGAAAGATTTATTTCAAATGACTTTAGATCAAAATACTTCGATAGTACATCTTTTGTTGTTTGTAGTTATATCAAACCTGTGTTTTTGAAACATTTTAAATTGTATGATAAATCAAATGAGTAATAATGTTAAAGTTAACAGCAATAAAGACTTTCAAGGTAAAAGAGAACCAATTAAAAATCAAATAAAATAAACTATTTTAAATTTATTAATTTTTGAGAGAGAGAGAAAGAGTACAAGTAGGGGAGGGGCAGAAAGAGAGGAAGAGTGAGAATCTCAAGCAGGCTCCAAGCCTGTGCTGTGAGCAGGCGCAGAGACTGATGCAGGGCTTGATCTCACAAACCGTGAGATCATGGCTATTCCAGAAGTCAAGTAAGCTTGTAAAAATCAAAAGTCATGTTATGAGCCCAAAAGTTATTCTGAAGGGGCTTCCCACCACCAAAGCTGAGGCATCAGAAAGAACAATGGTGACTGATCAAAACACACTACATCTATGAAAGTCTGAGTCCATAGTAATACTCAAGAAATAAAATGATAAAGCAAACTCATTTGTCATCAACTGGCACTTCGAATCAAATTATTTACTTTGAAAATTAGTAACTTAAAGCAAAAAAAAAAAGCAAGCATTTTATCCTCTATTACTAGTATGAACTATATTGCAGAGTAATCAAATCCCTCCATTTGAAAGCTGGAGAAAACACTAGATTAAAAAAAAAATGCCAGCAAATGTAGAAGAAATGAAAGCATATTATAATCCTTTATTGTCCCCAGATAAAATTATCAGGTGTTATAGAAACTATTGAGAGTAACTGCAAATAGTACCAAAGTCAGTCTACAAATGATTTTTTTCTGGCTGCAAGTGGAAATTATTCACATTTGCAGCAGAGAAATGAGGCCATCATCTTAACCCAATAATCAAATTTAGGTCACTAATGGTGAAAAAACCAAACAAAACATATATTATGTATCTTTTGATCTGATATAAGAAGTACATTTTACCTGTGATGTAATCTTGTTAAAAACATTTAACTTAATCAAGCATTTAGCTAGAATTTCTAGTTAACAGAATCTACAGGGACCAGAGGAACAAGTCAAATTACTTCAAAAGGAAGGAATCGAATCCATAAAAATGACCTACTAAGGGCCAACTGGTTGTTTTCTTCTCTAAAATTAACGTGATAAATAAATAATAGATTCCAGATTATAAAGATGTAAAAGACATAGCAATCAGATATGTGGTCCTGGATTAAATATGTGATTTGGATTAAATCCTAATTTAACACAATATTTGGAGAACAAGAAACAAATTTTAATACGGATTAGGTGTTATATAATATTGAACACTTAATTTCATGAGGCAGTATCATGTAACATTTACAACATAGAAAAAATATTTCTATGTTTTTGAGGCTCATGTGAAAGTTTTTGAGGATTGTTTATCATGGTTTCTGTCTTGTAAGGCAGGCACTACAGTGGTCATCACCTGTTGGACAACAGGGCTCAGGATGGCTTCATAATCTCACACGGAATAGGTTAAAGAACAGGATTGGGGAAGGTAAAGGAGAGGTTCTGGCTGGAAGAAGAGAGCACATGTTCCTTGATCATCCCATTGACCCCGAGGAAGCATGAAGAGACCAGGTGCTCTGCTGGACATGGGTAGGCATCACAGAACATCCCCTATTACTCCTACTTTTCTGCAGGACAGATATGAGAGTATCCTTGCCAATGGTGGTAATAAACAAGAAGCCTGGAACCAGGCAGCACCTGAGTGTCGATACCAGCTGTTCACTGAGGGACTCTGCAAATGCTAGCTTCCTTGAACCTGGACATCTGGGGCCTATGGGAATCTGCTGAGACTGCTTCTGGTGGTAAGGAGCCATTGGCCCCACTGAAGGTGAGTTCAAGTGCAGCCCCTTCCTGAGATGAAGGCGAGGACTCTGTTCCTAGCCAACTTATTTTTCAGCGAACCTGGGATGTGCCCCCAGTATCATTTCAGCTGATTCTGCTTGTTCTATCACAGTTCTTAAAATCTATTTCAAAATTCTTTGGCATGAAATTTAAAAATTTACATAAAATTTATGATTAATGGGTAAAGAACACAAGCAAAATGCATAGATTTGAAACAAAGAAAAAGGGGGAAGAATCTATCAGTCCAGTGGTAATCAAAAGTAAGACCAAGGAGATCATCAACCACCATAATTTTAAACAGATTGCATTAATCTATTTAAATGCAAAAAACACAATGTCAACAACACTAAATACAAATCATTTCAGAGAATGGGGGATCAAAGGGTAAAAGCTTCCCTATTCATTCTGTAAAGCTTACAGAACGTACGTAAGGCGTATGCCAAACCAGACCTGAAATATAGACTGTCTCAGCTACATAAATGATAAAACCCTAAATGAAAGATAAGCAAGTTGAATTCAGCAATATATAAACCACAGTGCATCACGGCCAAAGAGGCTTTATCATGGAAATGCAAAAGCTGGACAGCAGAAAATGTGTTAATGGAATACATAACTTTCAGAGAGTAAAGGGAAACATTATCACCTGAATAAACATAGAAATGGCATTCAATAAACAATATGCATTAATTAATTATTTAATTATTTTGAATGGTACTACATACCAAAAAACTAATACAAAAATAGGTCCTACCTCATACTGCTTAAAAGTTGATAGATGAACTAAAGGCTTAAATATGAAAAATAAACCTTACATTCTCAGAAAAAATTAATAGTGGAAAATATCATTGTGACTCAGGATAGGCAATTATTTCTTTAACACAGAACAACAATAAAAAACATAAATATATTAAAATTTAAAACCTATCTATAATAAAATAAATAAACCAAGGCAAATAAGACAAGCCGTAGACTAGGAAAGATATTTCCAATGCCTGTAACTAACGTAAAAAAAAAAAAAAAAAAAAAAAAAAAAAACCCAAAAAGCAGCCTAGTATTCAGAATAAGAGTAAGAAAACAAGAAGTCTTTGATGACCTAAGAATGTTGGTTTTTTATTAAGATCATTCATCAATTCCCTTCCCCGTTAGAATGACCAGTTTTGTTCAGGTGTACAAATGCCCCGCCCTTTATACACTGTTTGGGATTCAGAGTAAGCTAATCCCAAACCAGTTTCAACTCTTTCAGTGTTTTCTTGGCCACTTGAGAGGGATAAAAAACTGAAAATAAAAGTTAGACACACTCCTTGAAACCAGATGATTTAAAACTAAAGAAAACTTTAAAGGTGAAAAAATTAAGTAGAGAAACATGTTTTCCCATCACACATTCTTACACTGGGAAGTAAAATCATTGATGATTTCCAAATGTGTCATACCAACTTATGTTCCTCGCAGTATTCTACGAGAACACCCATTTTAATCCTATCATCGGTCTCATTTTTCAGATGAAGAAATTGTCCCTGGGAAGTTAGGTAACTTCTCCAAGGCCAGTGGGACCAGAAGAGAGGGATTCCTAATTCCTAACCACAACACATTTGCTGGTACTGTTTAACTTGAACACACTGTATTCATGTAGAAATAGCCAGATGATCTGTGGTTTGGAATTTTCTACTTCACTGATCCCTCCACCCACCTTTCCATAAGTGTCAGAAGACCTATCTTAACTGCTTTACCAGAAACAAATTTCTCTTCATGCTTGATGTTAACCATGCAACCAAACGTCAGAACTCATGCAGGATGAAGAAATGCTAAAAGGGCAGGCTGCTCTGTTCAAGGCAATCAGATTAAGATTAGTGCCTCAGCCAAACAGAGAGAGTAATATGCACAGAATCTTTGGGGAAAACTTTATCTGTTCCTACATTAGGTGGACGTCAGTTACACTTGAGATACGTTAACTTTTCCAGACCCAAGGGAGTCTGTCTCCTAAATTATTGTTTCTGTGGCCTGAGACAAAACTTCTTTTTCTAGGGAAATGGTTAGGCGGTCGTTTTCTCCTTGCCTACTTACTCACTGAGGCTGATGATACTAAATATGATTTATTTATAGGAAAATGAATAAAAATGCATGCTCATGTCTTAAATAACATATCATGTCAGGGTGCCTTTATGGCCAGGTTAAACTGTCCCATTTTTTTTAACAAGTCCTTTGTGTATCACTCACCACTCCTTTCCCCTTCAAAGAAGGTTCACCCCTCCTCCTCGTCCTTCCATTTCTTTTTTTTGTTTTTACAACTTCACAATTTCATACAGACTGTTACAGCTAATTTGTTTTTCACAACTCCAGGATGTTTACTAATTTGTCAAATATATTGTGATTTTTTTTCACTCTATTTGCCACATCTTTAAATAAATTCATGGAGATTATGTTTCTAAGGGTCTCTCCCACCTCCGCACCAGTGCTGAAAAAGCTGACCACATCTCCTGGTGCTCAAACAGCTTGTCTTCCATATACCAGATTCAATCTCTCTTTATAACCTACATTTCACACCATTCTCCCACTGGAGATTGCATATCATAAAGGAACTTGTTTACTCTGCAGATTCCCTGGACCTTACTTTCAAAGATTCTGATTCAACACACTGGGTGTAACTCAGGAATTGGCATTTTTGCAAACTCCTCAGGGTGTTTCTAAGGTGAATGGCCTTTTGATTACTCTTTGAGATATAGCAGATTCAGAATTGAACTCTATACCATGAGATCTGTTTCTGTCCACACTCGACTTACATATCCTTGTTGGCATAAATTTGCTCACTGAATTCATCACGCCTACCTAATGCTCATCCCTTTCTTACAGTTCACATCAAGCCAGCTTTCTCCTTAAAGCCTCCTTGACCACTCTGGCATTCAGCTCTTCCTGCACTCACTGCCATTATAGTGTGTTCATACTTGGCCTTGGCTCTGGGGATACCTCTATAGGAATGTCTGCCCAATCCTCCCCATGCTGGAAACAGCTCTTCCCCCAGTGGAACAATGCAGCAAATATTGCAAACTACTTGCCGCCACCCCTCATTGCCATGGCTTGGTTTAGGCGGCCGTTCAGACTTCTTTCCTAGAGCCTAGAAAAAGAATTAGTGCCTCTTTGCAGATGGGAAAACCAGAACTGTTAGTAGCAGCCATGTTTCCCCTGTGTTGAGGAAGCTGGTCTACAGATAAACATGAAATTTATGAAAGAATGTAGCAGAGGCAATCACTTGAAACTCTGATTTCAATTTTTCCAGAAGCCCAGCTGTATTTCTCACTTTCCAAGATGTGAACGTTCAACATGCTCATAGATTACACTCAACTTTCTCAGAAAATAAACAAAAAAAAAAAAAAAACCCAAAAAACAAACCTCCTTTTTGACTAAGACAGTTTATTTTTGACTGAACCATTTTAAATTGTGCTTTTATCACTTGAAATTGAGAGTTCTTAAATTATCACTAGCATAGAAAATTTAACTCTGTGTTCTCCCCATTGTTATTATAAGTTCCCTGAGTGCCCTTTCCATTGATTTCCCTCCAGTTTCCTTCTCAACTAATAGTACAACATTTTCTACTCCCCCTTTCTTTGACTGAAACAGGTTAAGGCTATCACTGACTTTAAGGTTTGAACTCCTATTTCTTTGATTTCTAAGAATCTCTACTTGTATCTTTGCTTATAAACTGATTCAAAGTTCTGGATGTTGATTGGTAGAACACTTATCTGCCTCAACACAAAAGTGAAGCCTGGGAATTATTCTGCCCCTTGTCCAAGATCCATGGATTATATTTCCTAAATGTTCTGTCACGTATTGGCTTTATGACTGAGTAATTTAACCTTTACTTAATCTCTATGTGGCTCATTTCCTTATCAATAAAATGGGGATATATAAAATGGTACCTACATCACAAGCCTATTAGAAGGATTACATAGAATAATATATTTGAAGCACTTAGAATGGTGACTGGCACAAAGTGACTGTGGCTGCAGATAGTTTGTAGTTATTACTGAATTGGTCACTGAGTTTACCAGCATAAACACATCATGATGTAATTCAGATCTACTCCTAAGTATTTTCTTACCCTTATCCTGGTCTTTGCAAAATTGAACCTATAACTCCTTTACTTAATAAGATAAAAACAGAGAGGGGGGCAAACCATAAGAGACTCTTAAATACAGAGAACAAACTGAGGGTTGCTAGAGGGGAGGTGGGTGGGAGGCTGAGTTAAATGGGTGATGGGCATTAAGGAGGGCACTTGTTGGAATGAGCACTGGTGTTATATATAAGTGATGAATTACTGGGTTCTATTCCTGAAGCCAAGAATACACTGTATGTTAACTAACTTGCATTTAAATAATAAAAAAAGAAAAAAACCATGTGAGTGTCTAACACATGAAAGTCAAGCTCCTAGATGGGATGTGGATTGTTCTTCAGGATTTGACCCTTCCTCTCTCAGCACTCCTTCAGTAGGACCAAAGTATTTGTAACTCCTTAGGAAAAGTATCTTCTTTCTCATATCCCTGTCTTTATTTTTGTTACCATCTAGCTAAAATGCATTTTCCATGATTGAGCCTGGTTGACTCCTGTTCATCCTTTAAGACTCCACATTTCCATAAAACTTCCACCCGTCAAGCATTATTTTCTAATTCCTGGTACTTCTCTACAGATTCTCCTTGTATGTCAAATAATCACTGTATCATGCCATACTGTATCATAATCTCCACGGATGAGGGAGAGAGACAGAAATGAGAGTTCCATGGCAGAAGGCTCATGTTTGATTCAGCTTTTAATCCCCAGCACAACCCATGATACTTGGCACAATCTTTGTGAGACAAAGAAAGACATTATGAATGATTCTGCAGAGTCAACCCGAGATTACGGATGGAAGAGGTCAGAAAACTCATAGCCAAAAAATGGGAAAACATTAGGACAGCTTTACAAAGCCTTAATTTTCCACAATGGTCTCCAGGTATAATATCAGTTGAGAATCATGCAATGTCCTAAAACTCTAAAACATTTTTTTCCAAATAAGGCCAAAAGAATTTTATATTGAAATTGACGCCTAGATTTATGGCTTTAAAATATTTAATTTTACATGTTATCTTTGATGCACCAATTTGAAAATAAGTACAAACTCTAGGATCAACATGAGTCTGGCAATCCCTAAGGCGAATTGCTTTAGGTTACATGATGCAATAAATCAATTTAACTATGTGTAGTAGATGCAAAACAAAGCGTTCCATTCAGGAGTTTCCGTCATGTGGGGTGTAGTCATACAAGGAATGGCTATCGTACGGTTTCACAATTTATCTATATAAGTACTAAAAGAAACTAAAGAAAAAAATAGAAGGAGCTCTGGTAAGAATATTTATTCTACTTGTTATTTTATGGAATGTACTTTATGGGTATTCAGTAAATCTATATCTGGTTCCAAATCAAATTTTTTCTGATATTCATTTGTTTAATAGAACAAACTTGCACAAAGCCTCTAATGTCTAGTTCAGCTATTCATCAAAAGAGATCTAGAAATCTAGAAAAATTCAGATTTTGCCATTAAACGGTTACTTTGGTAGGCTCTAGGATTACTCTCCCAAATATACACAGATAATGAAATTTAACATTTAAAAAATTTTTTTTAACATTTATTCATTTTTGAGAGAGAGATAGAGTGTGAATGGGGGAGGAGCAGAGATATAGGGAGACACAGAATCCGAAGCAGGCTCCAGGCTCTGAGCTGTCAGCACAGAACCCAACGCGGGGCTTGAACCCACGAGCCGTGAGATCATGACCTGAGCCGAAGTCAGATGCTTAACCAACTGAGCTACCCAGGCGCCCCTAAATTTCACATTTTCAAACTGTTAAAGAAGCCCTGATCAGAGGCTTAACTTGAACGACTATAATCTTTTCCAAACAAACTCCCTCCCTCACCACTGCCATCACATTTACAATGAAACAAGTTAGAAAGTGACTTGGAGGGAATGAGTTTGAACTTAATATTAAATTAGTCTTTTAAAATATTAGTCCATTAAAAACTGATATTTTGTTCACTTTTTCTTTCTTTCCATTTGCTTATCCACTTTCATTAACAAAATATTTTAAGTTTATTTATTTATTTTGAGAGAGTGAGAGAGAGCGAGAGACAGCGAGAGAAAGCAAGAGAGCACAAGCAGGGTAGGGGCAAAGAGAGAAGGAGACAGAGAATCCCAAGCAGACTCCATGCTGTCAGCACAGAGCAAAATGTGGGGCTCAATCCCACAAACCATGAGATCATGACCTGAGCCAAAATCAAGAGTTGCACATTCAACTGACTGAGGCCCCCAGGCACCTCTTATTCCCTCATCCATTCAGTAAGTTGTTAAATACCTACCATGTGCTAAGTGTTAGGTTACAAAGATAAAAAGTACATTCTCTGCTCTCAGTGCACTTCCACAGTAGAGGAAGGAAGGAAACATACAAATAAAAAGAAGTGTTCCCAACACTGTTCATGACAAGTATGGACCATTCTCCTGAGGGGTTAAAGGGTAGAAAGAACTAAGGAGGGGATAGTTGGCTCAAGAGCAGAATATTCCAGAATAGGGACCAGTGAGAGATGTGGATGCTGTGCTCTCCAAGCATCTTGTGTCTGGCCTCTGATATTTTGGTCCTACATTAAATAATGCTTCCTTCAATAATATTTTCATCTTGACCTGAACAAATGTCAAATTACACATTACTTTAGAAAAATATTGCTGGAATAGTACCTCACTTTTGCCAGAAACTAGGATTTGGGGAAAGGATTTAAAAGGAGGGTAGTGGTTTAGGCACGTCTCAAAATATGAGAAAGTACCTTCAATGCATACAAGTGTAAACATGAATGAAGATAGAGGGCAAGAAGAGCAAGCTGGGGAAATGCCAAAGGGCAGGGACTTTCAGAAAACTGAAGGGGATGGATAACAGGTTGAACTATTTGAAATTGCCCTATTTCTTAATAATCCCTCCTTTCCTATTTTCTTTTAGGTTTTCAATTTAAAAAATGTTTAGAACAAAGAGAACTAGTTAACAGCAACCAAGAAAATCCAGAGGAAATACTGCTTTAAGAACTGGACTTTTTTTGTTGTTGTTTGGTTTTCAAATGAAAAGAACTTGCAAGGATCTCTATAGGCAAAAACCACTCGACATACATTTAATGGGTGACTTTGGAATCAATATTTGTTTCTAGCTATGTGCTAAGTGCCTTCCTTAAATTAAAGCTAAACTGATTAAATTCAGCTTTAAAAAAAGATTACTTAGAAATATTTCTATAGTCTAACTACTCC
Organism: Cryptoprocta ferox; assembly: GCA_028646485.1. Classification (NCBI taxonomy): domain Eukaryota; kingdom Metazoa; phylum Chordata; class Mammalia; order Carnivora; family Eupleridae; genus Cryptoprocta; species Cryptoprocta ferox. The sequence goes on along the minus strand of CM053578.1, from coordinate 77,401,404 downwards.
CACCATTTTCTTCTATATGTATGGCACAAAGCGAATGAACACATATGTTTAACAAACATATATAGTGCCTGCCATACATTGTAAGAATTTTTACAAATAATCCCTCATTTATTTATCAGTAAAACCCTATGAGGTAAGTACTGTCATCATAACCAATTTACAGATGAGCAAAGTGAAACCAAAAGGAGGGAATATTTGACACCAATCAGCCAGCTAGTCAGTGGCAGAAAGAGATTTGAACCAGGCAGTCAAGCTTAAGAATAGAAGTTGTTAACAACTGTAGCCTGTTGTCCTACAGGGTCTACGCCTTCCACCTACCACTCTAGTACTTTATGAAATGATAACATTTTGAATTCAACGGATGAATATCCAGGCTGAATTTCGAATTCAACGGATGAATATCCAGGCTGAATTTCACAGAACGTTATTTATGATTATTCCTTCCTCTGTTCCCTCTATGTCTTCTAGAGACCTTCCAGGCAGAAGTGTTTGCTACCCATTTCTTAGATGGTGTCGAACTTCCAAGAACAGTACCTTTCTCTTCTAGAACTCACAAACAGTATAATGGGGATAAATTATAATAATAATAACTGTTGCACAATTTCATGTGGTCAAGCTCCAATCACAAAAGTTCCTTGTGGTTTCCCATCCTTCCATAGCCATGTTTTTCAATTCAAACAGATGCCATTCTAGTTTCCAGACCCTGCATGGGTTCTCCATACATGACCCTAGTGAAACTGTCATCACAATTGAATTTCTGAATACTGGATTCACAACCATGATGTTAGTTAAGAAGCTAAAAATAAAAGCTGTGGCTAGCTCTAGTTTTTGTGTGCATGCATATTAATTTAAATCATTTCCCTGTAATTATATTTAACACACATTAGAAATTTGGTAATTATAAAAGACCTTTAATTATCAACATTCATTATTATCACTACTATTAACATACATTAAGCACCCACAGTCTGCTAAATGCTATACTCAAGATAAAAGGCATTAACCTTGCAATTCCACTGTGAGCAAGATAGAAGACAATCTTCTTCTTCCAGACAGAGAACAAAATTATACTTGCTTAACTTGACAAAGAGCCAATGGAGGAGTCAAGGATAAAATCTAGCTATCTTAACCACTAGACAATTGGATAAACAAAGAATGGCTATAAAACTGTGCCACTTTAAGCATATATGAATCTGTTCTTCCAGAAATGTTTTAATGCCTGCATAATTTTTTTTTTGGTGGCAAAACTTTCTGCTTCATAGGAATACCTAAATTGTATAAACACTCAAGTCATTTTAGACCAACTTTACAGTATACACTTTGGCATCAAATAGAATGATACTATTTTTGGTGGAAAAATAAAGTGTGGCTATGAAATAATGAAGTGATTTCTTTTTCCTTTTAGGAAGAGGCTTGTAAACTGGCTTTGAAAGAAGTTCCAAATGAAGACTGCTCAAAGCATTTGAGGAATGGCAGCATCAATGGGACAAACGTATATACTCTAGGGTGCTACTTGCAAAGCTAACATTTGAGTGAAAAGAGGCTACATTGGATTAAGACATATTTGAAGCAAAATGCTAGCACCTCTACTTAGTTATAGAATCTGAGTTAACTTATTTGAGCCATAGCTTCTTCACCTATACAACAGAGTAAATAAAGCTGAACTTACAGATTTTTATTGGATAAACAATATATTTGAGTATATATAGTAAAGTGTCTACATTTGATATGAACTTGGAACTGAGCAAAGAAAGTCCCTGACACCATGACATCCTGGGTACTATTATGGGGCCATCTGTTGGGAGACCTAGCACGCAGATTAATGCTATTAAAACTGCAATTAAAGGGGTGCCTAGGTGGCTTAGTTGGTCGAGCGGCTGACTTTGGCTCAGGTCATGATCTCACGGTTTGTGGGTTCGAGCCCCACATCAGGCTCTGTGCTGACAGCTTAGAGACTGGAGCTTGCTTCGAATTCTGTGTCTCCCTCTCTCTCTTTGCTCCTCCATACATCGTGCTCTGTCTCTCTCTCTCTCTCAAATAAATAAATAAACATCAAAAGGAAAAAACTGCAATTAAATAATTAAATAGCTTCATGGTTTAATAGGCTATTATGCGATTGGAAAATGTATTTTTTTTTTTTTTTGGTAGAGACAGAGAGCATGGGAGGGGCAGAGAGATGGAGAATCCCCCGCAGGCTCCATGCTCAGCACTAAGTCCAGTGCAGAGCTCAATCTCACAACCCTGAGATCATGACCCAAGCTGAAATCAAGAGTCAGATGCTCCACCAACTGAGCCACTCAAGTGCCTTTTGCATTCATTATACAAACCTTTTAAAAGTAACCTCTGTCTTGGGGGGCCTGGGTGGCTCAGTCGATTAAGCATACAACTTCACTCAGGTCATGATCTTGCTGTTTGTGAGTTCGAGCCCCACCTCAGTCTCTGTGCTGACAGCTCAGAGCCCGGAGCCTGCTTCAGATTCTCTGTCTTCCTCTCTCTCTGCCCCTCCCCTTCTCATGCTCTGTCTCAAAAATAAACACTAAAAAATAAATTATAAGTAACCCCTGTTCTTTAGGCACAGTGTTCTGGGCACACAGAGGAAATGAGATCTACCCACAAGGGGCTCAAAGTCTAGTAAAGAGATATAAAATGTGGAAAGTGATAACATGAGGTAGAATGAATTATAATAAATAAATGATAGTGTGCATTGGGTAGGAAGTAGTTAATTCTACTTGTAGCAGAAAGGGGTTAGAGAAGGATTAGTAAAGAAAGAGACCATGACACTGGGGTTTGAAAGAAAACTGGACATGCACTACGGAAAAGAGGGATGAATGGCAGTTGTCCTATTCCTGACAGAAGCAACAGCTGGGTGAAGACACACAGAAGCACGCTGCATCTGTGAGAAACTGTACCTAGTGTGCATGGTGTGCACAGTGTGGTGTGGCTAGATGTCATGCTACCCATACAGGTGTGTGTGTAGGGGGGAGGATAGGTTGTCAAAGGCCATGTCAAAATTAAACCTGGCTAATGTGGTCAATGATTTTGGACAAGGGCACCAAAGCTATTCAATGGGGGAATAGCAGTATTCTCAGCAACTGTCGCTGAAAAAATTGGATATCCACAAAAATAAATAAATAAATAAATAAATAAATAAATGGAAGGTGGACCTTTCACACCATATAAATAAAACTTAGCTCAAAGTGGGTCACAGACCTAAACATAGAGAACAAAAACTCCACAACTCTTAGAAGAAAACATAGGGCAAGAACTTCACCACACTGAGGTTGGCAATGATTTCTTGGGTAGGTTACCAAAGACGCAAGCCACAAGAGCAAGAAAGCAGAAAAACTGACTTCATGAAAATGCAAAACTGTTGTGCACCAAAGGATGCTATTAACAGAGTGAAAAGGCAACCTACAAAAACACTGGCAAATCATCTATATGATAAGAGGTTCATATCCACAATATATAGAGAATGCCTAAAACTCAAAAACAAAAAGAAACCACCCAATTTAAAAAGGGCAAAGAAACTGAACCCATGTTTCTCCAAGGGTATCTCTCACCTTTTGACAATTCATGTTATACCATTTTCCTTTTACAAAAGATCTATATTAGTACCTGTTTTCCCCAACCAAAAGAAATCTTTTTTATGAGAAAAAGTGAAAACCTATTTTCAGTGTCTATTTTGTAGCCAGCATGCACTACGGGGAGCTAGAATGGTGCCAGTCTTCCCTGGGAACGACACTGAGCATCAAGCTGCCATAGCTTTCAACTGTGTCTGTAAGCATCTGTGCTTTATCATGACTTACACTGTGCAACCTTTAGCAAGATGTGTCCTAAGGCATTAGAAAAGCCTGGGAGAAGGGTGACTGGGTGACTCAGTCGGTTAAACATCGGACTTCAGCTCAGGTCATGGTCTCAACGGTTCGTGGGTTTGAGCATCGCATTGAGCCCTGCCTCGAGCCCCACATCAAGGCCCACATGGAATCTGCACTGACAGCACTGAGCCTGTTTCAGAATCTCTGTCTCCTCTCTCTGCATCTTTCTCTCTCTCTCTCTCTCAAAAATGAATAAATATATAAAAAAAAAAAGAATCAGGGTGGCTGGGTGGCTCAGTTGGTTAAGCATCCAACTTCAGCTCAGGTCATGATCTCGCAGTTCACCAGTTTGAGTCCTGCACGGGGCTCTGTACTGACAGCTGAGGGCCTGGAGCCTGCTTCAGATTCTGTGGCTCCCTCTCTCTCTCTCAAAAATAAATTAAAAAAATTTTAAAAAGGAAGTAAAGCCTAGGAGACATTATGTTTTGGGTATGGGAATGCTCAAAACTCTTCCCATATAAATGGTAATTGCTTCTGTGCTTCATGCCATTTTGGCTTACAAAAGGTTTTCGTTGGAACACTCTACTTTTGATAGTCGGGGAGGGGGGGACCTGTATATAAATGACTAATAGGCACATGAAAAGATGCTAAACATCACTAGTCATCAGGGAGATCCAAATCAAGACTAACGTGCCACCTCATACACTGTTAACAGTGTATAATGGATGGATACTATCTAAACAAAAAAGAAAATAACAAGTGTTAGGACGTGGAGAGATTGAGAAGCCTTGGACACTTGTTGGTGAGAATGTAAAATCATACAGCTACTATGGAAAAGGGTATGGTGCCCCCCCACCACCATCAAATTTAAAATAATGATATGATCCAGCAGTTCCACTTCTGGGTATAAACCCCAAATAACTGAAAGCAGGGTCTGGAAGAGATGTTTGTAAACCCACATTGGTGGAAGCATTATTCACAATAACTAAAAGATTAAGACAACAAAAGTGTCTATCAACACATGAAGGGAGAAGCAAAATATGACATATACATACAATGGAATAGTATTCAGTTCTAGAAAGGAAGATAATTCCTGCTCAAGATAACAACACAGATGAACCTTGAGGGCATTATGCTGAGTGAAACGAGCCAGACACCAAAAGACAAATACTGTGTCATTCCACTTACATGAAATACCTAGAACAGTCAAATTTATAGAAACAGAAAAGTAAGGCAGTGGTTACCAGGGGCTGGGGTAGAGGGCAGTGGGGAGTCATACATAGTACAGAATTTCTGTTTGGGATGATGCAAATGTTCTGGAAATGGAGAGTGCCCGATGGCTGCAAAGCAATGGTGAATGTATTCGATGCCACTGAACTGTATGCTTAAAACTGATCACCATGTAAATTTTATGTGACGTATATTTACCACACTGAAGAAGAAAATAACTTTATTCCTTCTGTATTGCTTAACAAGTATAGAGTTTTAGTCTTATAAGATGAAAAGAGTTCTGGAGATGGATGGAGGGCTGGTTGCATAATATTATGAATGTACCTAGTGTCACTTAACATTGGTTAAGATGGGGGGGGGTGCCTGATGGCTCAGTCAGTTGAGCATCTGACTCTTGATTTTGGCTCAGGTTGTGATCCCAGGGTTGTGGGATTGAGCCCCGTGTGCGGCTCCATGATGGGTATGGAGCCTGCTAAAGATTCTCTCTCTCTCTCTTCCTCTCCCCTACTCACACTCTCTAAAATAAAATTTAAAAAGTTTTAAAAAAACTATACAAACATGGTTAAGATAGTAATTATTATGTGTATTTTACCACAATAAACACAAGTCCTATCAAGGCCAAGAAATTTAAAATATATCCTGGAGGTATGGGAAACGGACAGTTGTTGCAATGCAGGAGAGTAACATGGTCAAGTTTTGTAAAATGATTCAGATATTTATAGGAATATGGTCATTTTATTCATGAAACAATAAGGAACCATCTCATACTAGTAAAAACCTCACTGGACAAATTAAATAACCCTTAACTAGACAATGCCTATATATAATGAGACTATTCAAATGACATTCTGACTCGATCAATGTGTGAACTTCTGATAGGTGTTCTAGATATGTGCTATCACACTACAACAATATCACTTGCTTCAGATGCTTATTTGTTAATGTTTGGATCCACACAGGTGACTGCCAAATACATTTTATTTAAAAATTAAGACGTCATGGGTGGTGGACACAGCAGTGAAATTAAAGGCACAGAAAAAGGAGACAACACAATTTCTTTAGTAGCAAATCCATCAATTCTGACTTCTGATGCTTAAGAATCTGCCTCTTCCTTTTAAAGGGGAATAATCCTTTATGATTTCTGCAACAAATGCCATTCACCCATTTCTTTGCTTAAAAAGGAGGGCTTTTTGCAGGGAAAGAGGGCCAGAAAGTCAGTTGGAAAACATCAGGGCAATGTCAGTCTGAAAATCATCAGGCAGTTGCAAGTTAAGAAAGATTTGCTAAAAGTAGCAATGTTTTTACTGGTTCAAGTCTGTCAGAAGGCTTTGGATTCTCTAGTGCCTCACACCAGTAACTTCAGAACTAACGCATTCCAGATGTCGCTATGATCATCTAATCAGACATCAAAAGCTGTACAGTGACAAGCTCACATGCTGCTTACGAGGACACTGTATGTTTCCACAAGCGTAAAACATACACAGTAGCTACTTTTAAAATGTGATTCATCTAAATCAGAATTCTATTTTAAAGTACAGATGTATTAGGAAGGGCCCACCCTCCTGAGAAAGAATGAAGTCTTTTAAATGTCTGTACAGTGTCATTCTGTGACTAAAGTTTGAAAGGAAAAACCAAAATGAAACTTGCACTTCAGAAGAGTCTATGTTGTGAGAAAAAAAGAAATCCCCCATCAGAAGAGATTTCTAAGAATCACACCACGCTCAGGGAAAAAAAAATCTTTTCCTCTCCATACCCATCGTTTTGCATCTTCCCAAGATAAACCCCTCATTAACCCTTTTCTTCCATGCCATCAATTTTCAGTAATGTGTATAACATGGAAAGCCCACACAGATCAGAACACAAAGAGGATATGGTCTATACCTTCGAGCTTTCACTTAAAAGCAACATGATCTATGTGTACTTTAACCTTCAGATTTAAGCTGTGCTGTCTTCTACAAAATTTAGGTGTGCATATGTATGGGTGTGTGTTTTTATGCTGCTGCCTTTGTTTGTGTATTTGGCCTCTTAAACACACACACGCACATCTTAATATTACTACCATGAGTAACAAAAATAAATTTTGGGGTTTTGGATGGAAATACAACCTCATTCCATGAACAATTATAAATATTGAGACATTAAAAGGAAATTTAGAGTGAATTTACATCTGGAACCCTGAAGTTGCTGGTCTTCATCCCTAAGACCAACAGAAATTCATATAGGATTTCTATTATTTCCTTTTAGGTACATGAAATTTGAGGATATCATGCACAATTTAAATAATTTTCTCAGGGTCACTGAGTCATTGCTGCAATCTGAATACAGGATCTTGACCTTTAGACTAAAGCTACTTTAAACATCAACTTTACCAAATTTTAAACAATACTGTGAAATTACATCTGCCCATACTGCTAACATGAGATAATCATTAGTGTTTTTGCTAAGAAACACCTTGTAAATGTTCCCATACTCTTGAATTAATTCATATAACAGGATTTTTTTTTCCTTTTCTTTTCTTCCAAATTACTTGAAACCAGAAGAACCTCTTAAAGAAGATGGAACAGGAGGAACATTTTGAAGGGGAAATCTGCAGATGTGGTGGGCGGATGAGAGGGATGTTGTCCAGACATTTCTAGTCTAATCAAGGATTTTCTAAATTCTTTGAACACAGTTATTAGAAAATTACAAAGCTATAACTGCCAAGATCATGAACTTCTTGATTCTAGAACTCACAGTTTTGTTGACAGAGACGCAGAGCTCAGATAATTGACTCCACTGCGTGCATATTAATTTCTATTCTCTGTTCATGTATCAAGGGCACAAAGTTAGGCTTTATTACATCCATGTCTAGAATTATCAGTTTGTTCTCTTATGATTTCTGTTCTTTTTCAGAGCCAAGTTCTATGTGAAATCACTGTTGGAGCTGTAAAGAAATGAAGTGGTCCTCACAATTGACCCAAACTGCTGGGTCAATACACATTTTAATTATCAGTAGAGAATTTCTGTTTAAGCATCTCTCTCCCCTTGTCAACATAGGTAACACATTGTCCCAAAACAGAAATTCTAAACTAAAGCTATTTAGGGAGCTTGGGAGGTGAGCAGACTGCAGATGAAAGGCAAAGAGCACTAATTCTGATCCTTAAAATGTATTATTTGGTCATTTGATACTCGCTCGCACATTGCGAGGGTTGTTTAATTGCTTTAGATCTGGTCATCATGACCAGTTTGTAAGTTTCCTGAGGACAGGGACCATGTCTTATGCCTTCCAGATGGCACCTAGCAGAGGTCTTGGACATATAAGGATTAATTAATTTATGTTGACATGAAAGCAAAACTCATTCCATTTTCGTTACATGCAGATCAATCTAAACAGCAAAAGACAACATATCATGGTTATTTCTTTAATTTCTGAAACTAACTTCTGACTAGTGATATATCTTTTAGACTTTTCAGTTATGGACTACACCCAAGAAGAATGATTAAGGAGCACACCCCTAAACAGGGGTCACATTTCCCAGGTTCCTTTATTAGTCATGGTACAGACATTCAGACAATCCAAATTTTTTGCACCAACCTCTGCAAGATTCAGTGAAAAACTCTATTGCAGAATAAATTAGGCTTCTGGATTTTCCCCACCTGGAACTCAAATCTTATAAACATAACTGCTTCAGAAATTAAGCTGCCTAAACTTGCCAAACTAAGTCAACATTTGGCCCCATGAAATATTGGATGGCAGCTTTATCTCTTAAAAACAAAGCCATATGAAAACCATTGCTGCAATGTGTCTCCAAGCTTTGGTCTTATCAGCACACAGCGTGAACAGCTGGAGTTACAAACACCAGGACTATTATTAAATCACTGTGTCAGGAAGGGGGGAAAAAAAGAAAAACCTTTTGTAGGCTTCAGTGTCTCTAAATAACGCAATTATATATTACATGCTATTTCTCCCTCCCTTTTGCTCATCTGTATCCATCTCTCCTCATTGGAAGACAATGGGTAGAGTCTTCCTTCCATTCTATATCAGTGCCTACAACAATTAATTTATTTCACTGTTTCTTCAGCTACTCAAATGTATATCTCATGGACAGAAAACCACGATTTGGTCATTCAAAATTACCATTAAATTTGTATTTAGGGTTTTGACAGTCAGCAACCTACAGTCAAAAGTTCTCTGACATCTCTCACTGAGAATTTGATGATTTTAATCCTAAAATCTAAGCCACTTAAATTTCTCTGTAATATTTCAATGCTTTCTTCCATGGAGGTGAGAACATTTAAACCAGGATCAATACTGATGATGATTTCAACATATGTGATGCACAAAGGAAAATCTCTCAAATCAATACTCCATTGTACTATCTGCAAAACACAAAGAGAATGTTCCTATTCACTGGAAATACTTCCTCTCTCTTGAAGCTGCCTGTCACTATCTTTGCTGATAAAATACCAAAAACTCCAAAGAACCATCTCATCTCTGTATACACAGGGCCGCTGGAAACACGTTTCCCCATGGTGTCTTCCGTTTACTTCCAATCTTACTCTTGCTTAGAACTGTGTTGCTACTCACTAAAGAGTTATTGCTGACTTCTCACTGCAGCAATTCAAAAACTTATATTCATCTTAACATCTTGAATTTACATCCTATGTGTTGGATAGGAAAGGGTAAATAAGATGAAATAGGCTTAATTATTTAATATTGGGAGGTAGTAATTCCTGCTCCACTTCTTAATCTCTATCACTCATCATATTCTGAGAATTGATGGCTTTCCCACATTATTTCATCCTAAACCTGCAAACAAGTAGTTCTTGATTATTTTTTTCCTTATAAAATTTGATAAGAGTGATAGAGTCTCAAAAACAAAGTGATAGAGTCTCTTTCACAAAACACACATATGCATGTGCAATGGGCCAAAGAATAAAACTTCCGAGTTAACAGGCCTCTGAAGCTCATCATGGACTCCCAATTTAATAACCTCAATGTTGCCATGTTATTTTTTAAAACTAAAATGTATATATTATGGATATGAACTTTTAAAAGATAGGCCAATATTTTCTTAATTTATTTTGGTGATGCAAGACAAGTAACAGTTTTAGAACAAACAAAGTCATTTACTATCCGAGAACAACCACAGCATTATAATTTTCAGGAATCCACTATTTAATTTACTTGCCCTGCAGGATCATTTTGCTTTAGGGGTTAAATGTGAAACTATAAACAGTCATTAAAACACAAAACAACCATAGTAGTTAACCGGATATTAAGAAAAAAATCACATCTGTTTTAGAGTTCTCTTCCACCCACAAATTCAGGAACATCAATTTCAAGAACCTGGTTTTATGGCATGCCCTTAAGCCAAGAACACCAGGTTACAATCAAGGCAAGGGAGGTAAGATATCCCATTCGCAGACTCCTGCTATTACTTCTTGCCCCCAGGATTCTCTTTCTTTAATTCAAAAGCAGTCAGTAGAATTGGATTTTCTATTGTCTTGAAAGATAAATAGTCATTACAATGTGCACATTAATAATTATTCTATTCTGATTAACTGATGGGTTTAAGAAAAGGGAAAGAAAGAGAAAAAGTTTTCATGCTGTTTAGCCGGTGGTACCCTAAGTAACCAATAGTGAGATTCGGTGGCTTTTCACTACGCAAAATTTGAGGCTTGCAGAGGATCTGATTTTTCTAATTTAAAAGCTTTTTTAAAATGTCACCTTCTCTGAGGGTGTACATCTTAAATAACCAATTTGTAATAATTTAACCAGCCTGAAAATAAGGGCAACTTTTCCAACTTTTCACAAACATGTATCTCTGGGCATCAAAGAAAGTTCTTCCCGCTATAGTAAGCCTAATGAAGTGCAAGTAAAAATAACACTCATCAACTGTGGTTTTAAAGGCAATATTTCAACATAATCAAATGTGTCAAATATTCATCCTTACAGCTTTTTAAGCTGTGGGTTATAAGTAAGTTTCATTTCTTGGGAATGATTGAACATAACCCACTTGGGGCTCTGCCATCTGTGAATTACTTACATGTGAACACTCTGTTTAAGAGATGGAAATTCTGATTATTTTTTTTCCTTTGGATATTGAAATGAAATGCAATCGCACAGAGCTTTTTAAGCAATTATTTTTCATGTTAGTTGCACCATGGTTGTATTATCACACACTCCCCATTTTAATCGTCACTTATTAAATCATAGGCATCAAGTATGGTGCGGCTGAAGTTGTAGAACTATGGGATCTGAGAGATAGGAAAGAATCTGCAGTCTCTAATTCTTCACTCCCTGGGCTCAGGCGCTTGCCACAAACACCACTCTGCAGTGTGTTCCAATGTAACAGTTGTGGTTGTGTTCCCATGGTTCCCTTGAAAGGCTTTCCTCTTACCACTGAGCAAACAATAAAAGTGACTATGGGGCTATATGTAGGGTGCCACATAATTTATCATCCATACATGGACACCTCTGAGAGTTAGTGGGGACACTATTAATAATTATGCCAGAACAAGAGGCATGAACGAGGACTGCTTCAGGCAAACCTAATCATACTGTTACCCCAGAGATATGTGCAACTCAAAGAACTTCTCCCAAGGGTCTCAAACCATTTCATTAATGCTATATCCAATTTTACTTCTGTCTGGAGCTGCTCTGTCCAATGGAAACAGAATGTGAGCCAGAGATCAAATTGTAAACTTTCTCGTAGCCATGCTTTAAAATGAAAAAGGAGAAAATAATTTTGATAATATATTTTACTCAAACCAATATACTCTACTATTATTTCAATGTATAGTTAATATGAACATTACTAACAAAATCTTTTATATTACTATTTTTATATTTCTTTTTAAGTTTATTTTGAGAGAGAGAGAGAAAAAAAAAAGAAAGAGAGAGAGAGGAAGAAGAGAGAGCAAAAAAACACAAGCAGGGGAGGGGCAAGGAGAGAGGGAAAGAGCTCCACGTTATCAGTGCACAGCCTAAGACAGGGCTCCATCTCACAAACCATGAGATCATTACCTGACCTGAAATCAAGAGTCAGACACTCAACTGACTGAGCCACCCAGGTGCCCCACTATTTTTTATATTCTAATCTTTAAAATTCATTATGCATGTTACAGTCGAATTACATTTCTAGTGCTCAATAACCACACATGGCCAGTAGCTATAATATTGGACTATGCAGGTCTAAACAGTCCATGAGTTAGGATACTCAGAAATAAATGAACAGAATTGTAACACATGCACACACATGCATTTTTCTTCTAGGTAGAAACAGACTCATCTAAATGTCTTCCTTTACTAACTTTGCCTGCTCTGCACAGTAAGGCAGTTACACTGTTTCTTCCCTGGGGTGAACCAGACTTTGGAACAGACACACCTTTACCTGGTAGACCTCTTTTGGAGAACAGAGAGAATGCTCATATTAAAAAGGTGGGTAATTTGCTGAGAAATTCTAGAACTTTTCCCAGACTAATATGTTTCTTGCATTCCTAAGTCCAACACTCATGTACACTGAGTACGCTCCACATGCTTGACACTAGAACTAGAAAGATAAATAAGGCACAATGTCCGTACCTTGGACTGTTAGGGCTTAACGTTTTGTTTTTTGTTGTTTATTTTACAAGTGAAGAAAGAGAAGGCTATGATGCAGCAGTAATCTAGGGCAAGCCAAGGACCAGACTCTATTCTTTGAGTCTCAGGTCTGTACTTCATCAGTCACAGAGAACACTGAGGAAAGGAAGAGATGTGTTTTCATTTTCACTGTTGATACTACAGACTCAGCCAATACTCGGAAACTTGCTATGGTTAGGGAAAAGGATTTGGGGTGCCAGTCTTTCTTCTTGAATTAGGATTTGCATCTTTGCTAGTAATAATATAGTCCCTCACCAAATACCTCAACTTCGAAATCAGTGGTATCACAGTTTGGTAAGAATATGGAATCTATCAGAAACACAGTAGTCTTCATTTCCTGCAGGAAAGCAGTATTAAATATCTTCACTTGGTCTAAACACAGAGCCTAAGTGATAAAAACGATGAATAAAATACTGGTGATTTTCTGCATGTAAATGATGGTAACATTATCAAATACACTCTAATTTGGAGGTATACTGATATGGTAAAAATAAGCGGTAAAGTGTAACTTTTTTCATTTATATAGCTTCCCTTCTTCCAATCCAATATACTTGGGCTTAACACGGTCTCAATCAGTGTGTTAAAAACACACAAATGGTTCTGTTTATACTCACCATTAAGTAGAACACATATACCTGATTTTTATTAAAGTCACATTCCATTAAATATGTTTCCTTAAAAATTTGGTGGGGAAATATTACATCTAAAATATTTTCATAACACTTGCCTCCTTGTTTACAAAAAGAGCTAAGAGAAAATACTGCCATAAACTTATTAGTAAATACTCAATGGCTTGGTATAGTGACTTCTACCTCATATACACTGGTGCTGGTTCTTGATAAAAACATTTTATACCAGACTGGCAGAATCTGGCTAGCTTACTCAGCAACTTTCTGTACCTTGGAAATACTGCTTTTTTTCTTAAGGCACTATACTCAGTGAGACTTACAATGGAGAAGAGCCTTGCTTTCAGGACACTTTTTTAATATGACTATGTTATTACCTATTGCAGTAAGAGAGAGCCATTCACCAAAATCTAACCCCCAGGCTATTTCAAAGAATGGATCACAGTTACAACTCTTGAAAGTGACTCAGGATTTATCAGAAGATCCACTAGTACCACATAAAAGGAGGACATTGTCTCTTCAGGAACCAATTCTCCATTTAACCTAGCAGTTGTAAGTTATGTCTTGTTATAAGCACTTTTGGTGTATAATTTTATTTTCCTTTAATCTGAATGCTGAGTTCTAGAAACCCACTTCTGGCACCACATATACATGATACTGCTATCCTGAAACTATGACCAGTCACTGTGGCGTGACTTCACAGAGCACCGCATTGCCACTGAAAGTATATAAATTATACCCTTGGGCGTTACAAAGCAGGAGGATGAAGGAAATTCAGAGTAGTGCGCTGGTTAAGAGCACGACCTCTAGAGCCAAATCACCTGACTTAAATTCTTGGCTCTTCCACTTACACATTGTGACCTTGGATTACTAAACCTCCCTCTGCCTCAATTTCATTATCAGTAAGATGGAGTCAAAAAATTGTGCTTACCATGATGTGGAAGTTTAAATGACTCAGGGTAAAACACTTAAAAGAGTCCTTGGCACATAATTGCTGCTCTGTAAGTAACAGCCAACACTAGAATTTATATTCTAATAATAGCTCATACTAGCTATTACTAAAACTAACACTAACATATATATCTCATTGAAAGATCTCTAATGGTCAACTTCTTAACTCTGCAAAGTCCCAGTTAGTCTATGGGTAAGGCACTTTGTTCTTTCATTAGAAATGCAAACTCCAGGATACCTACTAGAGTAACAGGTTTCAGACTCTGGCCACCGGACTGTGAAGCACTCGGCTGGGCATCAGCGGGTGGGCCTGGCGCTGGGTCACTGCTTCTCCTCACCAGCAGTGGAGTGCCTGTAGGACAAAGTAAGAGGTGAGAGGTCAACAGAACCCTGGGGAGAAGAGAGCGCATGGTACAATGCAATTTAATTAAAAAGGTTTACAACATGCTTTTATGTAAAAACATTCTATTTCTAAGGATGCTTGTAAATTAATCCATTTAATGATCTTTTGTCATCTATTTACAGACTGACACATGGAAACAAAATCTTTCAACTCTCATCTTTCCCCACTTGCATTTCAAAACAAGTCACTGTACTTAACCAAAAACTACTAGGCAATGCGGAGGTTCATCGTGTGCAATCTGAAACTGATCTAGAGACTGATTATCCAGCCAACAAGTGAAGAGATTCACATAGTGCAATTTGCTATTCAGTAGAGCTAGAAGTATCTCATTGCTGCCATTTGGTGCTTCCCAAATCTTTTGAAAGATAACATACACTGAAATAAATTATTTGCTGGGGTTGTAGCATTAATGTCTATTTAAGTATACAAAGAGATTGGTTCCATTCTCTTCCTTTTCTCCTAAAGTAGATAGAACTGATAAGGAAATTAAGTTAGTTCTTCTAAAAGTATATCTTGATTTCTTTTTAATTTAATGAAGGCTTCCACTATTAAATATTTGAGCCAGTTATTAAATTCTGTGAAAAGATCATACTATTAGAAAGTTCAAAGTGAAATTCAACCTTAACAGAGCTAGCGGCCTAACTAGTCTGCCTGCAATTAGGCCTAAAATAATTTGTTTCATACAAAATTGGCCACTATGGAGGAAACTTTCAAAAAAAAAAGTCTTTTGTGGTCTAAAAATTGCTCTCATATAAAAATTAACTTTTTTATTTGCATGCTTTGGGGAAAAAAGTGGAAAGCAGTAGAAATGCAATTCTCCGTTTATCAATATTCTGGAAAACATTCCCCAACTCTCTTGAGCTATGGCTTAAAATAACATTTTTCATATTCCATTTTAGATGGTGCAGTTATAAAAAGTGAATCCATTTTGAAGTTATTTACAAATCTGATTTTTGTATGTGCTCCAACATTTTTATTCTGTGTACAAAATACAGATGCTAATACCCTCCATCTTTGTTCAAGCTCCTTTTATCCTTGCTGCATTTTTTTCAATAAAATTGTTTTAATGTTTATTTATTTTGAGAGAGAGAGAGAGAGAGACAGAGCACAAGCAGGGTAGGGACAGAGAGAAAGGGAAGCACAGAATCTGAAGCAGGTTCCAGGCTCTGAGCTGTCAGCACAGAGCCCAATGTGGGGCTCGAACTCACAAGCTGTGAGATCATGACCTGAGCCAAAGTCCGATGCTCAACTGACTGAGCCATCCAGGCACCCCATCCTTGCTGCTTGTTTAAAAAAAATCACTTCTTTTATGATAAGAAATTAACAAGGTATTAAGAATGAAACACTGTCCAAAAGGTTTATAAGGTCCAACTTTACGTTCCATTATTTCTTTTTTATTAATAAACATTTCACTGCATTATTCCCTAAGTCCTCCATATCCATCTACGAATTTTTTACACAAGGGACACAGCAATAGTTGCATGGCTGGCAACTGTGCTTGAATGAAACATTAAAGGAAAATAAGTGGAAGAGAAAGTAACATAAAATCTCAAGACAGTAGAATCCCAGTCCTGTACCAGTATTTATTTTCCCCAATTCAGATGATCTGAATTACCATTAACATAAAGTGAACAAATCGGTCTAAATGCGATATCTTTAGAAGCAACCCATTATCCTTAAAATTAAGAAGAGAATGGGGAAAACTCCATGAAACTCCAATTTGTTTCTAAACATTTAACCCACACCAGGACATTGCATGTCAACAATCTCAAACCAGATTGAAAACAAATCAAAAGCAAGTAAAACCAGCATGGGACACCAAGGTCCAAAAATAAGTTGATTTACTGACATAGAAATGGAAATTTTAGTGATTGACAGCTGCACTGTTTTTCTAGCTGAGTCATATACATATATATGAATATATACAGAATGTGTGTGTGTGTGTGTGTGTGTGTGTATGTGTGTGAGAGAGAGAGAGAGAGAAAGAGAGAGAGAGATGGAAGGAGAGGGAGGGAAAGAGAGAGAAAAACAAGAGAGACAGATGGACAGACAAGACCTATTATTTTTCTTGGGTAATAAATATATTTTTCTTAAAGCCAAACTAGACAATTTTCATGCAACTATAAAGACATGGCTATGACTCTTTACTTTCATTCAGTGCCTGTTATTTTAATAAGAAAATGTTAAATTATTTAAGACATAATTCTTTAACAATATGAATTTGAGTTGTGCATTCAACCAACAGGCCATAATATTACAGCGTGTCTCCCAGAACAAGATAGTTCAGTGTTGTACCAGTGCACCCACTATTTGGGACATTAACCAAAGAAACAAAAACAAAAACTAACATGGCTAGATCTTAAACATACTTTCAACTTATCAGGAGTAAGTTTTTTTCTTCTTTACTTTTTCTGGATCAGACACTTGAATGCCTTCTGGTGAGCCATCTTCTTTGGCTGCCATGTGTTAATGTCAAGTATAAATCATATAAATCATTTTATAAAGGAATTAATAATGAGAATATTTAAATATGAGCTTTTACCTCAGAGAGTTTTAAACAACCCTTCCCTTGGCAATTTAAAATTTATTTAATATTTCTTTTTAATTGCCAAGCCTCATTTGAAGATGACTTCCAAGAACAGACTGAGCCACAACTTAAAGACAGACGCATCCTAGTATAGAAAAGACGAGTAATTTCAAGTCCTGGAGATGATGTGGGGAGATCCTTGGATATACATAATAAAGTAGAAGGCCCACCTTGTAGGCATGGCTACCAGAATGAAAAGGAGACAACCACATCCAGCTTTATAGAATTTTCTGTGGGAGGGAAAAAGTAAATAAATCGTAACCTCTGTACCAAAGGAGCTTATAACCTAACAGCGAAGATCAGACTCTAAGAACTATCATGTGTCCATGCAGAGGAGAGGACTGTGGGTTTTGAAGACAGAAAAACTGGGCTTCACCTTTCCTAGCTCTGTGACATTGGGCTGCTTGGTGACACGGCCTCATCATTTAAAACCTGGTGATAAAAACAGATCACAGAATTGATGGAAGGCTGAAATAAAAGAAGGCATGCATGGGACGTGGTACTGTCCAGTCTGCAATTCCATGCAGAAAATCCCCTTCTTCCCAATAAAAAGGAGATAATAGCACTTGCTATTGTTATGGAAAGTGCTATCTGCTCAAAAAGCTAAATCCCTGAAAGTCAGTTTTCATAAAATAATATGTAAATTAAAATAATAAGACATAATTCTGTGCTGAACCAGGTATAGACTTATTATAGAAATCAACACTTTTAAGAAAAAAAATGATGTTGTGGGAAAGGAGTTCAGAAATGGAAAAAAAAATAACCCATTATTCCTTGATATTTTTAGTTAACTAAGAAAGCACTCTGACTCTCAGGTTTTAGAGGCAAAAGCCTTCAGTTCAGCTCATGAGAATAGCAGTATTCCTTGGAATCATAGTTTAAAAGCCATTGGGTACAAAGCCCAAATAATGTAAGAAATGTTGTGTACTTTAAAGCATAAAATCTTATACAATTGCCTTATGTTTTTCCACACAGTTAAATATTTGAGGCCTCATTAAGCATCAGGAGCTATACAGGCTGGCCGATATTAAGAGGAATAGTTAGGGAACTTACTTAGGCTTTATTTTTAAAAAGAGGCTGTGAGAACAAAGAACAATTTATACACATGTAGGTATCGGGGCAGTGTTCCAGTGGGGTCATGCGGGGATTACTGAATCCATCCCCACGATCATGCGCACTGTAGACTGGATCAAGCCCCACTTCATTAAGCAGAGGCACAGAAACTTATCGAAAGCCACAGAGGGCCAAAGAGAAGCAAGGATCCCTCAAAACAGAAAAGAGTTCCTGGTCAAGTGTGTAGCTGCTGGTGACCCTGTCCTTGCAGATAGGGTCTTGCCACATCAGGAAAGTCTAAATTCTTTCTGGGGCACTGTCCATGCATATCCAGGGCTTTCATTACACTCAGGCCGAACTGACTCACATACTCACTGCTCTTTCTTGTAAGAAGATGGCTAGACTCCTCAGGTTCTCCAGGCCTTGAGGCAGCTGGGACTGGAGTCAGTTCCTGGGTATCTATGAGTAATGGCAAGACGCCTCCCACTACTCAAGCAATCACCATTTTAATGATGGTCAGACTAGGATTCAAAGGGGTACAGTTACTTGTCCGAGGTCCCGCTATAAATGTAAATAAAGGAGCCCAGAGGAGGATCATCTAATCCATTTTTGGGAATAGAGTGCTGAAAGAGATAGTGACTAGTTAAAAGGATCAAATTGGTACCTTAATGAATCATGCAAGGTATATAGGCCAACACAAATTCAAGTAATCTCTAGAAGTTTCTGTCTCTTTGTTATAATATCACACACACACACACACACACACACACACACACACATCCTGCATGGATTTTTTTTTCTACACTTAGAGGATGTATCTGGGATAGAATTGGCTTAAATGACAGATAATATGTTATACATAAAATTCTGTTTTGGAGATTTTCAAAGACATCTTAGAAATATAGACAGTTATAGAGAATGAAACCAAAGTCCAGAAGAATCATCCATATGATGCCTCAATGATGAGCAGAGAAAAACAAACCAAAAAACAACGACTTTAAACATGAATCCCATATGAAACATCACAAAGGCACATGTTCTAAATTGTATGGTGTAGAAATTTATCTTAAAATGGTTAATGAGTCCCCTGAGCAAAACCAAAAGGCTAGTTTGTCATTAATACTGGTGCCATTTATTGATACCTAGAGCTCTACAGAGTCCCAGTTAATGTGCCAACAAGGCATTTTTTAAGAAGTTGGTGGCCTCAGGGCACCTGGGTGGCTCATTTGGTTGTGTGTTCAACTCTTGATTTCAACTCAGGTCACGATCTTATAGTTTGTGGAATTGGGCCCCACACAGGGCTCCACACCAACCATGGAGCCTGCTTAAAATTTCCTCTCTCTCTCCACCTGCCCTCTCCCCCTTTCATGCATGTGCTCATAAAAATGAATTACAAATGGTTAAAAATCTTACAAACTTAGGGACGCCTGGGTGGCTCTGTCAGTTAAGCGTCCAACTTTGGCTCAGGTCATGATCTCATGGTTCGTGGGTTCAAGCCTCGAATCTTGGCTTTAGCCCACTGAGGATTAGATGGATTTGTTTTTAATACAGGATGTCTTGAAATGCATGAGAAATAAGACAATAGATGTTCAGTGGGCATTCATAAGGATGAGTATGAAGTTCGTATTAGAAATCATATTGGGTTCTAGAACAAGGGAGCAGAGATAAAGATGAGGTAAACAAAAGAAGAAGGATAAGGATAGGTGTATCAATGGCACCACATGTAAAACAATGAAAAAAACAGAATTCTATGTTCTCACAGAATCTTCAGAAAGAAAGGTTATCTAGAATGACAAGTGGTTAACAAAGCCACAGAGGCGAACCCAGAGGGGAGGTCAGGTAGGAGAATGGAGAAAGGAATAGGAGTTTATATGATAAACTGTTTATGTACAGAGAGGGGGTTAAAACCTGGAATTTTTAGAATTTCAATTTTCCTTTGCTCTAAGGGATTACTTCTGTGCTACTGAATTATCAAATCACCAAAGCAGACAGTTTAAAGAGAGAAAACACGCTGTCTTGCCAATGCTACTGAACATTGAGGATAACAAGATAAATATGAAGGGGAAAATGCTATAGAAATATACCTAAATTGGTAAATATTTCACTTTGATCATAAAAATTAATTGCAACTGGTGAAAATCTTATAAATTTAAAAGTGATAAATAGGAAAAGACACATTTTCCCCAGTAATCAATATTAATATTATATTAACAATATTAATAGTATGCATAAGCTGTGTCTTGGTTTCACATAGTACATTTCCTTAATAGAGTTTGTACTAGTCAGCACCTAGAAGAATGCCTTTCAATTATCCTGTACTTCAACACTCACTGAATGAATTTGACGTTAAGTGAATCATTTTGACATTAAAATATGGATATGTTCTCCTGAGATATTGTGAAGAGAGATGGGGGTTCAGGAGATCTGCCTTCTAGAGGTGGGCCTGGCATGGTGTAACATCCAGGAAGCTTCTCTACCCCAGAGTCTAACCTCTCTCCTCATCAACTAAGTAAACATGTTGGATCAACTACACCAAAATCCTGTTCCAGATCAACAAAGAGATAGGTCTATGATTTATATAGCCAAATAGAAAATTGAAGTCCAGAGAAATTAAGTTCCTAAGTCTCTTGGACTTGATTTCTACTCCAGTTTTATTCACTTGACACTTTTCTATTCTGGGGTCACATTCTCTATGTGAGTAGGTGTGAGAAAATAAGGACAATGACAGTTCTTCAATGCAGGGGGCATTCCTTTCATCGAAAGAGATCAGCAGAAAGAAAGATTTGGAGAGAGAGATACACGTAAAAAGAAAGAGTGGTGGGAAGGAGGGGCGAGAAGGCAAAAATTAAGCGACAGTCCCATGGGTATGTCTGGCAAGACACTTGACCCCCTAGCCAAGGCACACCAGCACCCCTTCCGGAGTGCATGATCTGTCTTGCAGATGACTAAACTGCCTTGTCAGTATTTTCTTCTGATTAATCCTGTCAATACTTCAATAAAAAAAGATGAGAATAGTATATCATTTGTAAAGGAGACAACTAGATTTTCTTTTCTGTAAGGATGTTATGTGTGTTAGATAAGGCCTTTCAACCAGTACCTACCAAACTCCATTGTACTCAAATCTGGAGACCCATTTAAAAAAAGCCTGGTAATGATATCAATAGGGGCATAATTTATGGCAAAGGACCAAAAAGAGACCACTTTCGCTACAGGAGTGCCTGACCAGGTTTGGACTGTGATGAATGAGGCAGCTGTGACATGCTTTGAGACACCATGATGGAAAAACCACATGAGAGAAACCAAGTCAAATTCTAGCCAAATTGTAGCTGTCCAAATATTTTAGTCTTAAATATCACCCCTTTAGGAAAGTAACTCCCAGTATTGCCATAAAAGGGGCAAAGAAGTTCAAGTGGACTAACAGTATCATTTTTCTTTCATCGTGGATTGCAAAAGCCATGCCCGTTCTAAACACAAAAGGACGAATGCAAGTAATTCACAGAATAGTCACCAGCTACACCACAGATATGAATGGGCACATACATGATAAAATATCTTTCAGTATTTGGAAAGCTGCTTAAATTGGAATGCCAGTGGTATAAAAACAAGTGAGGGGGGGTTAAAGTGACCTTTATTGGAAATTATACTTTTCTCTGAAGACGGTTATGCCTTCCACTCAAAGTATATTATTGCTATATTCCTGAGGATACATGCTTTTTCTTATATTAAATTTTTCACATTTTAGCCAGTTGATACATATAAATTTAGAATGTTTTATATTGTTTAAAGTACCTCATAGTATCAATGTACTTGTGCTGTTTAAAATCCGTTAATGCCATGTACTAGACATGCACTAGGTCCCAAGTGTTATATTAAGAACAATGGGAAGCAATAAAGGGACGAAGCTCACTGTACATGTTTTCTCGATGTGGATGGAAGAAATACGGAAGTGGCCATTTTAGTATAGAGTGAAATTTAAAATATTAAAAAAACAAAACAATGACAAGCTAAAGAGGTAGCAAAGGTCCTGATTTTTGAAAGGTATACACTAAAAAAGCAACAAAAGATTAGCAAACACAAATAAATATACCTGAATTAATAAAGCCAAATAAAGGCTCCCAAATCTTAGAGGTAGAAGGAAGAAATGGGACCTATGCATATCAACCGTCTAATTTCCTATTCTGGTATTCAGGGACCTCATGGTTTCCCCCAGTCTACCTCTCTGACTACATCTTGTACTGCATTCTTTGCCATGAGATACATGCCAAATAGGACCATGTGCCATTGCCTAAAAATGCCCCGAAAACTCAGTGTTCATGCTGATTCTACCCTCTATATTATTATTCTCTAATACTGTAATCAGTTGTAATCCTGTCCAGTCTTTAAGTCATGGACAACCTCTACTTCTCTGGAATACCAGATACAGATCTGCTGTGGAGCTAATAAAGTGTAACTTCGGGGTCCTGCACAAGATCCCAGGAGGAGCCTAAGCAACATGATCACGAGATTATAGGATTTTGTTAACTTCACATAAGTAACATAGTTTAATTGCACTAGGTTAATTCTATCTCTTCCAACTCTAAAGACTCTTCCTGTTGGGTAAACCTAGAATGGCCAAAGGCATTTCTGGGATCCAGTTGAGAGGAATATTAGTTGGAGATATATTTTGTTTGAATACAATGGGCTATATTTGTATGGTTCCCAGACTACACTGTGTATAGTTAGCAGACATCCCGGTGAGCAACATAGGTAGAATCAATCCTGTTACTCACTGTGTTGGTTCACCCAGCGCCATGACAAAAAAGTAGAGGGCCAGATGGCATATAGAAATAACAGTTCTTTTTGTACTCACATCAGAAGGGTATGGGTACTGGAAGATAAACAAGATTTGAAATGCACAAAGCTAGAGGTTAGTCTACAGAAAATTCTTCCATTCATTCAATGTATAAAATTGCATACAATTCAGTATTCAGTATTTGGGTAATTCTGTTCTCATGGATACCTTGACAAATGGGAAGTTCTCTCTCATATGGGAAATGCAGCATAGAATTAAAATTCCATTGCTAGTGAGAGGCAAACCTATAATGGTTTCATAGGTTACAAGAATGTATGTGCGAAGCCCCATGTTTACACATCCCAAATATTACTTAACCAGCATTTTGAATAACCATGTAACAGCAAAGACTGAACCACTCATTTATTCAATGTATAAAGAATATTACATATGAGGAGGTTATTGAAGAACATGTAGCCAAGAATTGTAAGGAAAAGAGTTAATTAACAGAGTTATTTTCAGGCATTAATTAATATGTAATCAATTACCATATCATTAATTTTTTTCATATTTTCTGACATCTCCAGTATATTAATTTATAAATTGTTGGGACTTTTAATCATTTTTATGTTCTTAATTGAAAATGTATGTTCTTTTTCTTAAATAGCAATACTCCAGATTTTGTACATTGAGAACCCTACAAAATGTAGATCTGCCTTGTACCTTCTTCGGGTATGTGACATCCCACTTCATCTTATGTGTATTGTTGTACCCACTTTATTTACTACTTTAACATTTACTGAATGCCTAAAATATACTATGCAGTGTTCTAGGCACTCTGGACATTATCAGCACACAACATGCAAAGGTCTTGATTTTGTAGAGCCTGTAGATAGCTGGAGGAAGACAGATACTAAACAAGTACACAAATAAGTATGTGCATTTAAGATAGGGATAAAGCAAGTGTTTACGCAAGAACGTGTCAAAGTGATGGGGAGGGAGTAAGCTGGGGGAACATTATACTGTGAGCTGTTTAATAGCAAGCAACTCGCCTTAGTCAATCACTTAGGACCCCTAGAAGAGTAATTGACAGATGCATGTTGAATTGAACTAAGCAGAGCTAGAGGAACAAAGAGCAACCTCAAAATTCATATATCTTTGGAATCTGAAGTGTCCCAGACAAGAGAATTGTGGGGGGCGAGGGGAGAGGGGTCTATGCCCCTAATATGTAGATAAATTGCTACTGTCAGGTTTGTTTCCCTTTATTTAACACTTTTTTTCTTTTTCTTCATCATCAACATTTATTTTAAAACAAACACTAGTCACACTAATGCAGCATATGTTATCACCCTTGCAACTTAATGATAAATGAGCATAAAAGTGACATCAACACCAGTGTTAAACAACCGCAGTAGAGGCTTTGAAATATTGACTACGATCTTGTCAATTACTGTGGTTTATGAAGGAATCTGCTGCCTGGTCAGCTGATCTTTTAGTTTTCCATAGTTTACAATCTTACATCCTAGATATTTATGGGATTAATCAATATTCATAAGATTTATGGCAACCTATGGAATAACTAGAAGGATAATAGTTGAGTTTACTTGTAAAAATTCTTTGGAGGAGTTTTTCAATTTTTTTTTAAAGTTTATTTATTTTGAGAGACAGAGGGGAGGAGCAGAGAGGGGGTCAGAGGATCTGAAGCAGGCCCTGTGCTGACAGCAGAGAGTCCGATGCGGGGCTCAAACTCATGATCCATGACATCATAACCTGAGGTGAAGTCAGATGCTTAACCAACTGACACCCAGGCGCCCCTTTTGCAGGAGCTTTTAAACAGAATTTTGAAGTACATAAGATACACAAGTTGAGGGGCGCCTGGGTGGCTCAGTCAGTTAAGCATCCAACTCAGCTCAGGTCATGATCTCATGGTTCACTGGTTTGAGCCCCATGTCGGCCTCTGTGCTGACAGCTCAGAGCCTGGGGCCTGCTTCGGATTCTGTGTCTCCCTCTCTCTCTGCCCCTGCCCTACTCACACTCTGTCTCTCTCTCAAAAATAAATAAACATTAAAAAACATTAAATAAAAAGATACGCCAAGTTGATAAATTGGTATAAAAAGATTAAGATGCTTAGACGAAGCTGATGGACACATGGTTTTAGAGACTAAACTAAAGATGGATACCCATGCATGGGCACTGATAAGATTTGTTCAGCCACAAAATGGGCATGAACCAAGTGACTGGATGAACAAGTAGTTGAGGAGTGAAGGAATCTGGTTTGGAAAAATATCACTAGAAGGCCTTAAAATGGGGGACTTTTAACTTACCCTAATTCAAACAGCAGTGAGTCTTCCAAGAAGGGACAATCCAAAGCACAGTTTTCAAATATTGAGAAATAGGTTTAAATACATTTTTGAAAGTCATTTGGGGATTAATATATGAAAAATGTTTACTAAAAGAATAAGTGAAGATATCCCAATGCTATTTTTTGTTTTGTTTTGTTTTGTTTTCAGTAAATTTCCCTATAAAAACTAGAGAGTGAATCTTAATATGTATCCAGTGGAGTGGTTTGGAGGGATTGTCTAATTCAGCGTGGAACACATTTGGGATGGTTCGTTAGGGCAGTGATGTTGGTCTATACCAAGTGTTTATGGAACTTTTCTTTTGTCCTAAATTTTAGGCCACAGCTCCCCACCGAGTTAATCTGAAAGACTACTTCACTGGCTCTTTGCAAGATGAGAAAGGGAGAAATCAGCAATGCCTTCAGGCCATTCAGCTGCAGTTGCAAACAATTACTGGCAACATCAAAGTACTAAATTCAAATCACCAAGTCCTTCATGATAGATGAGAAACATCCACAAGTCAATTTAAGGCATCCTGGGCACAAATCTATATGATTTATCAGCTGCATTTGAAACCTTTGATCATTACATTTTATTGGATCGATCAAAGTCCCTGGCAGGACTGGAAGATGTGGTGCATTTTGGAGCCACCGTTATCTCTTAGGAACACTCAAAAGATGGTTTTATGCCAATGCTTGTGTGCCCCAAATGTCTTTCACAAGGCAGCAAAGGAACCTGATGCCTTCAGGCCCTTACTTCTGATATGGAAGGTATAGTTTCTATTTAACGGCACTTAATTTCTAAACAAGAGTCAATCAACTGAAGTTCAATCCAGAAAACACAGAAATCAGGTTTCCTGGCAAGGAACATGTCTAATGAAAGTGCCGAAGGAAAACCTGACAGTCCTGTCCTGCATGGAGACTTTTCCAACATTTATAACTGGTGCTTGAGACCTCATTTGCTGACCCATAGCTTACTCCTGGAGCCTAAGGGTCAGCTCTGACCTCAAGCACCTTTTACCTCGTGCATCCAGTAGTCAGGGGTCATATTGTCTCCATGATGTGGAAATGGCCCCAGCTGCCCATGCCTTTGTGACCTCACGTTAGATAACTGCAATCTAATCCACTTGGAAGTACCCTGAAAGACCACCCAGGTGCTTCATATGGCTGTTGTCTCGCTATTAAATAGGTCCATTACACAAGCTGGAGCACATTACAACCAGCAGACTAATTCACCCGCCGGCATAGCAAGGCAATGATCCACGGATCATTATTGACTTTTCTGTGTAACTCCTGGCATCAAATTCGATGTGCATCAAAATCCAAAGGCCACAGGTACAAAACTAGATTGCGTTTCTATGATTCTTCAGAAGAGGCAAACCTCTCTTGCTAAGAGCATTAAAGCTCTAACTTTCAAAGGAAAGTTTTAGACATAAACAGCCTGTTAATGCTAAGTATGAAGGCTACAGAGTTTGGTTTGAATTTAAAATAATTTCCGCATAGAGATTTTTGAGAGTCAGAGGAATGACTGGATTTCAGTCAATTTAAACAAAATAGGTTAAAGATTAGAAATCCATGACTATTTTAAGGGACAGAAAAAGGTAAGTTTATAGCACTATTTTTCCCACAGGTCCTGGGAATAAACCAAATTATACCAGGACATGAAATATTTATTAACTTCAAAGTGATGCCTGTTTCATGTGGTTTATGCCACTTACTTATAAGTGCTGCATTATACTGTTAGTTTTTTCTATAGCCAAATAGCACGAAATAGATAATTTTGATAAGAAGTGACAAAATAGCAAATTAAAGCAAAATCTACAAAGATTAGAGGGAATTTGGTAATGCATTTTGACAACATAAACGTACCACCTCTGAAAAGCACTATGTTACCAGTGCTGATAAGAAGCCAGTATCTAAATCAGCCTGTATTTGAACTTGTCAAATGGTTCCTGAGACAAGCCTTCTTTGATTTGAGATGAGGGATCATAATCTCATCTTCAGGTCTTCCTAGGGCAAGCAAACCTATACACAGTGCTGTTTTCCAAAGAGGATGACGCAGAAAAGGAGTAATTGCCCTTACACACTGTCCATGAAAGTTTGGATGCTATCAGAACCGTCTTTGTACAAGGCTCGTCTAGGTTATCTCACACTATGGTATCCATCTAGATTGAAAAACACACAGACATGCGTGCACATGCGGAGTGGCTTTCACAGAGGAAGCATCTGGGTCTCAAAATGAAATAGGTTGAATGCTCAGGTATGCCAGGAACATTACTAGAACATTTAATTTGTTCCCTCCATGTACACAGCTGTGTGGGACATGTGATGGGTATCTTTCTAGTTTGTGACAGTCTTTGGTTATGTTCTTGAAGTCTTTCCAACATTTTTACAAAAGGCCCATGATACTCTTTGTCCATAGCCCCTGGTCATTTTCAAAAGTAGCTTCTAAAGGGTCTTCAATGAGAAAAAAACACCAATTTCAAACTAGACTTACAGGCCACAAAAAGATTATGCAGAAAATGTTGGATTCTTAACAAAGCATAACATTTAGAAAAGGGGTGAGGGGATACACTCTCCCTCTGCATGTTTACGAGCAGCAGAATCACATGACCTAAGAGTCAGCCATACTAGATGGCAGAGATTTGGGGCCATGAAATAATTTACCACAATTTCTACTCGTATAGACTAATTTTATAAGCCCTTATGTTTAGAATACAGATTTCATAAACCCTTATGTTTAGAATAGATTTCGTTTCCTATCTAAAACAAACATATGGTATCAAACAGTCTTTTAATGCTCAGATTTAAATTAGTTTTAAAGAGATAAAAAGACTGAAATAGTTCTGCTATTTGAACATGCTTAACGACAGCAATATTTATATAAACATATTGGCAGAGGAAATGTTAAGTTCCTTATATCTCAGTGGGCCCACGGTTTCATTTTAGAAGCAACACATTTACCTAAAACATTCATAACGTGGTATACAGACAGGGTGGACGGAATGACTAGGAGACCTACTTCCAGCACCCTCTCCACATTCAAAACCTGAATTCTAACTTACAAAGGTGCCCCTAATAGTCAACCAAAGTGTCAGTGACAACTTGCTTTTCTTGATCATTGCTACTTTTGTGCAAATATTCCACGAAAGGTCAGCGGGTACTCAGGCATCCTGGGCTCTAGGTAGAGTTATGCTGCTTTCTCTGAAGTTTACCTCCGGAGAATCTCTTGATCCTTTAAAGCAGGATTTTCTCACTCTGTGGGTTGCAACCCACTTATGAGTCTTGAAATCCACTTACGGGGTCATGATCAGTCTTCTGTACCATGGATGATATAGACAATGGTACAGAAAATATCAGTGTGTGTTACACATAGTAATGATACACCTCGTTTTTTAGAATAGTTATATACTTATGTGTGTGCTGCATTGCAATGTAAAATGCATTTTCCTTACTTTTGAGTCACGATCTAAAAAGTGTTTGAAAGAAAGAAAAAAGAGCTCTAAATTTGCCTTAGAGGATGCAAAACAGCAGGTTTGAACCCCGGACTGGCTTGAGAAGTTTC
The DNA here is from genome assembly GCA_028646485.1 of Cryptoprocta ferox. NCBI lineage: Eukaryota > Metazoa > Chordata > Mammalia > Carnivora > Eupleridae > Cryptoprocta > Cryptoprocta ferox. The sequence continues at coordinate 77,372,441 of CM053578.1, read as the reverse complement.
TGAGGGATTACAAACTCCTCAAGGAAACCCTTCTAGACCAGGAGTGAGCCTGAGGTTCTATTTCCAGAGCCCTTCTGTTTTTGGAGGTTTATGTCCCACTTAATATTTATTTTGCTTAGACATTTACTGGGAGCTTGCTAACTTTAGGAACGGTGCTAAATCTGGGGAAACTAAGATAAATATGTTATAGTCCTTGACCCCAACGGCCTCTGAAGAGACTGACTTATACACACTGATGCATAAGACAATGTCACCAAAGACAGCCACGCAGTCCCTGAAAAGTACGGTAGGAGCCAGAGGGGAACCTGTAATTGTAACTGGTGGAGAGGACTTCACAGGAGACCTGACACCCCAGTGAGCAGTCACCTGCTCATTCACCCACCTGCCGGCCTCCTATTATGTCCCAGGCCCTTGGGCAGCAGCCTTTACACTGGCTGATCCCTCTGTTGGGAATGCTCTTCAGCCCTTTCCTCTCCTCTCAGAGTAGTTCTCTCATGGTTACTATGTACCCCTTCACCCTGTTTAGCTGTCTTTGTTACTAACAGAAATGCTCTGTGCATCTGTTTACATGTATAATTTCAGACTCAGCCAGAAAGGAAGCTTCTTCAGAACGGAGATCCTGTTTATCTTCTTACTGCTGTGTGCCAAGACCCTGGCACACCGTGGGCACTGTATAGGTGTTTGTTCAATTAAAGAAGGAACTGAGAGAGTTAGGACAAGTGTAGGTTGAATAATCATGCAGGGACACAGGTGGGTCTGAGCCAGGATACATAGAATTGAAAGACCAATCAGCAAAACTTAGGCTGCTGATTCAACTTATAAGATCAGATGCAAAGTGTATGTATGTTGAGGTGTCGGGGAATTGAGGTGGGGGTGAAGAGTGAGGATGTGGGGTAGGGATCTCCTTCGAACACTAGAGCCAGACTGGTATTAATCCCAGAGAGGGTCTTTGCTTTTTACATGTCTGCTCGACAGGAACCCTAGAAATAGAAAAACCAGAAGCATGACAGACATGCCCTTGCTGATTCTCAATCAGGGCAATGTTAAAACAAGGTGGAGAATCTAGAAACCAGTCTGCCCAAGAGAACACATTGGCACAAATTCTGTCAACACTCCTAAAGAATCAATTAAGGAAAAAAATCATTTATTTATCCCAACTTATTCTTCATGGGAATGGTAGGAGACAACTCCTCCAAATACTAAAAGTTTTCCATAATGTTAGCGGCAAGTTATTTAGCGCAACTAAAGGAAACTGTGCAGCACATGTCATACGGGCAGGTCTGTTGAAGAAATGCTGACATTTTTGGCAAAAGCAGCAGACCGAAGACAGCAGCCATGGCAAGCCCATCTAACAGTTGCTGTGGATCACTCTGATTATGAGCCACAAGCATGCAATCGCTGGCACGCAGAAACCCCTGCCTAATAGCCGTGAGCAGTTCGCCTTTGCTATCTAAGTGTCACAGACTGAACACACTCTTGCCCGACCTAAACTCGGCATTAATACCTGAATCACAGCCTGGGGAAGCTCAATATTCCACTGCTGGAAAGAAGATAAACAGCAATAACACAAAGATGCAGCCTTTTTAGTGCTGCTAGTTAAACTAAATGCATTTAATCTTTCTCTTGCATCTAAAATGTCTGTCATCTGCTCTTGGTAGAATAAATGATATTTAAACAGTCCTGCAGAAGGCCAATTTCTTGAAGGCTTTTGCACATACCAAATGGCACAATGAAAGACCCTGGTTACACTCAGCATCACAGGGCACAAATCATTAGGTTGCCAGGGGACATGCTGTTTATGGTTCCACAACCAGAGAAATACCACATGATCACTACCTATAGCGCTGAAATACATGACTAATTTCTGTAGTATAAGATATATGTAATCTGCTCTGGAAACAAATGATGAACTTCAGTAACTATGACAGTATAAATGTATTAACTATCTATAAGAAACCCACCCACATCAAATGATTTCTTCTCACTTTAGTCTAGCAAGGCAAGGAATTAAATCATTGTGTCTCATCAGATAGAGCTGATTAACATATCTGGACCCATGTCCATTTAGCCACAGCATCCATTACCACATCGAGTAAGTACTATCATTTGGGGAGAAATTTAAGTATATCTGAGGCACATTCTTAGAGAAACATGAATTCTTGCAGAAAATGATGGAGATACATACATGGTCATAGCTAACCTCCTCGAAATCTCACCAAGCATCAGGCAAGATTCTAAATTCTCTGTTTGTGAATCTTCATAGCAAGTCTAGGGCCTGAGGATGACTATTACTCCATAGCACAGCTAAGGAAACAGAGACCAAAAGAAAGTTGAGTGTTTTGTTCCGCATACTGAGTGTACGGTAAAAGGGGGATCCAAACCCAACTAGTTGTCTTTGCGTCCCTGTCCACAGTCACAGCACAGCCTTCTGCAAACAAATCAAAGCAGATTCTGCCAGACTAGAGCCCTGGACCTGCTGATGGTAAGCTGCATCTGTTTTCCCAAGGAGGAACAGTGCAGTCTTACTAAGCACCTGAATGGTTAAGTCCATGAATGCATTCTTTAAAGGAGGAAAACCTAAAACCATCGACTACATTTAAGTCAAGTTGCGGAAAACAGTATCACTGTTTGGAATGTCCTTTAGCACTTTTTTCCTGCCTGTGGTTTAGCAATGGGCATCTAGCTAGGGTCTGGGAAGAGGGTCAGGCTTGTTTTAATAACAGCAGAAAAAGAATAGAAAAGAAAGAAAAGAAAAGAAAAGAAAAGAAAAGAAAAGAAAAGAAAAGAAAAGAAAAGAAAAGAAAAGAAAAGAAAAGAAAGGGAGGGAGGAAGGAAGGAAGGAAGGAAGGAAGGAGAAAGAAGGAAGGAAGGAAAGAAGGAAGGAAGGAAGGAAAGGAAAGGAAAGAAAGAAAAATAAAAATAAATATTCCTTCTGAAAGTAAATAAATACATGAAAATAAAAAGAAAATTTATGATTTGGGGAAGGTGTAGGCACCAAGAAAGATGCAAACCCAGGGACCACAGCTACCAGAGGTACACCATCAGCTTTCTCTTTCTTCTACTTCCTATGCTGGAAGGAAGGCCAAAGGTAGGGACCCATCTAAGCAGCGTTGCTGCCGTGTACAATTATTATTTTAATCAACATTGTGCTGTGTTAATGAGTGCCAACCATGTGCCAGATGGTGTTGAAAACAAAGCCTTCTCTGCAATCCTGCCCACTGGGATCACCACCTCTCCTCTCTGTGAAAGCGATCACAAATGTGGTAATGAGCTAACTCCAATGCAACCGAACTTCTAATCCCCCCGACACTTTCTGATTGGGCACTGCACCAAGATTTGGCATAGAAAAGGCACCTGGAGTGCTGTCGGATGATCTCTTCAGGGATAATGGACCAGGGAACTGAGCCTGTAATGATTTCATATCAGTTTGTTCAAGTTCAGTTGCTATTAATTGGGTTCAAGTTCAGCTCCAGTTCACACAATCTAAATAAATAGCTGCTGAAACCAGCTTAGTGCCTGGCACAGTATATATCTTTGTAACTAACAAGAAGCAAGCAAAAGAAAAAGATGTAGAGGGACATCTTGCATAGATATTGTCTGGTGTAAACAGTCTGCCTAGTGGATGTGTGAAGTAAGGGGGTGGGGGGCCCAACAGTGTTCTGGCTTGTTACAGTTGTGCATGCTTGTATTGCTTAACAAATGATAATATTCTGAAGAATTGAGCCTGAAAACAGTTTTAAACATAGTAAAACTTGCACATAATTCCTGAGAACAGCTGTAGGCAAAACGCTGGCTTGAAGTTAACATGGTCTAGAATCTGGACTTTCTCTGTACTTTCCATCCACCTCGGCAATTCTAAGGCATTAATTCTACTGTAATTTAAGTAAAATCTGAAAAAGAAACGTTTTGGACAAATTCATTGTTAAATAAGAGAAAAGGAGCAATATCACAGAGAAAAAAATCTATTTAAAAATAGCGCTTTGCATATTTTATGAAAAAAATCAATCCCAAATCTATTTTGTTCTAGCCCATTAAGATTCACTCTAAGTTGGTTTCACTAGAATGAAATTTAAAATACATTTCTAAAGATCATTTGGAGGAAATTTTGAATGGAAGCATTTTCTAATTCAATGTTAGCTGGCAAATTCTGATCTCTGGTAGAATTCAGTCATAAATAGTATGTTTGAAAGAAGACTGACTGGAGAAGGTACTAGCATGGTTATTTAACAAAATAATAGAGTTATATATTGAAGGCAACATGATCAAGTAATATATCAATATGAACAAGGATATACAATACATATGTATATGACACCTTTTATTTTTATGATACCTTTTAAAGTAGAACTAATTAAAAAAATTTTAACACTTATTTTTTTTTTTCTTTGAGAGACAGAGACAGAGAGGAGACAGAGACATGAGCAGGAGAGGGGCAGAGAGAGAGGGAGTCACAGATTCCGAAGCAGGCTCCAGGCTCTGAGCCGTCAGCACAGAGCCCGACATGGGGCTCAAACTCATGAACTGCGAGATCATGACCTGAGCCGAGGTCAGATGCTGAACCAACTGAGCCACCCAGGTGCCCCAAAAGTAGAACTGGTTTAAATAAACTGAATATAATCATTAGATTTATTTTTATTATCTTTGTATTGTTTACATCTGAACAATTAAATAAGAACCTTATTGATAACAGAAAATTATGGAAATATGGATAATATAAATAAAGGATTGAATTTATTTGAAAAAGGTAACTTCTGATATTTTGGATCTTCTTTTTTTGTTTTTCTAAGTAAAAGACAAAGGTACTTGCTCACATGGGAAAAATGTGGTACCCTAACCATGCACCTGAACTACAGTGAAGTATAAGAAAGAAAGACATGCAGTATGGAATAAAAAGGACCCAGATTCCCCATTTCGACCATTTACTTCATGTATAAATAGGTCAAGTTTCTTAACTTCCTTGAGTCTCAGTTTTCTCATAACTAAAGCAAGAATTACAAGGAAAGGCACAGGGTTATTGACAAGAGTGAATGCGAATGAATAACATGTCCGGCAAAATGCCTACAACATAATAGGTGTTCAATAGACAGTGTCCCCTCCTTCTTGCCACACAGCAATCCCATGCCCTCTGGTTCCACTTTGTAGTTAGTCTTTCCAAAGTTACTACCTCCAGTGGCAATCCGAGCAGCTGTTCAGAAGTTAACTCTAAAATGTGACCGGGAATAATTTGTGGCCCCAATGCTTCCTCAGAATCAGGAAAATCCATGACACATAATTTGCTTACTGTGTACCATAAATTTTATTGTTTTCTAACAAAGTCTAGATAATTATTTTATCCTATGTTCCCGCTTCTCAGAATCTGTTCTTGAATCCTCAGGGGAGTTTTAACATTTAGATTCAGCCAGTGTGGATCTACGTCTCTTGAACTGTTGAAATAGTCCTTCTTGGGACACCTTTCTAGTTGCAGACCTATCTATATAGGTTCGTGAAATTATTCACATATGCTTTATTTACTATATTAGAGACCTGCCGTCTTGAGGCAGCCCATAGGTTACTGTGCTGTTACTGTTCTCCTGTTACCCATCACCTCTCTCTGAACTCTGTCCCCCTTTCTGCTGAGGTGTTCTGAGGATACGTCACTAAGGGGGTCCATTCCTGGTCAGATTTCCAGTTCAAGTTGTCATGGTCTCTGAAGGAAAGGCCTCTAGTGGGACCTCACTTCAGGCTGACAACTTCCATATGGTTCCTGTTAGCCTGCCTGTGTTAACCTTTGCCTTGTTTGCTTGACTTTGCCCATCTCTAATTTCGGATTGAGAGCTCAAGGACAGAAGTCAAATGCAATGTTCCAAAAGACTAACGTCGAGGACAACTCAACAGAATCCCTAAACTTAAGTGCCCCGCCCTCATGACCCTAGAGTTTTTTAAATGTTTTTAATGTTTATTTATTTTTGAGAGACCAAGAGAGACAGAGCACAAGCTGGGAAAGGGCAGAGAGAGAGGGAGACAAAGAATCTGAAGCAGGCTCCAGGCTCAGAGCTGTCAGCACAGAGCCCGACACGGAGCTCGAACCCACAAATTGTGAGATCATGATCTGAGGCAAAGTCGGATGCTTAACTTACTGAGCTACCCAGGCACCCTGACCCTAGAGTTTTTAAACTTGGGAGTGAAATGTCACCTTAAGTTAATATTACCCATCTGACTTTGACAACACAGAGACATTTCAAGAGTAATTTCATATAAAGAACAAGTCCTCTATAGATATATATATATATAACAGGCATAGATGGCATTCTGCAGATCCTTCTTAAACTATCAATTCCCTAAATAAATGTTATAATTGTAAATGTGATCTGACCTGGAAATAAACTGATTTTTATCTGAAAATATAAACTCTTCCCCTTGTTTTGTATTAATGAATTTATAAGATGGGTATTTTTTTCCCAAGGCCAGTGAGAACTTACCTGCATTTATGAAATTCTAAAAGTTCAGATGAAACAAAAAAATAACACTTTGATTTAATTTAACGCATGTCAGATGCACTAAGCACCTATTATGTTTCTGGCTTTATAGGCAATATTAGGTAGCCTAAACCCATGCTTTCTCCTTAAGGAACACACCGGGATACTTGAAAGCACACAGGAAATAACATGAACAACGCCGGACAATTCTATCACTAAGGACAATGCACAGCAGTGCAAACCACCTAAGTGCTATACAAAGGCTAAAGGCAACTTGTCAATGCTGTGCAAGAGGTCACAGGAGTTTGCGTGAGCAGGTGAGCTGGGTGTCACCCAATATTAAGGATGGGATTTGGATGGAGAAAAGTGGGGAAATCATTATAAGTGAAGGAAAAATGCAAAATCAGTGGTGGAGTGGCAGGAATAACCACAGGCTGGAGCACTGGGAAGGGGTTGGGTAGGAGGACTAAATCCACCCCAACTACTCACATGTAAAAGGCAGCTTTATACTGCTTTACACCACTTCCTTTCACACAAACTAACAGTGGAAGAATGAGCTACCACACAAATACATCCCTACCTTTTCATGAAAGACTGCAACTTCACCACCATTGAGACTCGCATCAAAGCCATAATCCAGAAACATAGGTTCTAAGAAGCACTGCCCTGCCCCCCCATGCCCTATCTCTTGGCCAGTTCTCTAAGCAACTTTGACTTTTACGCATTCATCCTTGATATCCTTTCTCTCTGTAATTTCTCCCAGTTTTGTCTTTGTCACTCGGACATTTTTCCTTCAAGAACCATCCATTCTACCTTCAGGTGCCACAGGGAGGTGCCACTTCACACCCCTGAGAGTGACCATCATCAAAAAAGACAGACAATAACACATGTCAGTGAGGATGTGGAGAAACTGGAACCCTTATCTACTGCTGCTGGGGATGCAAAGTGGTAAGACATCTATGGAAAACAGCGTGGACATCTCTTAGATGGTTAACTTCAGGGTTAGCATATGACCTGGAAATTTCACTCCTAAGGATATATCCAAAAGAAATGAAAGCGTATGTGCACACCAAAACTTGTATACAGATGTTCGTAACAGTGTTAATCATTATAGCCAAAGTGTGCAAACACACAGAATGTCCATAAAACAATGAATGGATAAATAAAATGTGGTATATCCATAAAATGGAATATTTTTGGCCATAAAAATAAATTGAGTACTGATACTTGCTGCAACATAGATGCATCTTGAAAACATTATGCTAAATTAAGCCAGTTATGAAGGATCACTTATTGTATGATTCCAGAATACAGAATATTCTGTAATGTCCAGAATAGGCTTATCTATAGAAACACAGTAGATAGGTGGTTGCCCAAGGCTGGGACTGGCCTGGGAGTGGGGAGATTAAGGGGTGTTATGAAGGGGTCCAGGGTTTCTTTTTGGTGTAGTGAAATGTTCTAAGTTGATTGTGACGATAGTTGCAGGATTCTGTGAAGACACTAAAACCCACTGAACTGCAAACTTTAATCAGATGAATTGTATGTTGTCAATTACATCTTAATAAGCTGTCAAATCAAAAAGAATCACCCATTCTGATAACTTTGGGTAAAAATCACTTTTCATTTATGAGTCATAAAAGTCCTAGCTTCTTAGAACTGGGGTAGGTATTGCAGGTATGGGCTCGGGACAGAGACTTAATAGCAGAACTCATTGGCCAAGCAAAATATTGCATGGAACACAGCAAGTGAAAGAGGGGAAAAAAAGCAATATTTTATTAATCTGTATGTGAAGTTTTTAGTTATAGACCTAAGTCAACATTTAGGCCAACTTTGCAATATTTAATCACAAGTTTGGGTCAAGAACAATGAGGCTCTCCTGATAAGGAAAATTATAGGTATACTACCTTTATTTAAGTGTGCATATTATTTTTATTATACCTTTCAAAAGCATTTAAAGTCAAATGTTTCTGGAATCTTTGCAGAACCATTTCATCCAACAAGAGATCAGCTGAAAACATTTAATCTACTACAATACTCTGTTTGCAAATGAGAAAACTTAGGTGCATTAGTTGTGTGGCTAATAAGTTTCAGAATGTTGCTCTTCTAATTTCCATCCTTCTTTCTAGATTTATTGATCATATTTCATACTTTGAATATTAGGTTGAGGGAATTATATTACACTATGGGTAAATAAGTAGATAAATCACAGATATAGCATACCCATTTATTACTCCAGAGAGTGAATACCTGGGAGGAATCTAAATCACCCACTCATACTCCCAGAGCTTAGCACGGTGCCTGGCAACTAAACACTGATGGAATTAACACCTAAGGAATAAACTTCATCTTCTAGTATTACTAAAAACATAAATTTCCAATGAGAGTTCTTGTCCCTCTCTCTAACCACCGAAATATCACCTCTGCTTGAACTAACTGTGTTGTAAATTACACCTCTCTCTTCCCTCCTATCAGCTTCCCCCTTTGACCTGTTTCTGTCGATTGTAACATCATCCTGCTAGTCACCTGTGACAAGGGCAGGATTTAAAGAGTCCCTACCCAGGACAGTTCAGTAGAGTCGATGACCGCTTCATGTAGGCAACTGAGATTAAGCAGAAATTAAGTCATTTAGCAAATCATTGATGTGGGTGATGATCAGGAGAGGAGGTTTGGTAAGTAGAGAGTCCCTCCATGAGACCAGTAAGCAAAGCCAGGGAAAGTGATGAGATATTATTTAAGACAATGACCCATGTTAGGCAGATATTCACATAAGTAAACAATGAGTACACGTGAGGAATTGGTAAGATGATGTTGGAATTTGAAGTCAGTGAATGGTTACTCTGTAAACATTGACCAAAATACAAAAAAAATAAATAAATAAAAATAAAAACCTCAACTCATAAAAGAGGAAATCAGCCATCTGCCAAAATATCCTTGACCAAGAAAGTGATGGGGGGTGGGGGTGGGGGGACAACCAAGATGTACCTTCAGAAGCAAGAACTGGAAAGCGACTAAAAACAAGAGAGTTCACTCAATCTTTATTTTTTCCTAGCAGGACATATTTATTACAACAACTAGTATATTTGCATTAAGTGAGGGTGCAGTATTCTGTCTGCCCTATGACTCAGCTGCCTAAAGTATTTGTGACTTCACACGACATGTAGGGCCAGGCTCTTCTTTATGGGTTCTGCATTCCACTGACAAACTCTGCAAAGGTAGATGTGATTACCCTGTTTAAGAGAGAAAAATCCCAAGACAAGAGAAGGTACGTAATGTGGCAGAGCTGGAGTTAGAACTCTAATTCCTCAGTCTGTACTCCTTCCTCTAGACCACAGTGGTTTCCAGAAACAACCTCCCTCTAAACAGGAAAATGGGGGAGTGGGAGATGGCAGGGGTTAAGGAGGAAAAATTCACAGAATGCTGGCACAGCTCGGCAAACAGAATGCTCTGCTTCTCAACATATAATCATGGATATTTAGATAGAAAAACCCTCTAGTAGAAAAGGGTCATTCACAGGCTGCCCAAGCTTAATGGAAATATCCCTTATGAATAATCAATTCCCTTTTTTAAAATTCTTCTTGAACTGAGTGGTCTCTGGAGTAGACTTTCCTGAGCAGGTGACCAAGCCCAGTTCTTGAGACAGATATTTCCTCTGTAAGGAAGTGATCAAGTGTTGTAAGGTTCACAAATCCATCATTCATGGGTTTTGGCCCTTGGAGCCTGCTCACCTTTGGAAAAATTAATAAAATTGTGTGTGTGGACCCTAAAAGCAGAGGGCCCCATTTATATAGAGTTTTATAGTGATCAAAGGACTTTCATATCTACTCCATGCCACAATAAGGTTAATGTCTCTTGAATATATCTCTCTTCCTTTTCTACTAACCCCACCCTAGTTTCAATTACATTTTGAGCAGGCAATTCCAGACAGTGTGTTTTGTGATTAGCCTGAAGTAGTATGTCTTAGTTAGATCCTCTACACTTCTCGACTTTGATTATGTAAAAATGCCCAGGTGGTTTTCCCTTTCTGGTTTCGTTTAGCATGCAAGTTAAGAGACAGACATAGAATCAAATCCTGTTTGCCACACTTGTGAAATCTGTACGACTTTGAGCAAGTAGCATAACATGTTTAAAACTCTGTTTCCTCATATATAAAAGGAAATAATGATGGAATTTATCTGTAAGAACTGTGAAGATAGGGGCACCTGGGTGGCTCAGTTGGTTAAACATCTGACTCTTGATTTTGGCTCAGGTCATAATCTCACAGTTCCTAGGTTCATGCCCTGCATCCGGGCTCCTCCGTGCTGATAGCAAAGAGCCTGTCTGGGATTCTCTGTCTCTCCCTCTCTCTCTGCCCCTCCTCCACTTTCGTGCAGGCACACATTCTCTCTCTCTCTCTCTCTCTCTCTCTCTCTCTCAAAAACAAATAAGAAAACATAAAAAAAGAGAATTGTGAAGATAAGAAATTCAACTAAAGTTCTGAATATAGTGCCTGAAATGCAGTATTTATTCAACGCATTTAACTATTAGGTCACTATCCCTTCAACTACCTTGCATACTTTCATGGCCCCCATTCATCCATAGCTTCGGATCTGTCTCCACAGTGTGGCACCCAGTGCATTTTACAATGTGATACCAAATCTTTCAAGTCTGTGGCCTGATGTAAGTGAGGTTGATACAGGGTCCCTGTCAATCACCACAACTTTCTCACTCTCTTTAAGCTTTTGCTCCTACTATAATATACAGGAAACTATCTGTATCATTTCTTTTTATTCCTTACAATTTTTTGATTCTCATTTTATATCCCAATGGATCCACATATTATCCCTGTACCTCTCTATGCCTAGTAAATTCTTGCTTCTTAAGAGTTTTATGATGCTGAAGAGAATTATTTGCAAATTACTCATGTGTGCTTTATTTAACTTTCAGACACCCATTTCATTTACCCACTTAGATTGTTTTAATTTTTCAATAGTAGTGTGTTTGGCCATGTAAGAAGGCAACTAAAAAGGGAGAGTCAAGAGTTCAGCTAGACAGGAGCTAGACAGGAAGCACATTCCTGCCTGAAAGGACAGTGGTCCAAGTTGAGAGAAGCCAGAGACAATAAATACAGGAGACAGGCAGGCACCATGGGACTAGGTCAGTGCCTTGCAAACCATGATGCATGGAATCCGAGGTTTCCAGAAGAAGCTTTAGCACCCACCAGTGGCTCGTGGGCTTCTTGCTCCCATGTTAGAGTAACACTGGTACACTCATTCCTTTTAAATGTTGGAGGTCTGCATAATAATTTCTTGGAAAGAAATGGTTCCACGGGTTAAACAGCATCTGAAAATCAGTAGACTAGATAACCATTCATGTCTCTAGTCACTCCTGGGCCCTTGCTCCAAACAAGATCCTCATCTGGGGAGTGAAAGTTGGGTACATGTTCAACAGGTATGGAGACCAGTGGAGCTGTAGCATGAAAAACAAGATGGTAAAATGGGAATGGGATGAGCCTACAGAGGTAGGCAGGGCTCAGTAGAGGTAGGTCTGGCAGGTGGGAAAGGGTTTGAATTTCATTCTATGTGACAGAGGAGGCCATTACAGTTCTCAGCCATTAGAGTTCTCAGATACATGATCTGGTTTATATAGTATCTTAAACTACATTTATCTTTTACACTTACATGTTATATTTTAAAAGATAATTTAAGCTGTTCTGCAGAGAATGGACTGTAGAGAGAGAAAAGAGATCACTGTAGTTGTGCTAGAGAGAATAATGGTGGTTTGGCCTAGGCAGAGAAAGAAACAGTTTTGAGACACTGTAGAGAGAAAAGTGATTTTTCTAATTTTTCATTTCCAGAGAAATTAATTTAAGTGTGTTTGTTGGGGGGGGGGGGTACGTTCAGTATAGTCTGGCCAGGTAGGCAAGGCTCTGGGTTTCAGAGATGAGCAAGGAGGCTTAGATAATAAGGCTCACAACTAAAACAGTAAACTTATTCTCTCATTCATTCATTCATTCACCTCTTATTTACCAAATGGCTAAGTGCCAGGCATTGAGCTGGATTCTGGGCATCCAAAGTCAAACAGGGCCAAATGTTTTTGACAAGGTAAGAAACTCTACTGCATAAGAAGAGGTCCCCAACATCTGGAGCGAGAGAGTATGGAAGCAGAGTACATGGCATATCCCAACACCCTTTACTGCATCTTCAAATTTATTAATTCCTTCATTTCGGTCATTCACTCATTCACTTCTTCAATCTTATTCAATTTAATATCTCATATTATTGAATTATGAAGCTCAAGACTGGGTCATACCAAGATGAATAAGACCCAATTTGTATCTTCCAGGAACAGTTTGCATTCTGCCAAAGAGAGAAAGACATGCCAACATGTCAGTGAAGGTGAGGTGTTAAAATAAAAAAAAAAAATGCACCACTAATTGTTCATGGGACATAAAGAGTTTGACCTCGGAAGCCTTCAACACAGGCCTACATATACATAAAGGCCCTAAGATTGGAACATTCCTTCTGCCTAAAACATATTCAACTTAAACTTCTCTGGCTCTCTGAATCAGGTTCTCAGAATTTGCAGGTACATGCGTGTTAATTGTCTGCCACTCCCTCTGGACGAGAAGCTGGATGAGAGTAAGGGCTATGTCTGGCCCGCTGCTCACTGTACTCTCTACAGCAAACTTCGTGAATGCTTGGCAGAGAGATGCTCAAGAAGTATCTGTTGAATGTGTGATTTTTAGTATTCAAGATAATTGTGGACACCTTTGGTGGGGTCTACTGTTCAAGACTAGGTAAGAAATGCATGCAAAGGGGCATCTGAGTCGCTCAGCTGCTTAAGCATCAGACTCTTGATCTCAGCTCAGGTCATGATCTCGCATTTGTGGGATTGCACCCTGCATCGGGACTCTGTGCTGACAGCGGGGAGCCTGTTTGGGATTCTCTCCCTCCATTTCTCTCTGCCCCTCCCCTGCTTGCTCTCTCTCTGTCTCTGTCTCTCTCTCAAAATGAATAAATAAACTTAAAAAAAAAAGAAGAAGAAATGCAGCAAAATATCCTTACGGAAACAATTATTTCCCAAAGCCCAGAAGTAAATGTTGATGAATAACATTACTTAGGGACCTTCCCTTCAGCCTGCAAACTGGGGCATCCCAGTTGTGAATTTGATATGACTCCCTGTGTTGCAACTGCCCCTTCATGTTCTGCACCTGAGAACTCCAGATAAGAAGGTAGTTCTACCCTGCGGACTTCAGGAATTGTACATGTGACAGTCAGGCATCAGAATCACAAACGAAGAATGACAGAAATCTACTTGCACCTGCAGAGAGGTTAAAACAGTCCTGGTTGAAGTCCAGCTGTCAGGAAATTTCTGGGTTTTGCAGACTTATTTGAAAAGGATGTGAGGAGTCAGGCTGATATTAGCGACAGCATGCAAATGAAGCTATTTTTATTTTTATTTAGCATATGGTTCAACTCTGATTTTCATTTAATTTAAAGTAGCAGCATGCCAAGATGAATATGGGAAGCCTTTCTTAAAAATTCTCCAAATTCTAGGAGTGAGGTTGGTTGGTAGAACAGTTTAGATAGTGAAGTATGCAGTGGCGCTGTTGACAAGGTGAATTCTAGACGCACAGAGAAGTATGGAATGATAAACAGACGAAATGTCCTCTGTGTCTACGGATTTCACAGTAGGGCGACACCTTGGTTCCCAAACTGCCTAAATGTTTCCAGTGTTTACTTCCATCGACTGTGGAACGTCTACTGTGACAGTACAGGGCCTGCTGCCCCTTGGCCCCATGTGGTACCTCAGTTGTTGCTAATTTAAAATAGTTTTCAACCTCTGGCACTGACTATAGACCGGTAGATGCCTGTTCGTGGCACTGTAAATCACCTCTTGAGAAGGAGTTGGGGACCTTTATCTTTTTGCTCCCTCAGTTTTTATGCATTCCTGAGTCTAACAGCAAGAGTAGATTTCTGAATCTTCTCAGCCTATCCTGTCTTTAACTCCAGTGTGAGGCAACTAATCTCAGGTCTTTTCCTGAAGTGTGTTCCACTATACTGGTGGGATTGCCTCTCCCCATCCCTCATAAAGGACATTTGACAATGACTGGAGATATTTTGATTGTCACTAATGTGGGGTAAGTATGGGGGTGCCCCTGGTATCTAGTGGGGAGAGGCCAGTGATACTACCCAACAATGTACAATGCACAGGAAACAGCCTCTTCACTATAAGGAATTATCCAGTCTAAAGGAATTATCCAGTGTAAAGTGTCAGTAGTGAGTGCCAAGGTTGAGAAGGCCCGCACCACACCATGGGATGCACAAAGGAGCAAGAGAATAGATCCTCTATGCTGGAAATTAAGCAGTCCCATTGGGGATAATGACATTTATACATGAAACCGTCTAAGAAAAAAAATTCAAGTGTCTAAAAATAAGTATTTTGAATAATTAAACCACAGTTATAAATTATGAATACCAAAAGAAGATAGATGAACACAAGAAGACCACAGAAAGTAAATAAGAATTGGCATTAGAAGTACAAGCAATACAAACGACCCTGGGATAACAGCTTTGTGCCTGCCTGGGGAGGTCTCAGATGGCAAGCTGCCGTCTGGCCAAGGGAAAAGCACATTTGGTTCTAAACTCATGTTGGAATCAAGAAGGGAGAGGTGGGCGTCCAGCTTGCCTGGGTAAAGGCAATATGTGAGCAAGAGTCAAGATACTACCTAGACTTTAGGTCCATCAGCAAAAAATTTTAAACCTTAAGTATATCTTATTCTTCTGCTTATACTAGACAAGTAAAAGTTACTAACTTTTAAATACGTTAAAGACAGTATTTTTTAAATGGGGCATCTTGGAAGCATTTTCATTTGGGAGTTCAAGACAGTTTCTCCTGTGTCTGATATCTAGCAGTGTAATAAATTACCCATGGTATGACTTTAGTGGTTTCACCTTGAGGTACTGTAATAAATACTTCCAACTTCTTTATGGCTTTCTTTCCATGATCCTAACAGAGTAAGGAACAACAAGCAGGTTTAAACACTGAAAACAAGATACACACAGATATGGTTCAGTTATATGTGCAGTTAAAATATTCTCTTTAATATGGTTGCATGTGTTAAGCTATGAAGCATTTTTTTGTAATTGGCACCTTAAAGAATAGTCTAATATAAATCCCAAATCCTCAGAATTCTAAGCTTATTCTCCAAACGTTATACTACTGACCATTGCCACCTACTCTTCCTTCCTTGTAAACCTACATAATAAAGCAGCCAAAAATCAAGGGAGGCATGGAAAACACAATCCATTCTGTTCGCACCTCAGCAGCTTTGGGCAGGAGAAGCTGATTAGTCTGTTAACATTTTGAATTCTTCCTCTAAAAGTAAACTTGAAGGAAGACACTAGTTTTCAAGGTATATACTGAAATTATTTAAGCAGAAAAAATAGAAATACATACTAGGCTAAATATAAAAATTGACCACCCTAAAACCTTATCACAGAGACAGTGAAATAGTTAGAAACAAAAAAAGATTAAGGCCACAAAGACAAAACCGGGGAGAAAATGAGAGCAGGTGAGTGATGCCACCATATCACTGGAAGATGCAAAGTGGAGATATAAGTGATTATCTTACCAGATGAGAGAAAGCTGAAGTCTAAGATACTTCAGGGGCAGGAAAGCCAAGCTGTAAAAACCTTGGAAAGTTCAGAAACTCGGGAACCCAGGTATCTCTGAAAGCCAGTGTGGGGCTGACAGCAGGATGATGGATAGAAAACAAATAAAATGCTCAGTGAGGTCTTGTCCTATTTCCTTCCATCTGTCTCATGCTTCAGAGACTGTCTCTTATCTTTGCACACATTAGAGGTACATTCTTTGGAGAGGCTGACCAAAGAGGATCTATAACCTGAGATGCCAGGAGTGAGGGGGGTGGGTGAGGGTGGGTGTGAGGCACTGTACTGAAAACCAAGGAATGAAGTGAAAGTCTGAATACCAAATAGTGAGATCCCCTCCTCTCTTCTCAAGCCAGGTTCCCAACACTCTGCCAATATAGACTTAAGGCTCCAGGCAAGGAACCTGGAGGAATCTGGAAGAGATTCATAGTAGCCTGCCTCCATGATGGCCCCAATAATCCCTGCTTCCTGGATCACATAGTGTGGTAGGCCTTCCCTACACTGTAGTCCCTTCCTACACTTCCTGCACAGAATTAGCCCATGTGATGAATAAAATATGGCCAAAATATTGGTATGTCATTTCTGGGATTAGGTTTGAAAACAGCACCTTGTTGCGGAGGCATGCTCACTTACTTTCTCTCTGAAATCACTCAATGTGGGGAAATTCAGTTACCATGTCCTAAGGCAGCCTTACAGACACACCCTAGTGGTGAAGGACAGGCAACAATCACATGAGTACAGTCCTGTAGGTGAACCTAAGAGTGAATTTGTTCAGCAAGTCAAAACTTGAGAAGATGGCTGCCCCTCTACCTCCGCCACCCCCCACCCACGACAGTTGGCTATAGCGTCTTGATAGTCCCTGAGCCTGAATCACACAGCTAAGCTGCTCATGATTTCTGAAACTGAGGATCCGAGTGAGATGGTAAATGGCTGTCTTTCTAAGCTTCTAAATTTTGAGTAATTTGTAGATAACATACGACTCATGGATGAAGACATTCAGGAGCCCCAGTGAAAAGACAAGACCTCTGTTCTATCAGCTTAAGGATGCTCTTCCCTCCTCCTCTCCCCCCACCTCCACCAGACCTCAAACACACAGAGCCTGCAATCATCTGTTTTAAAGATGCTTCATAAATATGAAAAGACAGCTGAGGATAACAGATACTTGGGAAATAACTCTAAAATAAAGGCCAAACCAACTGGATAGAAGGAACTCAGAAGCAACACAGACAAAAAGATGAGAACTGAAGACCTAATGTTGAATATTGAAGACAACAGAAAGATACGGTATTTGTAACATAAACATAGCATGATATTAAAAGGAGCATTAAAGAAACAAAAAAGCTCAAAGAAATGAAGAGTACAATGGTGGAAATAAAAAATAAATAAATACAATTATGGAAGCAACCCAAGGGTCCATTGATAGATGGATGGATAAAGAAGATGTGACCTATCTGGACACCTGGGTGGCTCAGTAGATTAAGTGTCCAGCTCTGGATCTCAGCTCAGGTCTTGATCTGAGGGTTATGAGTTCAAGCCCTGTGTTGGGCTCCATGCTAGGCATGGAGCTTACTTCAAAAAAAGAAAAAGAAAGGTGCATGGGTGGCTCAGTTGGCTAAGCATATGACTTTGGCTCAGGTCATGATCTCATAGCTCATGAGTTGGAGCCCCGTGTCAGGCTCTGTGCTGACAGCTGAGCCTGGAGCCTGCTTTGGATTCTGTGTCTCCCTCTCTTTCTATTCTCCTCCCTTGCTTGTGCTCTCTTTCTCAAAAATAAACAAACATTAAAAAAAAAAAGAGGTGCCTGGGTGGCTCAGTCAGTTAAGCAGCCAACTCTTGATTTCGGTTCAGGTCATGATCTCACAGTTCGTGAGTTCAAGC
The DNA here is from genome assembly GCA_028646485.1 of Cryptoprocta ferox. Classification (NCBI taxonomy): domain Eukaryota; kingdom Metazoa; phylum Chordata; class Mammalia; order Carnivora; family Eupleridae; genus Cryptoprocta; species Cryptoprocta ferox. The sequence goes on along the minus strand of CM053578.1, from coordinate 77,354,458 downwards.
CCTGAGTCTGTGCAGAGCCTGATTGGGATTCTCTCTCTCTCCCTTTCTCTCTGCCCCTCCTCCACTCACATGCACTCTCTCTCTCTCAAAATAAACTTTAAAAAAGAGACAAAGATGTGGTATGTGCAATACAATATTACCCAGCCATAAGAATGAAACCTTGCCATTTGCAACAACATGGGTGGATCTAGAGGGTATAATGCTAAGTGAAATAAGTCAGAGTAAGAGAAATACCATCTGTTTTCACACATATGTGCCAGTTAAGAAACAAAACAAATGAGCAAAGGAAAAAAGAGAGACAAACCAAGAAACAGATTCTTAACTATAGAGAACAAACTGATAGTTACCAGAGAGGAGGTGGGTAGGGAGATGGGTGAAACAGGTGATGGGGATTAAGAGTACACTTATCATGATGATCACTGAGTAATGCACAGAATTGTCAAATCACTATATTGTACACTTGAAACCAATAAAACACTATACGTTAGCCATACTGGGATTTAGATAGATGATACATACATACATACATACATACAAAAATATTGGAAGGTAAATTTGAGAAAATCATTCAAAAAGTAGTACAGACAGATACAGAAATGGAAAATAGGGGAGAAAACATAAAGACCTAAGATGTTTAGCCTACAGCTAATATAGAATTTCATAAAGCAAAATATAGAGAAAATAGAAAGATGCATTAGCTGTCAAATAAATAATACAAGACAGATTTCCAGAATTGAGATAGCTAGTTTCCAGATTAAAAAGTCCTACTGAGGGCCCAGTTCACCGAAAACACATAGACTTGATAATGCGAATCACTAAATTTTCAGAACAGTAAAGGTAAACAGAGGATCCCAAAAGTTTTGTGAAAGGAAAATAAAATCCATACACTGTATCTAGAATACGATTGGCACCATACTTCTCTAAAGCAACAGTGAGAGCTAGAAAATAAAAAGCAATGGCTCCAAATTTCAGAAGTGAAAGATTTCCAGCCTAGAGTTATAAATGCAGCCAGACTACAAATCAAGTGTGATGGTGGAATGAAGGCGTTTTTTAGAAATACGCTCTCACAAAACATGTTTGTTTTCATCCGGTTTCTCTTAGAAAACCGCTGAAAGGTGCGCCTTACGAAAATAAGGGAATAAACTAAAAATGAGGCAACAAGAACTAAATGCTAAGAGGGGACCCAACCCAGGAGAAAGGTGAAGGGGTCCTGTGCGTTGCAGCTGTGCATAGACCTTGAGAGAAACCACGCAGGCTGAAGGAAGAGGATTCAAGGAGGATGCCAACAGGAATGACTTCAAGAATAAAAGTGGGGTGCCTGGGGGTCTCAGTCGGTTGAGCATCCGACTTTGGCTCAGGTCATGATCTCACAGCTTGTGGGTTCCATCCCTGTGTCAGACTCTGCACTGACAGCTGGAGCCTGGAGGCTTCTTCAGATTTTATGTCTCCCTCTCTCTCTGTCTCTCCCCTGCTTGTGCTTTCCCTCTCAAAAATAAATAACATTAAAAAAAAAAGAATAAACAAACTAGTGGATTGACAGGCTTGACTATACTGTGGGCAATTTTATATTTCTGTTGGAATTAAAAAAATGTTTTAATGTTTATTTTTGAGAGAGAGAGAGAGAGAGAGAGAGAGAGAGGCAGAGAGAGGCAGAGAGACAGAGACAGAGCATGAGTTGGGGAGGAGCAGAGAGAGAGGGAGACAGAATCCAAAGCAGGTTCCAGGCTCTGAGCTGTCAGCACAGAGTCTGACATGGGGCTCAAACCCACAAACCTTGAGATCGCTACCCGTGCTGAAGTTGGATGGTTAACTGACTGAGCCTCCATGGAAATTTTTAATAAAATTTTTACTAATATGTATTAATTACTTAGCTCTAGAAAAATCGTACAGTTAAGGAAAGGTGATCATAATGCATTACATACTGTTATAGGCACACACATATTGCGGGTGTGTACACATATGTGTGTGTAAATGTATATATACGTATATATGTGTATATACACAGAGATAAAAGAATAACATTGGTACGAAGCACAGGCTGTACCCAGATTTCATCATATTTTTTTAAATGACAGGGGAGAGCTGAGGGTGTTTGGTATAAGAGAGTTTAATTTCTCCTCTTACATAATTAGGAAGGCAAAGGCAACGTCCCAGGTTCAAAAATATCTATAAGGCTAGAAGCTTTCTATTTAGAAGAAACTTTAAGAAACAAGCCAAAGAATTATAAATAGTTGTCTAGAGACTATGAGGGACTACTCTTTCTTATTAAATGAGAGAGTACTTTTAAGCTTTGGACATTTTTATTGATATATTTTTAATAAGACAAAAAGGACTAACTTAATAGACACAAATCAAATGAAAACAGAAAAAGGTGATAGTCACATGTGTGAAAAAGGCAGATATTAGGTTAAAAGTACTACATGTGATAATGTAGGATGTTAAGTAATGATAAAAGTGTACCTCCTCTTGCATGTATCAAAAACATAGCACTTGTTTTAAAAACACCTTTGAGGAGTTTCAACAAAGAATAGAAGATATACCAGTACACTCTCATGATACTAGGATCTTAGGGGTGGTTTGTTTTGTCTTGTTTTCAAACTCGGTGGCAATCATAGTAACACGTAAAATCTTTCATTTCCAGCTTGCTGCATTTTCATCTGATAACCTGAGTATTAATGGAGGCATAATCTTAAAGAAGGAATGCCATGGCTGTTTTACAGGTGCAAAGAGCCTTTCTTCATTGAACGGGGTAAACCATTCATGTGAAAACCACCAGCTCTTCTGATGAGAATGTTTCTAGGCTTCCTTTACTGTGAGTATAATTTAAAAGTGGTGAATTCCTCTCCCTCCCCGCTTCAGAACGTCTCTGCTCTTTTTCTTTAAAGAAATGGGCATTTCTCTGCTATCAAGTCCACGGACATTTGACATTACTATGTTTAGAAATGTATTTTAAAAAAAATTTTTTAACATTTATTCATTTTTGAGAGACAGAGAGAGACAGAGCACGAGCGGGTGAGGTGCAGAGAGAGAGGGAGACAGAGAATCTGAAGCAGGCCCCAGGCTCTGAGCTGTCAGCACAGAGCCTGATGCGAGGCTCAAACTCAGGGACCGTGAGATCATGACCTGAGCCGAAGTTGGACACTTAACCGACTGAGCCACCCAGGCGCCCCTAGAAATGTATTTTTGAAAAGCTCATTTCCTCCCCTTTCTCTTCCACTTGATTCTTCTACTATTGTATTTTCAGATGCTGAACAATAAATGGAAATCAGCTTTATCTATCTCTAGACTAAATAAACAAAGATAAAAGGGAGGTATAAAAGCTAACAATCCTTTAAGTATAAAACAGGGCAAAAAAAGTCTCTCAAGTAAATCATTTTAAGACTCGCTAGAAATGATACAGTTCAGAAGATAACACATTCTCTCTGTGATGCATGTAAAAGTCAGTCCCTGTTTAAAGATGATTATTCTTTGTATCAGAGAAGTTGAGTGATTTTCCCAAGATGACACAGCTTCTACAGAGGTCACAGAACTGTTACAATCAAGAATCAAGGACATGAGAAATCTCAGGAATAAATACTACCATCCAAGTTACATTAGGACTAATCACGATAAACTAGAGATTGAGAAGAAAAAAATAAACTTTATAAACATTAAGTGACATAAAATGCAGTGTTTGGCATACAGTAAAGGTACCAATATTTACTGAGTGAATTTATTAATATGAAGTTTAAAGAAATGGAAGCATTTGGAATATGCATTGTAATTAAAGTAACAAATTTAACATAAATTATTTCTTTAACATAGTTTTACACTGTGATATGCTCAAGACAGGAATGTCCCTTGCCAGCTATTCCCAAAAATTTTGTAGAAGAAATAAACTGATGCTGAGAGTCCTAGAATATATTTACCGGGGGTGGAGGAGTATACTACCAAGAAAATGCATGACTATGATCCTGTATCTTTTAAAAAATAGAATTTAAATGTGTATACACTGAAATATTAAAATGTTGCACTTGTGTGGCACCTGAGTGGCTCAGTTGGTTGAGCATCCGACTTCGGCTCAGGTCACAATCTCACCGTTCCTGACTTCGAGCCCCACATCAGGCTTGATGCTGCTGTCAGCATGGAGCCCTCTTCAGATGCTCTGTCCTCTCTGTCTTCCCCTCCCCTCCCTTCCCCTCCCCTCCTCTTCTCTTCTCTTCTGTCTCTCTGTCTCTCAAAAATAAATAAAGCAGTAAAAAATAAAATGAAATGTTGCACTTATGCTAAGTTGTGGGCAGTGGGATTATACTAACTTCTAATTTCTTCCTTTTGATTGCTGATATTGCATTTTTAGATTCTCCTACAATGAGCACATATTACCTCAATGTTACCTATTGATTTTTTAACAACTGGTTTGAAGGTGTAGAATTTGAACCCAGACCCTTAGGTCCAAGTTAAATACTACTTTTCACCACTGCCTCCTGGCACTGTACCAAGCTCTCTACATGGTCACCCTTGTTCTTCAGGACAGTCTGTAAAATAGGTACCATCTGTTCCCATTTCACAGGGAGACAGAGAAACGTGAGGCACTCTCTCTCATCTTTGAAAACTTGATTTTTAGTGAGCCAATACAGATGGACGTTTCCAAGCAGGCAGTTTTAACCAATGACACTATGATTCATGGAAAAATAAATACCCCCTCGAGAAAGAGAAAAGGGAGGGAAGGAGGAAAAAGTAAAACGAGCTTGACTATTAAAAGAACAGAACTTAAACCAGAGCGAGGGTCGTGCCATGTGCAGGTGAGGCTTAATAGAATGATATGACTCTCCCACAAATTCTCAACAGAGATTGTGCTTCAGGAAGCAGAGGAGCCCAGCAGAGAGGCTGCTTGAGTATACGGAGGGCGAGAGACTGAAAGCCTGAAATAAACGTGACAAGAATCCTGAGAGCACATCAGGTTGAAGCGATGAATAGCACATCTTTCATTTTGGCTGAGATGCTTTAGGTCTAATTTCTGGTTTTAAGCCTAATAGTTATCCTCACGTATTTGAAGTGATAATAAAGAGAACTGCAATATTTATTTGCCATATGTATCTTAATTTAATTTATGAAAATATTATCAATATGACATTGCCTTGGCAACTTAACATTTTTCACAATGGACATGCATTACCATCATTTCATTTCATTTCCTTCTGCCTTCATAATATTACCTTAGCATTGTCAGAAAGTTCTCAGGATAGTGATGCAAATCAAAGCTTCATTACAAAGCCCAGTGAAATTGCATTATTGCAAGAACATTTCATGAAAAGTAACTACTGTGCATGCTTAGAGCCTGAACTGAAATGATAAAATACAGATTTCATTTATTTTTATAACAAAACCTTATTTTTTAGAAAAAATAACACCTGGTCTTCTAAATCTTCACTCCTCAATTCATTTACTCAGAGGGAAAAGAACTATTTCAGAAGCAGGAGCATAGGCTAGAATATACAGGATATTTCTCATCAGCCACACTGACAATGCACTGAATGATTAAATATTCTCTTCCATAGCTCCCTCCATGAGACAAGAACAAAAGAGCCCTCAGGGCTGAAGACCTAGAGGGGGTAATTTCAAGAAGCAATATAGTGATACCCCAAATTTTAATAAGAATACAGTCACTCTTCCAATACCTCGCTAACATAGCCCATCTCCTGAATTACACTATGAAATTGCCTGAAACTCTCCTTAACTCTGGTTCTGAAATCCAGTCTAAACTCATAAAATGAGAAGGGCTTCTTTATACCTCCCACCCAGCACTCTATTTTGGTAATTCACCTTGACACATACCAAGTGTCTAAAACAATGCAGTTCCCACGCTCGACACCATAGTAGAACCAAAGCAAGCCACATCATGGCCCCTTCATGGAGGCTATGGGGGAAATCCGATGCACATAAATTATTACATTCACGAAAAAAAAAACATTAAAATAGTCAAACTCACAGAAGCAGAGAACAGAATAGTGGTGGCCAGCGGGTAGGGAGAAAAAAATGGGGAATGAATGTTCAATGGGTATAAAATTAAAGTTATAAAGATGAATAAAATTTTCAAGAACACAGTGTCTACAGTTAACACTACTGAATTGTGCACTGAAAAACTTAAGAGTGTAAGATCGCATGTTAAATATTCTCATCACAGAATTAAAAAAATTAAAAAGCAAGAAGACGTAATAAATCTCTTGGGGGTGATGAGTATGTTTATTACCTTGACTGTAGTGACGATATTATACGCGGGATTCATATGTCCACATTCATCAAAACGAACACCTCAAATACATGCAACTTTTTGTATATTAAATACCTCTATAGAGATGAAAGAAACAAACAACAAAATGAATCAATGCATTCCATAAATATGCTACTTTGTGGCAGGCACTATTCTAGGTTCTGAGGTCATAACAAAAGAAAAAAAACAGTAGAGATTCAAGTTCTCTAAGAGTTTACATTATAGACAACAAACAAAATTAACTTGCTTACAATGTTTCAATGTTAGGTGTGGCTAAGTGCCATTGAAAAACAAAGAGCATAGGGGCGCCTGGGTGGCTGAGTTGGTTGAGCGTTCCGCTTGGGTCATGATCTCACGGTCCATGAGTTCGAGCCCCACATTCGACTCTGTGCTGACAGCTCAGAGCCCGGAGTCTGCTTCAGATTCTGTGTCTCCCTCTCCCTCTCCCTCTCTCTCTCTCTCTCTCTCTCTCTCTCTCTACCCCTTCCAGCTCACACTCTCTCTCTCTCAAAAATAAGTGAATATTAAAAAAAAAAAAAAAACAGAGCATAGCGCAGGCAGGGGGCAGACAGCAATTTTAAACAGAGTAGTCAGGACAGACTACTGAAAGTAATTTTTGAGCAAAGGTCTGAAGGAGATGGAGTAGGTAGCTATGTAGATCTTTGGGGGAGTGAAACTGTCAGGGCAAAGCCCCAAGAGGGGAGCATATCAGGCATTTGTATTTAACAGCAAGACCAGTGAAACCCACCAGGAGGTGGGAATCTATAGGAAAGTAGTAGGGCATGAGGTCAGACAAGTAACAAGTACTGAATCACAAAGGCCTTGTAATTCACTGTGGTGGGAAGAGTAAGGACCATCACCAGCCCCAAGACGTCCATGTCCTAATCCCTGGAACCCTTTTAATGTGTGGCATTAGATGGCAAGGAGAAATTAAAGTACCAGATAGAGCTAACACCTCTAATCTGTTGGCCTTAAAACAATAAGATTAACCTGGATTATTTGGGTGGGTCCAAGGGGCCTTTAAATGTGGAAGAGGGAAGGAAAAAGAGTCAGTGACAGAGTGATAAAGCATGAGAGAGACTCAATGGGCCACTGTTGGCTTTGAGGATGAAAAGGGACCAGGAGCCAGGAAATGCAGCTGACATTTATAAGCTGGAAAGGCAAGAAAACAGATTCTCCCCTAGAGCTTCCAGAAAGGAACTCAGTCCTGCCAAACCCTTAATGTTAGCCCAGTAAAATTCTGAAACTATAAAACAATAAATTTGTACTGTTTTAAGCTACCAAATTTGTGGTAATTTCTTACGGCATCAACAGAAAAATAATCTACCCATCGAAAGGAATTTGACTTGAACTTTGTGAAAATAAATAAAGGAAACCTCATTACACTGGACGTAAGAGGCCCTGAAGTGGGAGTTCTCATGCACCTCGAGCCACCAGGAGCAGCAGGCCTTACATTCCCTAACAGGAAGAACCTTACTTTACATGCCTCAGCAGGAGGAAGGAAGAATACCCCCTTGCCCAGCAACAGTCCAGCCAATGAGAAACTGCCACACATAGCCAGTAGGAAGCCGTAACAGCCCCTTTTCCAGCTTTTGCCCCCCATCCCCTGTTCTCCATACTTGCCTGTGGTTTGCCGTAGTTTGCTTGTCCTGGATGGCAATTCTCTGCTATTCCTGAACAAACTCATTTTGCAGGTAAAATAGTTGGCATTTTTTTTTTTTTAAGAAACACAGAGAGAGTTTGTGAACTCAAGCAGGGGAGAGGGGAAGAGATAGAATATCCTAAACAAGTTCCATGCTCAGCGTGGGGCCCGACTTGGGGCTCGATCCCACAACACTGAGATCATGACCTGAGCTGAAATCAAGAGTCGGTGACTCAACCGAATGAGCCACCCAAGTGCTCCGGCTGTTTTTTTTTTTTTTTTTAAAGTCAACAACTTCAGTGAACTGGGGAGCTACTGGATGACTTGGAACAGAGGAGGGATCTGATGTGACCTATATTTTAAAAATTCACTCTTCTTGCAAATTAAGAATGGTCTATGGAACAGCAAGGGTGGAGGCAGGAGAGCAGATGAAAGGTTTTCAGAGGAAGAGAGGATGGACTCTTGAACAAGAGTTGTTGCGGTAGAGGTGGCTGGATGATTGGGATGGAGAAAAGACATTGCTCTGAGATAGGAGGACTCAAGGCTCCCTGAAAAAGGAAGTGCTTGCTTTGAACCTAGAAAGACCAAATGCTTTCCTCCAGGTGAAAATGACAGTGGGAAAGAAAGCTGGATGAGGGTGAGCAGGGGAAATTTTCATATTGAACTGAGAATATTAAGGGCACAGAGCTGGAAAGTTCAGCCTGGGGACCATTCAATGATGTGGTCTGTCTGAAATGTCAGAGCCAGACTATATATATATTTTTAAGGCTGTAGATTTTATTCTTTAAATGTAGTTTACAGTCTGCAAGAGGGCAGGAACAGGACTGCTTGAGAGAAGGCTAGGACTGTTTATGACTTGTTTGGCTGGTAAGCCAGGAATGTACATTTTCACCTTATAAATGCTGTCTAACTCATGACTATTGACAAGCTTTAAGGGAATTGATGGGCATTTGGGTTTTTGAATTACTCACATGAGTAATATGAATGTTTGTAGTAACTACTTATACTAGGGGTTGCAGTAAATATATTTTTATTCAGGGAGACTTTCTTGATATTTCTTGGGGAATCTGATCTATAAAGGAGCCCAATTAAATTTTAATATATTTCCAATTGTCTCTTTCTCCATTCAATTCTATATAGAGATATTAGGGGAGAGTGTCTTCCTAGTTTAGTCCTCAAAACTAAAAAGCTTCTCACATCTTGGGCCATTCTCGATTATTTTAACACTGTCCACATCAGCCTACAACCATCTTCAAGCAATGTAAGTCTTGGGTGGTATTATACAACCTTACGGGGCTTGTCCTGCATTGAGTTTCTTCCTAATACAGGGGAGGAATGCATTAGCTCACTGACATTTTCACTGATGAGTTCTGACCAATGGGAGAAGAGCTGAAGCAATACGTGCCACTTCTTAATCAGTTTTCAAATGCCTGTGTGAGATTCCCCAGAGCTCTCCCCACTGATGCACCAAACAGGATGGCCAGGCATTCCAGACAGTAGCACTACATACGATGGTGCCTGGCCCTCGGGATCACTGCGTGACTCCATGGAGACTGTTGCACTAGAGAACCACTCAGACCTGCCGTGGACTTTGTGTGGAAATGAACTATTGTATTGAGCCACCAAGACATGTGGTTTAGCCTATTCAGACCCTGATAACTGTAAATCAACAACTAAAAAAATTTAACACAGAATCAGTATTGCTGGGATTTGATCCCACAGTCATAAGTACTAGATAGGCTTCCAGGCAAGCATTTAAATATCACCGTAAAAATCACACACTGTAAATCACACACTTATGTCTATAGGACCAAAACCAAAACAACACCTTTTAGAAGAAACCTCTAACATCCCTAACACTGTGTACAGTGACTCGGGATAAAATTTATAGTGACGGTATCATACGAAGATTGAAGTTCAAGTAGCTCAAACAATTTGGATGGAAGTAAGGACGCTGCATTGAGGAAACCAGTGTAAAAGACAAAAACAAAGTTCCTATAATAGCAAGATTTTAATATCACTAATAAATTTTACAGATGCAATCATAAAAATGTATGTTTAATTCAGTTAATAAATAAACTAAAGTAGACGTTTGGCTATTTTACCCATTTTGTTAAAAGTTTTCATATCCTCACTGGGAAAATGGGGGTCATCTTGTATTTGACTGTGCCATATATTCAGGTATATATGGTATATAATATAACAAACATGAACTTTCTAGGGATATCTAATAAAAACCAAAATGAGGAAGAAAATGTTACTTCTCTAACATGAACTACCAGCAGAAACCTTATCTAGTCTCCCAACCACCATAGGCACTCAAAAAATATCAGCAACAGGTTTTATAGGGGACACCTGAGCAGGCTCACTCAGCATAAAACACAAGGCGACGGCCGCACTGAAAACATAATTTAACAAGCCTAACGGAGCAAATCAAGCTGTGTAGCGCTGGTCCTGTTAGGATGGGAAAGGACTTAATGTTGTACTGTCCAGAACTTCTCTATCATATGGCATCTGCTCCGGACAGTGATTTCTATTCCCGTTTCAGTAAAAGCTTCAGTAGCAGAGTGGCCTTCCCTAGTTTACCCCTACAGATGCACAATTTTTCTATAAAGCCAAAAGGAACAAGAGAAAAGAGGAAAGCATCTTTTGACTTTAGTAGCACTTCTATTTCTCATTGACAACCATTCTGCTAACTCCCAGACTGAAAGAACTTGAAATTCATACTGCTCTTGTATCCTATAAGTAAATAGACTCTTTTTCTGAACACTATTCCATGGAGATAAACCTTTAAAGTTTCTGTGGTCCTGAATGCATGGCAAACATTTTCCTTATCACTCTAAAAGTTCAGGTAAATGTATCACGTACCGCTTGCCTCCTAAGAAAGATTGAATTCACTGAAGTAAATTGGGTAGTTCTTGATACCACTTATCTTTATCATCCACAGGACTATTCGTCAACTGAGAGCACTCCAGTTCCAATGGTCTCCTTGTGAATATTATAGCAATTAAGGGCACCACTTTAATGTATAAGGGAAAGGAGAATGATTATCGGTGGGATTGGGACTCTGGAATTAAGTTTAAACATCGCAGGGAAAATGTTCCCATCTCCAGTGGATAGAAAAGATTTGGTGTACTTGGCATTAGGCATTATTATCAGGTAAGATTGAAAAAGAACATGTTCAAAGTTCAAAACTCAATTTTAAATAGTTTCTTTGCACATTCTATAGCAAGTTGCTGAGACTAGTAGAAAATGTTTCATGAATTAATTTCAGGAAGTATGGAACCATGGAGATTCTAAGTAAATGTTTTTTTAAAAAATCATTCTTATGACAGTGTCATATTTTGAAATATACTTCCACTGAACACGGCAACATCCGTCTTTCCTTTCACCTCCTATCCTTCCTTAACTTTTCTAGCATTGAGGTAAATAATGATGGCAGAGATACTAAGCTGTAGAACCATCACATTTTAGGGTTGGAAGGAATCTTGTGGACCATATGGTAACCAAGAATTCTCTGTAGCACGTCCAATCTATGAATGAGATATTTGCCTCTGTATGAAGGAGGACGATATTCCTTTATGTTTCCACTTACGCTCCACATTAGAGCCAAACCTCAAAACTAATCCCATCTCTACCCCGATCAAAAATTTTCCACCAAACTAGTGAGAGTTCAAGAATAGAAATTATAGGACAGCCTCACTCAAGAGCACAGATACAAAAAGTCCTAAAGAGAATATTAATAAATTGAACCTAGCAATACACACACACACACACATACACACACACACACGTAACATTTTAGTCTCAATTTGGAACTTCCCAGGAATGCAAGTTTGATTTAAATTTGAAAAATCAATTAACACAACTCACAATATTAATAGATTAAAGGAGAAAAACATTTAATTATCTCAAAGGATACAGAAAAAAGTGTTTAGTAAAACTTAACATTCATTCACGCCAAAAACTTTCGGTAAACTAGGAATTGAAAAACCTTCCTTAAACTGAAAAAAAATTATTTCACTTATTGTTACACTTTTCTTTCTCACCTTAGTTAAGACCTCCAGGACAGTGTTGAACAGAAGTGACAATAGTAGATGATCTTATCTGTAATCTTAATAAGAACATAAAAAATTCACTCAGCTACTTTTCACCCTTGATTATGATATATAATGTATATGTATACATGTAAATATATAAAATAAAAATTAAAATATTAAATATAAATATATATTTATATTATAAATGTGTTATAAAATGCTTACCTACACAAATAACATAAATCATATAAATATATGCATAAAAATCAAAGTCACATTCATCTAATATATAGAGTATGTAATGTATGTGTACAGCAAAATGACAATCAAGAGTGAACTGTTGAGCAAACTCTTTACGATCATGAATAAAAACAACTGCTATCACCACTTCTACTCAATAATGGAGGTCTTAGCATAGTATGGCAAGAAAGAGTTAATGAATAAAAGAATCTGAAAGGAAGAAATAAAACAATTATTACCCATAAATGACATGATTATGTGAAATCCCTAAAAGAAACTCTAGTTAAATTCTAAGGTTCACAGAAGTCTCTATAAAGGACATTTTCTGGCTTTAAAAAAAAACCGTCAATTGAATTATGTGTTCCAGCAACAAAAACAAACAAAATACTTAATAATATTCTTTGTAATTGCTTCAAAAATACCACATATTTAGAAATAAATCCAAAGAGTCACAAAAACGTTATGAAAAGATCATCAACCTTTACTGAAGGGCAGTCAAGATATAAATAAATGGAAATACAGCATTATCACTGATCTAAAGAATCAGCTTTGTGACAATGTCATCTCTCCTCAAACTCATCTATATATTAAATTCAATCTCAAACAAAATGCCATCAGTTTTATTTTTGAAATGTGACAGGCCATTCTAAAATTGAAGTGGAAGAACAAAGGACCAAGAACAGTCCCACCACTCTTGAAGGAGATGAACAACATGGGAGACCTGCCTTGACAGATATCATGAGATATTATGAAGGTACAGTAATTAAGCATGCATAGTATTAGAATAGGGATAGATAGGATGACAAATGAAACAGTTTAGAGTATTCAAAAACAGATAACAATATAACAGATATACAGATAACAAGGAAATTTGAATTTTGACAGAACCAGCTGGGCAGAAAAGACAGACTTTATAATAGTGTCTGGTGGTGCCTGGGTGGCTCAGTTGGTTAAGTGTCCAATTTCAGCTCAGGTCATGATCTCACAGCTCATGAGTTCGAGCCCCGTGTCAGGTTCTGTGCTGACGGCTCAGAGCTTGGAGCCTGCTTCAAATTCTGTGTCTCCCTATCTCTGCCTCTTCCTTTCTCTCTCTCTCTCTCTCTCTCTCTCTCTCTCTCTGTCTCTCTAAGACAAACATTAAAAAATTTTATAATAAATATTGTCTGACAACTGCTCACCTGAATGGGAGCAAAGTTATACCCCTATCTCAAACCATATGCAAGACAATTTAAGCCAAGTAAAATAAAATTTTAAACAGACAAAATTATAAACCTTTTACACAACAAAATAGAAGAATCTCCCTATAACCTTTGGGTAGGGTCAGATTTCTTATATAAGATACAAATTATTCAAACATAAAAAAAAAGATTGATAAAATTGCCTGTTAAAATCAAGAAATGAAGACAGATTTGAAAAAACAAATCAAGTGAAAGAAGATATTTCTATTTACATAATTTCTGTAAATTATTAGTATTCTGAATTTGTAAAGGGATTCCTATAAATCAAAAAAATAAAAATAAAAATAAAAACACAACAGAAAAATGGGCAAAAGCCTTGAATAGGAAAACAGAAATATCACAAAAGAGAACATCTGAATAGTCGACAATCATATTAAAGTACCCTTAAACTCAACTATAATTAAATATTTCATACCCATAAAGTTGGAAAATTTTAAAAAATTGGCAATATTAAGTTTTGCTATGTGTAACATTTGGAATTTTTCACATTTAGTGTTAGAGAAAAAATTGGTTAAAATGCTATGTGAAATAATTTGTCATTATTTAATATTGGAAAAGTGGCATGCTCTACGAATGAACATTTTTATTCCTAGGTGTATTTCCTAGATGAAACTCTTACAGTGCTCCTCAGAATATATCAAGAAGGATTATAGTCATGGTGCATGTAAATACATTGAAATAACACCACTGTTCCTTAACAGAAAAAATTGGACAACTATACAACAGCGAAAAGCAATGGATAACAGGTACATGTAGCAGAATGCACGCTTCTCGGGAAAAACATTAAGAAAAAGCAACTTACAGATGGATTTTTATAGTACAGTTCCATTTATGAAGTTAAAAATCATATAAAACTAAATATAATCCTTAGGTATATAAAAATAGTGGCCAAATTATGAAGAGAAGCAAAGGAATGATTATTTGAGATAAAAATGAAATAAATGGGATCAGCAAGGGGTACATAGGGGCTTTAAAGATAATGGTAAATGCCTTTCTTCAAATGAGGTATTAGGTACAGGAGTGTTCATTGCATTGTTACTCTTCATTCCCAACAGAGAGTTTTTAAAAAGTCTCTTATCTTCTCCAGACTTGATAAACAAAGTATCTTTCAATGATTTTTGGGATAGTACCTGGCTTCTTACCTTGGCTATCTGGGCCCTTCCAGACCTGGCCTCCTCCTAATTTCCAGACATCTTCCTCCATACTTCTCCCCGCGTCATTACATTCCCTATGACACTCATACTCCACATTTTTCATTTCCTTGAACATACAGTGCCATACACTTTGTCTGAAATATTCCTAGCTTAGTCAATGCCTCACTTCTGTGAGAACCCTTCCTAAAATCTCCCCTCCCCAGCTCTTCTTTCCTAAAGGGAATCCTTCCTTAAAGGAATCTATGTTGAATCGTCACAGTAGCCTATGTTCACTTTATTATATTTTAATCCATTATCACTACTATTTTGTTTGTGTCTGCATGTAATAGGTTGTTTGGGTGGTTTTCCCATTGTTAGAATCTACGATGTAACCCAATGTCTGGAACATAGGTGACACTTGATAAATATTCCCTGATGAATAAATGAATAGATGAATTAATTCCATGTTGCAGAAGGTCATGTTTTTTCCATTACTGGATAGATCTAACGGTTAAAAAAATTATTTGTCATATTGAATCTGCCCGTCTCCCTGAAACTTCACCTATTAACCCCACTTATGCTTGAACTACATCATCACAGCTAGATACATGACAGGTGACTGAAACCGGTAGGAGAAAGAGCTGCAGATGAAGAGTTAAGAGAGTTAGATTCTGGAAGAGAGACGTCTACTTTCGTGACCTCTTCCAGCCATACTTTCTTCCTATGTGGTAAGATGGAATACCATATTTTATGTTATTTCACAGTATCACAAGATCATACATATGCGGACATTAATCCTGCTATTAAAAGCAATCATCAGGTAATTTGGTTTCAGAATCAAATCTTCTTTTTAATGTTTATTTATTTATTTTGAGAGAAAGAGGGAGAGAGAGGGAGGGAGAGAGAGAGAGAGAAGGGGAGGAGCAGAGAGAGGGAGAGAATCCCAAGGAGGCTCTGCACTGCCAGTCCAGAGCTCAATGCAGTGCACAAACCCATGAACTGTATGAGATCATGACCTAAGCCAAAAACAAGAGAGAGAGACGCTTAACCAACTGAGGCACCCAGTCCCCCCTCAAAATCAAATCTTCCTTTAACAGTCATCCTATAACAAGAACACATCTTTCTAGAAATTTCTGATTCCTCTTTTATTTTTACTTAGTGAGAACTAAGTAAGTTCAGGAGTATGATATGGGGAACAATCTCCAACTCTGAAATTTCTAACAAAGTTCTTTCCTTGTCGTGTCATGTATAGTCATTTAGTTCACAATTTATTTTTTCCCCCTGAGAACATGAGGGCCCTCTTTGTCTTCATACAGGGCTCTGACAGAGCCAAAAGCCAAACTTCAGCTAGTAACATGGTATGGCTTGTCATGCATGAAGTTCTAATCTAAGGTCACCTCTTGCTTGGCCAGAGGTTTTGTCCCCTTTGAACCTTTTGATCAGTCCATGTCTCTCTCTCTCTCTCTCTCTCTCTCTCTCTCCCCACAACTTATCCAGAGACCTTTTCCTTCATGTTTTCTTCCTCCTTACAGGAGACTGTAACCCTCACTGGACTCTAGATGTTACTCCCTTACCTTTTATCTATCATCTATCTATCTATCTAGCCAGGTTTTCTCCTGACCACCTCTATCCCCGAACCCTATTTTTCCTCTCTATTTCAAAAATTCTTTTCCTTTCTAGTCTTTTAAATGTCACTTTGGGGATTCTGCTTGTCGGCTGGATTAACACAGGGACAAATCCATGAACTTTGCCAAAAGAAGCTAATGGAATGAAGGCATCTCCCTATACTGGGATCACAGATAATATTTCTAACATTTTCTGGCATGTGGTTAACATTCTTGTTGAATGAAAACCAGTGAAACAGGATTAAGATCCCAATTTGAAAAGACTGAATGAAAAGGCCTCAGTCTTGGGGCACTGAAAAACAGCAATACTAAAGAAAAAAGATGAAAATAAAATTAGAGGTTAATTTATTTAATTTGCTCATGCATTCATTCGGTAAATATTCACTGACTAACCACTACACACCGGACATTTTTCTGGGGGTTAAAAATACAACAGTGAAAAAAACATACAATGTTCATGTCCCTTCTAGAAAGAGGGGAAGACAAACAGATGAACAGCGTGTGTCACCTTTATAATCTGTGCCCCAAAATTGTAGAAAAACTTTTCTCTGACAAAGGTAACACTATAAAAAAATATTCTTGATGAAAGTATGTATTTTATCAATCACCAAGCATCCTATTCTGGTGATATGCTCAGAATTCAAGGGAAAGTATCTTCCAAAATGATTTTATTCCCACAGGAAATATCTGTCTTCTGAATTTCCATGTCACCCCAGGGCCACATTTCAAAAACACGTTTATTTGCAAATTAATTGCCTTCATCTTATTAGTAAATGCTTTTATTTTTTTTTTTGTTGTTTTGTTTTGGATATTTCAACTGGGTATTTCATAATCCATACTTCTTCAAAGTCAAGTTGCTCTCCTGCTGTATGGAAAGGTACCTTTGGCAGTTGTGTTAACTCTTATAATAGGACACTGGAGTGCCATTTAATATACCAAACTAGTACTATTTAGCAACCCTACAACAGAGTCCCTTATACATCTGGGAAATTTGATTCAGCACCTGTACTATTGTTTCAGAATTCCTCCCCAAAGGACATATTTTTTCCAGGTAATGAAAAATACCTTGAAAAGAGAGAGAGCTTTCAAATTTTGAGGAACTGCACTGAGGGAGATATGCAACAAATGGCTGTTGAAAATCTCATCACTTGAGTTAAAATTTTGCTCCTGCATTTTATGGCAGGAAGTAAAAGGTTGGCAGAGACATGGGAGAATGCTGTCCATCAAGTGTCTGTCAAATTATCCACTGAAAAGGTCATTGCAATGACAATTATTCTTCTAGTTGCTATCATATTAGGAATTTTTGTCTGAGATTTTTTTTAACTCCACAGAACAGACTAGGAAACACTGAACAATCCCCATCTATGAAATCTAAAAGTCACTTTAGAGTGTTAATAAGAAGACCTAATAATATTAACTGCATATTTTAGAAATGCAAACTTGCTAAAGGGAAAGGTAATTGCAGGATGATTTCCTCTTACTCAGAGATAGCGATCTGAGACCCACAAACAAGAAGGCTCATTATTCAAGAGGTTGTCATACTAGTCTTTACATCTAGATTTAAGAACTCAAAGAAAGGTTATCACAGTTCATACTAGGTAAAGCAATGATTATTACAAGTTAATAACTGCCAATGCTGAAATAAATCACGGTTTAGGACTGATCTGTGATATTCATAACACTTCATAGTTCCATAGACATGTTTTAAAGAACAATGACTCAGGAGCTTCTTTTGAGACTGTTATTCTCTTTGTACTTTTGCTGACTTACACACCTGTATTCTCCAAGGTTTCCTTTTAGTCAGCAGTGGCATCCGGTAGGGCTTAGTGAAGTAAAGGAATCCAGTTAACACTTGATTTGCTGACAGAGGCCACTATCAAAGTCAGCAAAAGACGCAACGGGTCTGCTACATCCATGAAGGTCTCTAGCACATGGACCCAGTTAAGCTCTTTTCAATATAACTCCCCTGCTTCCCTCCTCATACCTTTGTCTATTGCCCATATACCTCCCAAACTCTTCCCAGATCTTCTCCCCAAATGAAGCCAGCTTGGTACATGAGGATCCCTCACTTGTTTCTACTTTCTTCAAAGGGCTTTTTACATTTAACCACACTGACATGAGACAGGGCCCCTACTCCTTGGGGAAGATGCTCAGTGTTAGGAACACCCCTTGTCCATTTGGTCAAAATCTAGAATGTTCATGGCAAGAATGCAAACATTGTGCAATTTTCTCCTCTTTGTTTTTCTGTGCAATCTTAGTGATTGTACATGCTCCTTTGTTCTCAGTGACTTCACATATTCTATTTAAATTAATCAATTATGAAACCTTTCCTTCCAATTCAAAAAATTCTTTCTCCTGATATCAATAGTGTCTGCTCAACCACTTAAGCATTTGGTCTTGGTACTGAGGTACATAGAGGATCATTAGGAGTTAATTAATTTTGCTGTATGGGCTTTAATGGTTGTCAAAGAAAGCAAAGTCAAGAAAGATGGTGAGAGGGACAGAAGAGAGAAGAGGGAATACAAGAAGTTGGAAGGAAAGAGGGGGGAAAAGGAAAGTAAGGTTTGAAAAAGAGAGAGAAGGAGAAAGGGAGAAGAGGGAGGGAGGGAGACTAAAGCAGAGAGTCCTTACTCTGGAAGCTTATGATAGTACCATTATTTTGGGGACTATGCCTACAACTCTTATTAGTTGTACCACATACCATACAGTAGAGAAGACTGTGTTAGTATTGAAGCTGTATAGGGTTGTCTGCTTGAACACAGTGAATTAGGACACCTTGAAGTCCTCTGAGGTGAGGTGGAGGCGGGACAAAGGTGGAAGTAACTCTTTCCCTTGATGATTAGTCCATGCTTCCTTTATACTGTCCTTGTCAGATGTAAGCTCAGTAGTTGCACAAGGCTTTCACTTGATGGTACTGCATCATTAAACCCATATTTAACTGCCTGAGTGGGTGGAATGGGGGCTCACAGTCTGACACATGCAATGTAGAAATAACCCTTCTCTTTCTAACCACAACATCTAAGTTGTCGAACAACAGAAAGCCCTTCTTCTAAATCACAGGCCCACTTCATTTCCTGCTACTGGATTAAATACTCCCCAGAAAAATGACAACTCACACATCCAATACCATCATCTTTAGGCTTATTTGTTACACAGTTTATTATAGATATTAATGTTACTCATATGAAATACAGAAAGGGAATTTCTACTTCTCCTAAGGGCCATCGCTATCACTGATCTACATTTAAAACTCCATGAAATCATATTGCCAAATCTTCCCTGGAGTATTACCTAATTTTGATTCCATTCCATCCTCAACATGAAACAACAATTTCAGTGATAAAGTAGTTGCATTTTTACATCCAAACATATGAAAACTACTTTAATTATTCTCAACTGACTAATGAACAGATTGAAAAATCTAGACTATTATTAATACAGTTTAACAAAGATCTATTAATACTTGTCAAATAATGCAAGTTGAGATCTTTTTAAAAAGAAGTGTTTCTTATTACGTTGTTAATTTGGCGAGTATCCTGTAAAGATAATGAAATTTTTTCTCAGATCTCAAAAAATTTTTTTTAGTAATTATGATGTAGATGCTTTATAGATAATAAAAACACCTGAGTATTTTCTCAACACATGCTGAATTGGCCCCTCTAACTTATCAACTATATTTATTAGTTAAAGTTAATATCAGATTTTGTCTTTCATTTTTACTTTCTTTAAAGAGAACTCTCTCCTCCTCCATCCTTCATTTTCCCCTCATCCACACAACACACCTACACAAAGACACATTTCATGAGTTTCAATCCACAATACATATTCTGTTGGTGAGAACCACAGTACAGAGTTAGCAAATATATTTGCTCAAGATTTAAGAATAGCCACATTATTTCAAAATGTAACTACCAAACAGGGAAATTCTTATATGCTGTCTAAAATCATCAAACCCAACCGCCAGCTGGATGACCAAAACAACCTTGTTCCAACAGCGTTTCTCAGTATCAACACTTTGGGCTTTCAGCTACTGTGCTGTGAAACTCCAGGACAACTTCCTGGAAAATACTCAAGCTGCTCTCTTCTTGCCCCCAATCAGGTGCAAAACGGAGGCAATTATCCAGATAATCCAAGCAAAACAAGACAAAAAACACCCCAATTATGTGCATACCTTAGGTGAACTAATTTTAGTTGTTCTAGATTTAGATAATTCATCCTTTTAGACATAGACAATTTAAAATTCTCTCAAGTACAAACCAACAAACAGACAAGCCCTACAGGGTATATTATGATTTATAAGCCTGATTAATTTTCATTAGAAACAATGACTAATTCCTTTTTAGGCCTATACTGATTTAAACCCTATGTAAATATACACAGTCTTTTAATACTAAATTGTTATACATCATCTTCAGGCAATGATGTAGTTCTTTACTCATCTCAAAAGGTTTAATTAGAAAACACTTTTTTATTGTTTTGCCAAACACCTAATTAAAATCTTCATGTTTGACCTTAAAGACTGTGAGAAAGTGAGTTGGTATTGGTGGAAAATATGACCCAGCACTTCCTGGTAGAGAAAAACAATGGCAGCTAAAACATGGTGCCAAGCCCCTGAACTGGTATGCTAAACTTAGGGTGGACTTTGTGGTACTCTGTAGCTGTTCTCAGAGCTGACCACAGGTACGTCCATTCCTGAGCCTCCCAGCTTGGTCTGCGAGGTGGAGAAAAGAGTGAGCAGTTCCTCCAAGCAGCTGACAGGTATGGCATAAGCAATCGCTTATCAATAATAAATACTTAATGTTGCAAATGACTTATCTTCAAAAAAAAATTAGAGGGGTTTCAAACTTCTCTAATGATGTCTCTCACATTCTTTACCTACTACTGGTGTCCTCATGTGCCCCTCAACTGAAATCTTATTTAAAAGCAATTAATACCATCATAATAATTCAAACCATGCAGAATGAAATAAAAAATAAAATGCTCCTTGCCTTACTCCCTTACACTATCAGGCTCAACTTCCCAGATGTGATTCTTTTATGATATTTCTATACTTGACTCTTTGGTGGCTAACTGCACATGTGCATTCGTGTATGCATGTGTAGGTGTGTTTCCATGTAGCATCATTTGGTTCCTTGCTCTGAAGGATGAGGCATTTTCTTCATTTGCAATTCCCCCCCCTTTCTCCTTTTATGACTCCTCTTCCCCTCTCACTTCCTTCCAATTTTGGCCTAAATGCTACTCTGTTTAACATTGGACTCTCATTCTCACATGAAGACACTCCCATTCTCCAAAACTCCTATCACTTTCTAACATACTGCATAAATAACTCACTTATGTTTATTGTTTGTCTCCCTCTAGTACTCTGTAAACTACATGAGAGCAGGAAGTTTCATTGTTGTTTACAGTTATATTCTGAGCACCTATAAAAATGCCTGGCATACAGTTAAGCATTCAATAAGTATGAATAAATGAATGAATTTTAGATTAACCATCATTTTATTTTTTTAAATACCTACACTTGCTTGACCCAGATGGTCCAGCCTATATCTCTCACCACCCTACTGTGGAAGACAAAGATATTAACATGAATACACACTCTATTTTGTGTGTCTTTCAAGATGTTTTTTTGTTGCAACAGCTAGTTCAATCTCGTAGTTGCAAAGTATTCTGTTGTACAAATATTCCACAACCTATTTACCATTTTATCATTAATGGACACTTGAGTTGTTTTCAATTAGGGACTAAGAAGAACAGGGATGCTGTGTGGTACCTTTTAGCAAACATGTATACTCTTTGCAGAGAACTACCTAGTTTAACTAAAACTGAAATGGCAGAGTGATAGAGGATGTGGAGTGTATGAGAGTTCAGTTACTCGCCAACACCTGGTATTGTCTTTTTGTTTTAGTAATTTATGGATTAGTAGTGATCTTATGTTGAAAAAAATTTAACCCAACTTTTTATTTTAGACTCTAAATTATAAAACATTGAAAAGATAGTACAGAGTATCCAGTTTTTCCTATGTTAACATCTTACATAACTTTGGTACATATGTCAAAACTAATGAGTTACAGACACAGGATTATTAACTAAGCTACAGGCTTCATTTGGGTTTCCTCAGGTTTCTCACTAATGTCCTTTTCTGTTCCAGGATCAATCCAGAATACCACAATGTAATTACTCATCAAATCTCCTCTGGTCTGTGACAGTTTCTCAGCTTTTCCTTGTTGTTCATGACCTTGGCAGTCACAAAGATGGCTGGTCAGACATTTTGTGGAATACCCTCAATTTGGGTTCATCTAATGTTTTTCTCAAGATTAACCTGGGGTTATAAATTTGGGGGAAGAACACCACTGAGGTGAAATGCTCCGCTGATCACATCATAGGTGCCAGCTGATTTCTCCCTGGTGATGGTAATCTTGATCAACTAGATCAGGTAGAAGTGGCCAGGTTTCAGCACTGTACACTTATTACTTCCTTTTCTCTACAGCCTACACTTTGAAGTGAGGCATCAAGCTCACTTCACACTTAAGGGGTAAGGAATATGTATGTATATTATTTGGAACTCTTGTCTAAGGAAAATTTGTCCCTCACCACCACCACTACCACCTTTATTTATTTACTCAACAAATCATTTATTTATATCAGTATGAACAAATGTATGTTTACTTTATATTTTCAGCTATAAACCAATACTGCATTATTTTGCTGCCAATTTTGCAATATCATTTTAATGTGTCTTCCCTGAAGATTAATGAAATTGAAACTTCTTGTATGTATTTACTGACCATTCAACTATATATATTATATGAAATGCCTTGTTAGAGTTCGTTTCTATTTTTCCTGAGTTGTCTGCTTTTCTCTTAATGTCTGGGAGTTTTTATATACTTTGGGCATGGTCCTTTGTCAGATACACGTACTACAAATGTCTTCTCAGAGTTTATAACTTTTTTTCACTTTTTTAATGGTATGATTTAATGGACAGAAGTTCTTTAACACAATCTAGTTCATCAAAAGTTTTCTATGGCTAGCACTTTTAGTAATTAAAAATAAGCCTAACTCTAAAGGAATGCATATATCCCCCATGTTGTCTTCAGAGTTTGTTTGTAGATCTAAATATAAAGGAATGGCAAAAACAATCTGTCCTGCACCGATTTTTGTAGAAGGTGTGAGGTAGGGGTTAAGATGATTATTTTTTTTCCATATAGATATTGAATTGATTCAGCATCATCTCTTTCCCAGTGCACAATGTCAAATCTGACATCAAACAAATAACTGTCTGAAAGGGTCTGTTTCTACCAATTTCTCTCCTATGCCATTCATCTTTTCTTGTGCCAAAACCACAATGAATCGATTTCTATAACTTTATAAATCTTGGTATCTGGTAAGGTTGCTTCTCCAGATTGTTTGTTCTTCTCTACGGCTGTCCTGTCGATTCTATTCTAGCATCATTTCTTGAGTTGTCCTCTTAGATGTCTGTTGAGAGGTGGTAGCCCACTTGTATCTCTGTACGAAGTACTCAGTTGCTTAAGAATAACATGTAGCTTCAGTTGTTTTAAAGCATGTTCACTGACAGCTCTCACTTTAACAGGCCCGAACAGTAAAGCAGGCCGTCAGGCTGTCCACCTCCACCCCAGCCCATCCCTCAATGCCAAAGAGAAAGACTTTACTCTAGGGCAGCCTATTAATCTGAGCCATCTATTAATCTGATTCTATTTACCTTCCATTTTCGGTGGTCTTATTAATATGTTCCCCTCCCTTTATTTTTACTTACAACTGTCATTTCTGTGAATGTTTGGGAAGGAGAAGACACAAAGAAGTATATTTAACCTACTTTTTGGCAACTGCAAGCTGATGTGCTTTACTGCTTTAGTTATAAAGGTGGTGGAACTATATTAAGACAGGTATGTTTCATAAAGGTAGGTACTAGATTTCAGTGCATGGTATATATAAATATCACCCATGTTATGTCTCAATTTAAAAAAATAAAAAGAATGAGAACTATGGTACTGAATTGTGAACACCTTGTGAAAAAAAAGTATATTTTAATTTCTACTTGATTTCTATATTCAAATAGAAATAGAGCTTAATAGATAAGCTCTATACCAAGCATATAATCAACTGTTATTTTAAAGCATTTTTAATCTATACCAGCATCTCAATAGAAAAAGAAAGTCATCTCAGAGACACAGACTAGATATTTGTGCTGATTGATCTCCATGTCGCTATTCAGAGCCACTTCCCAGTCTTCTAAGCCCTGTCCTGGTTGCCAAGAGGCTGACTTCCATTCAGTAACTCAGTCCACCACCCTGGCCAGTTTCCCTCTTGCTGCCTGTTGGGTTTGACCATTAGGAAGGACGAGCCGGAGATCAGAGAGTAGGAGGAGATATATATTAGGATGTTTGTTACTTACTGTGTCCCCTCTCTGCCAGCTCCATCTTTGAAAGTGGCTGCACTGGATGACCTTTGATCATAGGTTCTGATCCTCTAAGGACCTCTCTTCCACATCTGCAGCTCTCACCAGATTCGTAGGAATTTTCTCCCTTTGCCACCGTCAGGCTTTAGCTGAAAGGGCTCTCCAATCTTTTCAGGACTTGAGTGCCTCACTTTCATGAATAATCTCATTATGAAATTGTCTTCAAATATACCTTTGAACATGCCATCTGTTTCTTGTTGGCACCCTGACTGATACAGTGATCTAGGTCAGCTAGATTGAGTGAAAAATTACAAATAAATTCTCACTCCCTCGTGTAAAGGTACTGGCGAGTATAAACAGTATGCACTTACCAACTGTAAAAGAAAATGTTTATGAAAAATCAGGGTGAGGACATGAAAGTAAATACCTGAGTTAAGATAAAAAGAATCAAAGCAATTACCCTTCTACAAATCTCTAAAAACAAGTACAGAGGTATTATTTTAAAACTTTGCAGCAATTACACGATTTTGATTAATGTTCCTGAGTATTGTTTTAGCTTCAATAAATCATTTTAATGTTTATCTTCTAAACCTGAAGAGAGGAAAACAAATTTAATTTTATGGCTTAGGAGAAGGTATAAAATGACCAGAATCTACATTTATGAGAAAGACAGAATATGGTGTCATGGGTGGAAAGTGGGAAAAAGAGACAACAAAAAACCAGACCAAAATATTAATTACATAAACACAAGATTTTATAATTTTCTCCAAATGATCAAAAATAAAGTTAATGATAAAATAGTGACTTACCACTTATTACATGGCAGGCACTACTGTGATTTATATATATATAAATTATTTTGATGCCCACAACAACTCTCTCTCTCTCTCTACACACACACACACACACGTATACATATATACACACACACATATACACACGTATATATGTAATGTATGCTGTATATATATAATGGGTAATATATACATAGAGAGATGGAGATTTTATAGAAGAAATTGAGACATAGTGAGGTTAAATAACTTGTCTAAGATCATCTAGTTTGTAAAGTGCAGAGCCATATTTGACTATGCTTGTACTCTTAATTTCTATGCTACACTTTGGTAAATATATTTACATATTATATCATCTATATTATACCCCACCCCTTTTGGCAATAACATGTTGCATACTTGTTCATTAAGATACTAGAGAAGAAAGACAATATCAAACATATTCAGGTTACATTTTGGGTACTAAGAAGAGAGACGAGTTTTAAGAGGACATGAATTATAGACAAGAATTTTGCCTAGCCTCACATAAGTTTTCAGCTTGTAAAGACAGAACATTATCACATCAAATTCATGACAACTACCAACCAAATGCCAAACATTATTTTTAAAAACAGGGCAAAAAGATAGTCAAGGAAGGTCTTTTAAAGAAAATTACTTTTTGACTAAGTTTTTGAAGAAGGTGATGGTTGGCCTGAAAAGGAGAAAACACACAAAATTCTTTCTCTAAAATTCTCTAAGGAAATTTTTCAAGATGCCCAAGATGCTCCTTAATACAACTTGCAATGTAGGTGAATTCACATATAGGACAATCATGTTTAGACAGTTTGGACATTTAACTAGAACATGGTGTTTTGAGTAAGAACAGCGAGACTGAAAATAGAACTTGACTTCCCTATATCATATAAATAAATCAGGCTGAGGTATAGCCTATAGATTTGGAGAAGAAAAGATCAGAAGTCCAGCCATAGGCATCCTGCCAGAAATTTAGATGGTACTCAGTAAAAAGGAAGCAAGGAGTGGATCACTGACATCTACCTCCTGTCTAGGGCACAATTAATTCTTCTGAACAGTGCTTTTACTGAACTCACCAGGGTAGAAGTCTGGTCTTCAACTTTACTATCTAGAGTTAAAAGAATACATTTGACTGGAGTGTCAATGGGAAGAAGGATGGTTAGATAGATGGATAAATATTCATTCATCAACCCAGTAGGTCTTTGGAAACCTTCCTTGGGCAGTACAGGACATTGTTAGTGGTAATGGTAAGACTTGGGATCCTACTTGTTTCTGGTCACGTAATAAGAGATAAAACTAACAGTGCCCAAAATTGTAAATGAACATTATAGAATCACAAATAGACTACAAACTTATAGTTTTATTATTTCTAGTATCTCTCTGTCAAACAAAAACCCAAATAAAAGACAATTAACTAAGCTTTGGGGAGACATCGCACATGACTAATGGCACACAATTAAGTTTTTTGTGCACATCTAAATCTACTTATGACGTAAGACCTTTTCTAACTATGAGGTTTTATAATTGTATGCTCTGCGTTATTATAACAAGAGTTGTAAATTATAAAAATGGAAACCTAACCAAGTTAGGAGATTCACCCAGTAATTTATTTTAAGTCAACTAGATTGCAAGCTGCTTGGGAATGAGTTCATGGCTTGTGCTATTTTATATTCCTCTGGTAGCCTAGCATAATACTTCTCATCTATTGAGCCAGCAATAAATAATTATTGATTACCTGAAGTCAGTGACGGGCACACCACCATCTTCTATAGCAATGACATCAGATATACTGATTTCCACAGCCACGTTCTTAAGCCCAATCATGGAAAAGAGCAGATGTTAGCTGTGCAAAGACTAAGTTCTCTGCCATGAGGGCAGTTGATTGTAGCACCCAACTAAAGTCTTGAGGTCAAAGGACATTATTCCTGAACTGTGACTAAAATACAAAGTTTGCCTCATGCTTTCAGGTCTCTGGGGCAGAAAGTCTATTTGTTTTAAAAACACAAGGAGAGTTTAATTGATCATCACAGTTCCATAGAGCCAGATGACACAAAGCCTTTCAGCTTCTGCTATCCATGTCATTTTTCAGAACAAACAGCACAAAAATATATAGAAATGCCACTCTTATCGATAGTTTCAAGAAACATGGACAATGAGGTGATGGCTTTTTTTGACCAATATTATCTTAAAACACCAAATACAAGAGCTATGATTTTAAATAGGTTGTGGTTAGGCCAAAAGCTTTCCAACTTACTTTCCTTGATCATGTCATATTCCACACACATGCATTAAGTAATCACAGCTGAGCCTTCTATATAAACAAAAAGAAAATAAGCAAGTTGTACCACATAATTTCCTTTAATTTTACACACAGGAAAAAAAATGAAGGCCCAAATTTCTTCCATCTGTAAAGGAATTTGAAGAGTTTAACAGATCTTATAGTTATACAGAGCACTGACCAGAATTTTTCTGGTAGTTTTTGAGGGTTACCTGTATTTTCTGATAGCTATTAAGATTTTCCCATTAAGTCCACGAATAAACAGAATGAGCACCATTTTCTGTGCACCATACAATAGATGCATTGTTTCAATGACAAATTGACAGACAATGGTGGTGATATCTGGGAAGTTGTCTTCTTTTATCTGTTAAACATTTTAAGAAGGGTAAACACAAGAGAGATAGCTTTTCATATGGCAATTGCTAAGCAAAAGCTGTCACCTTTCCTTATCACCTTGGGATGTGTGAATGAAGAGATCAAGCTGCTTCAGTATGTCTTAACTTTCACTTAGCCATGTCAAGACCTTAGTAAAATTTCAAAATGGGTATAGAGCAAGGAACTAACCAAATGTGTGTATATTGGGTCATAATTCATCATACAGCTTTATCAGATAAAGCAAATGAGAAAATCCTGGGTCAGTCATAAAAGCGTGTCCAACTCTGAGTGACTTGTCCATAAGATGGATCTTCTGTGAATAATTAAATTAGTGGATTTTCTTCCCCTCCCCTTTCTGACCAGATGGGCAGATGGGCAGAAAGGGGAGGAAAAGAAAATCTTGTGTGCAGGCATCAACATACACACACATATATACCCATGTGTGCGCACGTGCACCCCCCCCCCCGCTAACTACCAAAGGCTAAACCTTATATTTAAGTTGTTCCTGTAAATGCGGCCTTACCATATACTGAATTGTTAGCAAGATTCTTGAATTTCACATTGCAAAAGTAAATCAGCATAATTATCATAAATAATTTGTTTATGTGTGATTAGAAATTTATGAGACATGTAATCAGTGGTTACAAAGACTTATATATTTAAAAATCTGAGTCATATTAAGAATGTTTAATATAGATAAGTAATTTCAAAGCATTTTGAAACAGACATGCGAAACCCGGCAAGGCTCTGAAAAGTAGCACCTCTATCTAGAGAATGGAAGGCCATTCTGCCTGGTCCTATTTAGCTTTCCCAGAGCATCAGCACAGAAAAGAGGTGTGGGTAACGGGTCACAAGAAAGGAATATGGGGTTTGTAATGATTGGTGAGACGGGAGGAAGAAGAGACTGTGTGTGTGTGGGGGGGTTCCCTTTCTTTTGTTAAAAAGACAAACTACAAATGATTTTATCAGTGGCCCAAGGAACTATAAAAAGTTGAATATGACAGCATGGCTGACAATATTTTCACTACTCAGGGACTAGGCCTCTGCAAATATGGCCTCACCGGACTTACTATTAAGTGCATTATACAAAAGAAGCTTGAAAACCCAGGGGTCTAATATCAAGTGAGCAGTAGGAAGGTGACCTTTCATTCCTCTTGTTTGTGAGAAGATTTGTAGGCTCTGTCTCAGTGAGGGTCCAGCATCAGCAAGAGGCCAAAGGGGAGAAGGTGAACTTGCGTTTTTTGTTTTTTTGTGTTTTCAGGTCATATAATCACCTTAGAAAATTAAAGCTGGAAAAGAACAAGAATAAAAGCTTGGCTCTTATATGCTATCTTTCATTTTTTGATAATTGGCTAAATGGAATCCCCCTTTACTAGTTTTTTTCCACAGAGTACAACCAACTTACTGCCAATTTAAGTACGACATTTGGCGATTATATATAGCACACAAAATTAAAAAGACAATAGGAAAAATGACGCAGATAGTAAAAAAGAAATTAAGACAAAATACAAAGACAAACTAGACAGAAAACAGAAAAATGAAAATAATAGTTCTGTTAGGATCGTGGTGATATTTTTTCTTGTTTAACATTCTATCTATAATTTAATAAATAGTATCTCACTTAAAAGACATTTCTAAGAATACAGAACATTTTCAAGCAAATCTCACTGTTGTTTTTTTGTAAAATGTGACAAACCGATTGCCTGTGTATGAAGTATGCCTGTATCAACCATTCACCCGCAGCTACTCAGAAAAGGTAATGCTAAGTATGCTAAAAAGTTCTTATTTGAACGGCTTTTCACATTTCTCCTTCACGACCACAAACAGAAGTTACTATTATGTGGTAATTACCTTTTAATATTTGTTACGAGTAGCTGGTCTTTAGGTATTGATTTTATTCTTTCATTCAACCTAGTACTTCAGGCCTTTTTCCGGAGTACTTAACATGTTTTAAATATTTGATACATAATCTGTCTTCCCCCGCCTCTCAGCAACTTTCACCTACTCTGAAAACAAACTAAAGTAAAAACCAAAAGAATAGGAAAAGAAGGATGATGCCAGAAATGGGTTAGAAACGCCGTGACCTCCTTAGTCCTGACTGAGTCACTGTCGTAGCAAAAAGCACGCATGCACTTTGTTGACTCTATGGCTGTGACTGATTGATGATAGGCTGGCAAGGTTACCATAGCTAATTACAACATCATTCATGCAAGCCTGCATGGGAAGAAAGTACCAGGCTCACAGGGAAGAAAAAAGAAAAGAAAAGAAAGAAAAGCTATTCTATAGCTGTTAACTTTTGAATGATCAGCCCCAATAGGAAACAAATAAGATGAAACTCGGTGACCAAATTATGACTTATGGAGTCGTCCAAGCAAACGACCTCAGTTGCCTGGTAATTTCAACTCTGGTTTCACAGCCCACGGTAGAAAGCTTCCAGCAACGGAAAACCCGCACATGCTTGTGCGCTTTGTAGTCAGAATTCAAAGGCTCCGAGAGAAGCCCAGCTCGTCCCTGAGCTTTCGTTCTGCGATGTGTGTGGTGTGACTGTGTTTGTCTAGGGTCCGATGCCAATACTTAAACTCACATTACGGGAACAGCAGCCACTTACACACTGCAGGCTAATTAAAGGAATAAACTTCCCCCTTCTTTATTTTTTCCTGAAGATCAGTGCCATAAAGGGATTTGGTTTCCTTAAAAACTCAGACAAACGTTCCCATATGTTTCCCTTATGCAGTAAATTAGTCAAAATCAGATAGAAAACGGTCACAATTTCCAACGATAATCTACGGCTATATATATATATATTTTTTCTGAGAACTACTGAAAATAAAGAGAGGGAAATGCAGTGTTTTGAAAATAATTATATTATAACAAACACACAATCATAATTTCCATTTCAGTTTTGAAGCACAAACACACACACGGAAACAATAAAGCATCTGAGGCACCTTTCAGCTTTCAAGTCTCAAAAAGAATCACTTTCAAATAGAAAGTAAGCTCATCTTCAAAGTTTAACACGAGAGGAGAATAAAGCTAACACCATTGCAACTCCAAACTTTAATCAGATTGCTTTATATCTGGGTAATACAGATCACAAGACTAGCAACAACTAAGTTCCAAATATGTTTTATCCTGACACACTGTTTAAATTACATTGCTAAAATAATTATAACTAAAGAAAATGTTTTCTCACTGAAGCTTGGACCCAACATAGCAAGTTTTAGTCAAGAAGTACTGAAAAAATTTATCAAAAAGTCCAAGATAAAACTACTAATTAACTGGGGCCATGGGACAGAAATTGACAGACACATGGACTCAGATTCAAATTCAGCTTCAGAATCAATGAAATTCTCCTTAAAAGATCAAAGACCATTAAGGCAAACAAGGTGTATTTTATAGATGAAAACACTGTGGGCCAAGAAACATGGTGATCACACATCACAAAGTGACCTGGACGGTCTCAGCTCAGAATATTCACTTCTGTGGAAATGACAGATATGTCCTGATTTATTTTTTGTTTGTTAAAATGTGGTCCTGATAGATATAGGTTAAATGATTCACCTGGGAACACAACTAGATCAAATACTGTAGGGCCTGGGACCAGGTCCATATCACTGGTTCTCAAGGGACAAGGGTGGGCCAACCATGAGGCCATGATCTCACGAGGTCTTCTGAGAAACAGTGGAAGGTCAGGTACCACAAATCTAAAGGCAGTATAGGAACAACCACGGGGAAAGCTAAAAGACTTACTTTTCCAAATTTCAAAATAATTGTCCTCATTTGTCTTATGTACACAAAGCCCTACAAGTAGAAACTTTCAATGGCAAAAAGAACACAACAATATCCACAGTATAGAAAAAAATCACCCATGTATCCCATTAGCATATTGGTTTGGATTCAGTTTCCCCCAAACATACACACGTGCGTGCGTGTGTGCATGTGTAAACCTACAAGGGATGAGGAGACAGAAGCAAATTCATTTTTTCTGAAACTCACAAAAGAATTTAAAAGAAATTTTCTGCATTTTAATTTTCTGGTCTTTATTCCCTTATTAGCTTTTGATTTACAGCTATTCACAGTATCTATTTATTAATTTACACTCTATCTCACTCCTAAAAGGATATGAGGTGGTATTTTATCACATATAGTATTAAAAGACATGGATAATTGAAATCTACAATTAATCCAAAAGCTGTCATGGAGTTGAAAGAGCACTGTACTAGAAGCCAACGGATGCAGGTTCCAACTCACGTTTTTTACCCAACTAGTTATCTGACATCAGAGCACACATTTATTTATTTGTAAAATAATGTCAATTGTCCAGAAAACTGCTAATTATGAAATTCTACAGAACTATTTCCAGACCAGCATTTTACAAGCATTGCTGTCAAGGGCACTAAGAATTCTTTTGAGTGGAAATGGGTTCTCCACTGTAGGACTTCTAAAAGGCATTAAGATTCTCTGTTGCCTACTCAACAGCCTTCTGCATCCCTTCCTTTCCTGTTAGCATAACCAATAGTATTTGTTCAAAGAGTGAAAGTGAATAAATTAGAACAGCATCTGGAATGTCAGTGCTCGGTATACGTCATTTATTAATTAACTATGATCACATAGTTGTTGAAATCCCAAAACATGTCAGCAAATACCATAGGATTCCACAAAGAAGACCTGGAAAATCCCTAAGCTCGGTGATTTTAAAGTCCAAATGGACTCTGTGAATATGATTCTTTGCTGTTTTACCTGGTGATGTTCTACCATGTCTCTTCTTTTAAATAGATTTTTAGGCTAGCAATCTCTAGGTTATACAGTTGAAAGCACTGACCAATTTCAGAAACATAGAATCTCCAAGTGTTAGTCCAAACTAGCAAATTATTCTACATCAGGACTGTATCATTTAGCATTATATTAGAAAACTCACTGGAAAATAAATGGTAAGAAATAATTTAAGTAAATAAAGTTGGGATTATATAGATGCCCAATGATTTAAAACTCCTCTTAAAAATAAAAATATAGGGGTGCCTGGGTGGCAGGGCCGGTTAAGTGTCCGACTTTGGCTCAGGTCAGGATCTCGCTGTCTGTGGGTTCGAGCCCCACATCGGGCTCTGTGCTGACAGCTCAAAGTCTGGAGCCTGCTTAAGATTCTGTGTCTCCCTCTCCCTCTGCCCCTCCTATGCTCGTCCTCTGTCTCTGTCTCTCCATAATAAACAAACATTAAAAAATAAAAATTAAAAAAATATATATCCCATTAGCTTATAGGGTATAAGACTATGAACCCTTTCAGGTCAGTAAAAGATTTCTTCACTTCATCTTTGTAACACATCATTGCCAAATGAAGTATTAAGAAATGTATTTACTGTTACCCACTGTACTATCTAAAAGATGTGCACAAGACTTTATAAACAAGGTCATATTTGAGCTTGAATTTAAAAGGTGGATACAGGAGCACCTGGGTGTCTCAGTCAGATAAGCATCAGACTCTTTCCTTCGGCCTAGATCATGATCTCATGGTTCTTGATATTGAACCCCATGTTAGGCTCCATGCTGACAGTGTGGAGCATGTTTGAGATTCTCTCTTTCCCTCTCTCTGCCCCTTTCTCTCTCTCTCTCGAAAATAAAATAATGTTAAGTTAAATTTAAAAAAAAAGTGGAGGGGCCCCTGAGTGGCTCAGTCGGTTAAGTGTCCGACTGCAGCTCAGGTCATGATCTCACAGTTTATGGGTACAAGCCCCGTGACAGGCTCTGTGCTAACAGCTCAGAACCTGAAGCCTGCTTTGGATTCTGTGTCTCCCTCTCTGATCCTCCCCCGCTCATGCTCTCTCAAAAATAAACATTAAAAAAATTTTTTTAAAAGGTGGATACAAATTCACCAAATACAAAAAGAGGCAAAGAGGGGATCAAAGTGAAGAGAATAGTACCTACAAAAGCATAGAGGCTTTAAAGGAAGCAAATTTGGAGGATGGCCAGTGGTTCATGGTGCCTGCAGGTTAAGGTAACTGTGGAAGAGTGGCGAGTAATAAAGGCAAGCAGAGAGGAAGTAGGTGGATCATGAAAAGCCTGTAAATATGAACTTGCTGCATATTCTATGCATACGTATTTCATCTTGAAAAAAAAATACAGGAATGGCAAACCTCTGTATGCATATAGGGAATGTTGTTGGTTTTTAACAGAATATTATCGATGACTATATTGTGTTGGAAAATGATATAAAAATTACACTGAGTATTGAGCACAGTTTTATTTCAGATACAAATAAAACACAAATTTGTGGTGATTAATATGACCTAATCATAAAAATGTCTTGATTCCTATTATTTGTTAAATTGTGTCTCATTAGGAGAGATAAGCATGTGAGCTGATCATGATTAAATTCCCCGTTTTCTTGAATGGGTCTCAAGAATTTGAAAATGAGTGAGAATAAGCCCTGCTTCTGCTGTCCCAGCCTGAGCCAACGAGCCCCGTGAGGAGCAGAACCAGCTCCAATGGCCTCAGGGAGGAGCATGGGGAGTAGAGATGAAGAGCTGGGGCTCTGCTGTTTGGCATTTTATATGCACCTTGTTATGGTGAATCACTGGAACACAAAGGCTACTCCCGTGCTAACCACTTCCTCCCCCTTTATCTCAACCAGATCTTGGGGTGGGGCTGATAGCACCACCAGGTCACACTCCTGTGGGAGCCATGAGCATTGCATCTGCTGCATTGCCTATCACTCCATCCTGGGATGACACCTGGCCCATCCATGAGTACACCCCATCCTGAGATCAACAAAAGGAACACAGAAATAGGCAGATACTCAAGCAGGTTGTGTTGCTTCCTTCTTTAATTTCTCTGAGAAACCTGATACATGGTTTGGCTTGCTTTGCTTTTAAGGTTACAGAAATGAAAAGTACTCAATCTGCTGGACCCATGAGGACAGATAAGGGGTGAATTTTTTCAGCATTCATCCCTGCCCAAATTCCTCCAGCTGATTCTGAGGAACCATCTGCATCAGCCTGCTAATGAGTTTGGACATGGCTCTCCGCGCAATAGGAAGCCATTGGAAGTTGTTAGTCAGGGAGTTATATAATCAGGTTTGTGATTTAGAAAGGCAGCTCTAACAGATGCAGGATTGGAGAAAGCGGGTCCTATAAAGAGACAGGTCAGTTTGAGGCCTCTGCAATCATCTGATTGATGATAAAGCTCTGGCCTGCCGCGATGGTCATGAAGAAAGTGAGGACGCCAGGAAAGAAAGAGGAAGAACTGGAGATGATGTCAGGGCTTCAGACCCAATGGCTGGAAAGCAACGCTAACCACCTAATAAAGAAGGTTAGCTAATCTCATCATTTAATCTATAGTACTACGTAAAATGGATTTGAAGCCAAAGATTAATAATTTTCAGGGTTTTGGTTTATATTCAAAGTAAATCCGAGAAAAACTCTATCAATTTATTCTTTTACAAATAGCACATGAGAGGCAGCACAGAAAATTTGCTCCTGACACTGGAGCCAGAAAGAGTTCAAATCCTGGATTTGCAATCTAATAACTATGTGATTTTGGATAAATCACTTAAGTACTATGTGCCTGTTTCCTTATCTCTTAAATGAGGGGAATAACAGAACCCAGCTAAGGACTGTGAGGCTGAAATGGGTTGTTATAAGTAAAGGACTGAGGACACTTGGTGCACTGCTTTGAGCTTGGTCCCTGGCATGTAGTCCCCATTTAATCAAGATTGTTTTCTATCTCTCTCTTACCAAAAATTCGTATTAAAGAAGCAGAAAATTCACTTTCAAGGAAAAAGAACCTCAGCTTACCTTTCTTCCTGATTTCAACATTACAGTGCTCAGTTGGTTCAACAAAAGAAGCTGAAAATCTTAAGAGAAATAAACTTTTTTCCCTAAGAAACCTCCTAAGAGAAAGGTGAAAACAAATTCCCAGGCACAGGGTCCTTGGAGGTTCAGTCTTTTGAAGACCACACAGTGCTTGCTTCTAAATAGAATATTAAAACAAGCAAGAGCAATTTTCTCCTTTCGTCTTCCCTTATTGCCTAATTTTCCTCCCATGCCATTTGCATAATGGATAAAAAGGCATCCATTATGCAAATGAATGATAGGGCGGTGAGGTTGTGGAAGCCACAAACCTCGCTGTGGATGGAGAGAAGCTGTCACGAGGCCCTCCGTCGTCTGCATTCCAGCACACTGCCTCACTAGCTGGGTTTCCAAAGGATACAGGAGAATTATGAGGAGTAGATGTCATTAATTTCTACTTGGTTTATTATAAAAGCGGCACCACAGACGTTTTCTAGAAAATTAGTACGGATATTCAATATTGTGGTGTGTAAAATAAACCTTACATTAAATATTTTGTTTCAGATGGGAAACCCTAGTACTCTCTAGGACTTACAATTTTAAGCATATATTATGCTTTGCAAGGGAAAGATTCCCCTTGCAAAGTAGAAAAAGCCTCTGTTCTTCTACCTGGAGAATTAACCTATAAAACAGGTGCTCAAAGCAGTCTCAAAACATATGCATACATTCAACAGGAATGAAAATTTGTTTTAAGTACTAAAATGTTAGTGGAGTTTCAAAAGCTTCATGTTATTAAACTGACCTAAATTTATCTTTAAGAGTTATCACCAAAAACTGACATGTCTTTTGGAGATGTAAATTCGCTGAAACTGTAGAAGAATATTTATTTTTCTCCCAATGCCTTCAAAACAAAAATAAAGAATTCTGAACAAAATTACTAGGTGGGTTGTTCTTGCTTGAATAAATGAGTAGGACAAAATTTAGACATTAGCTTCAAATGTTTCCTCCAAACTCTGAGATATATCATTTGGGGAGAAAAAGAAGGTGGCTGTGAAACAGAAAGTGACCTTCATTTCTAGTGTGAACTCCTTGATAACCCTTAGCTTTTGCCAAATGACATTCTTCAGAGACATTTTCTTAAGTGATCCTCATAGGCTATAGATAAACCTCATTGCTTACAGACCAGCCTGTCCTGTATGATACTTCAAGAGCATGCAATTGAGATTCGCCTGCAATTCAAGAAAAAACCGCATCCACTCATCTGAGCATCATTAGAGACAAAGAGCTATGTAAAAATAATTTAAAGAAAAGACAAACCAGATTTTTAAAGAAAGATACTAAGAGGATCAGTCATATTGTAGAAGCAACTCATAATCAGCAAGCTGATGTATTTCAATCAGGTGAAAAACATGCTAGTGAAAATGCACATACCTAATTTCAGAGCAGAAGGGGTTACTTCTATCTCCCCACCAATTGGTTTAAATGCAGCCAACTGGGCAGCCACTTCCGTCTCAAAGGCATCTGGGGTCTGCGGACCTGCAGGGTTTCCACCGGGGCTCTCAATCTTGTGGAGTGGTTCTTGTTCATCAAACACAGCAATCAGCTACAAACAAATCCAACAACACTAATTACTTGGTATGACATGCATTATTACACAACACTGTATCTCGCTGATTGTGATCTTTATTTGATTTTAAAGAAAATGGTCTCTGAAAACTTCAAACCTGAATGTTACGGCCCCACAACTCTCCACTCAATAATTCTAAAAGCACTGTAGCCAGGAATTAATTAATGGTTTGTCGATTCTTGAAATGAAAAACCAATTTTGGCTAACTGTCTTGAAGGAAGGAAATGGCTGCCCCCTCCCCTTGCCACCTTCACCAATGTTCCTAAAAGGACTTCAGTATTTTTAAGAGTGTTTCCAGAAGTAAAGTTGAAGATGCAGAAGCTGAGAATAGGTCTACTAGATAAAAGAGGACAGTCCAGTCTCAGAGAGCTTAGATATTATGAAATCCATGAATACAGCTGTCCTTTTAGACACAATCACAACAAATGAATGTGTATATATCCACATTTTGTGCACACAGATATCTCCTTTTTATATATCCCTTTCTGTTCTCTTCCTTCATGACACTGTGCTGACTGGTTTAGTCCAATGAATGCCAAGTCCAAAGAGACTAAACATCAGCACTTCTAACCAAATTATTACCATCTTCATCTCAATTTTATTTCACAGGAGAACTATGTTTCTTGTCATTAATATTAAACATTTAATTGTCTATTTCCAAGTCATTTTTCATAAAGGGAAAATATAATAAAATGTTCCAATAATTGCCCAAGCACTGCTGTATCAACAGTGAGGACAGCCCTGTTCAAACTGTATTTTTGGCCAGCAGACAGCACCATGATAGAGAAGCTTCACATGCTTGTCCTCAAGAGATTTGGAAAAGTCCAAATGAGTATACAGTAGGCAGCGAGAGGATGCTACTGTCAGCCCAGGAAAGAGCAGCGTGTGCGAATTTGAGGTCTGCTAGTAAATCCTTAGATATTTTTTCATTCATTACATAAAACAAACCTACTTATGATTCAAGCATTTATTTAGGAAAGGCAAAAAAGCCCCATTCATAGGGGAACCTCGTTGGCAATAGTATTAATAACACAAATGCAGGGGTAATCAATCAAAACATCATAAATTCCAAGTATAGTCTTTCAAAAGAAATGAATACAATTAGGGATATGCAAATGGACTATTCAGAAATAATTTTCATAATTGACTACTCATTTCCAGCATGGAGACTTCTTTAATTGGAAAATCCAACAATCCTCTTACCACAGGAAAGAAATGCTACTCCCAAGGCATTATTTTTAATTCTTGAAATTGAGCACATACATTTTCTATTTTTTAATTGGTAGCACTGATGAACTGATTTGAGAGAAGACTTAAATGGATTAATAACGAAAGATTATTCTAGTATAAAAATAATCAGTAGAACTCTATCTTTCTAATCATCTGGCCAAAGTGAAGAGTTTAAAACTTTAAATCTTGAAAAGGAAAATAATATCAGTTTTTAAAATGTGCTAGAAGAGTTATTTCCATCACTGTTTTTGTGACATAATTATAATTTCAGTTTTGCGTATTGGTGAATTCTAACACATTTTAGTGACATTTATTTTAATTACCAATCAGCAAGGCAAAGCGGATTGTCATGTGTGTTCTATGAACAATTTTGTGTTAGTGAAGAATAATACGTTACTTTTCCCTCTTGCTACATCCTTAACTGCTAGTATATGCAGTGTGTCTTAAATATTGGGGAAAAGAGAAAAAATCAAGTATCAATTTGGACCATAACACGCAATCTTAAAACTGATAACTCATAAGATATGCCGTTTATCTATGTTTGTTATTAACCTTTCCTCCCTAAGATACTTTACTCTTTTCCATACTATTCTATCCATACAAGTTTTCAGCATATGTAACAATGGTACACCTACTTACCAAATGAGAGAACATAATAGCTCAGAGATTTTGTTTCCCAAAGGGATAGACAAAAAAGTAATTGGTACTAGAATCTAGTCTTTTTTCATTTCTAGCCCGGGGTTTCAGACCACACTGTGACCGTTTTCCAAAAAGAAAGCTGTAAAAAGAGAGGATATCTTATAAAATATTTGTGGTATGTCCATTAGGATGTTATATCCTAAAGAATACGATAAAGAATGGAGAGAAAAGGCAATACATGACCTATCACAAAGATGATGATAATTAGAACTGGAGCACCCCAAATCTCATAGTCTGTCTCCCAGTCCCACAATTGACAGGAATTATCTTCATATAGTCTACTCTGGATGTATGGATGGATGAATGGATGCAATAGTCTCTATTCCTGGAAAGAAGAGGTTCAGTTCCTGACTCTTTGGTCCCCAAAGTCTTTGGCTCCATTGGTGCTATAAGATAATAAACTCTCCATGCAGTCTGCATTTCAACATCTACAATAGGCACACTGTTTCAACACTGAAAATTTCTTTAAATCATACATTGTAGGTGCTTATTAGCTAGATTATTTGCTTCATCAGAACACCTACATTATCAGGTAACAGAGTTCCCAGTAGACAGCGTTACAGAGATGAGTTAATTAACATAAATCATGGTTCTGGTTCCTCAACAGAAGGCATACTGATTTCCGACATGATAGACGAAGAAGTGGACATGAAAGAAGAAATTCTATGTCACTTTTTCTGTTAAGGTTTCACCTAAACTAAACTTCTATGGCATGCAGGAGACTTTTCACTGACATGGTTAGGACTACAGTAACCTAAACATTATGCAAATGCAAACAGGTAATATTTCATTTGGATGTCTTTCTCTTCTGCTGCTCTAGCCATCTTCTGGCAACCCTTCTGTTCTCCTTCTATAATGCCAGTATTCTCATGTCCCCCAGCACAACACCGACACTTCCCAAAAACCCCATAATCCAAACTCTTTTCACACAGCCATTATTTCTAGTCAAAATGCCTGTCCTCACAGATCTCTGTCAATATTTAGGCATCTCATCCCCAGATATACACAGGAAGGTTGATCCACAAATATGTGCTATTCATTTTCCCACCCCAAACAAAAATAAAAACAAACAACAGAAAGATTTAAAAAACCTTCTCAGGACTCATTTACCCCTGTAGATACTACCCCATTTCTCAACCTTCCTTAAAAGTAAAATCTGAAATATCTGTCTACAGAACAGTTTCCAATCTCTTACTCCCATTCGTTGCTGAGACCATACTTGTCAGCTCTTGCCCCTCTACTCCATGGAAACTGCTCTTATCAAGGTCAAAACCAATCTTTAGATAGCTAAATCCCAAGCCACTTATCTAGCTTGATTTTAGGACACAGTTTATCATGCCTCTTCCTTAAATTATTTTGTTCACTTATCTTCCTTGACATCTTCAATTCTTGAGACCTTCTATAAATTTCTTTTTACTTATTCCTCTTCATCTCTAAAAATGTGAAAGAGAACATGTCTAAGGTTTTTTGTTTTTTTTTTTTTTTACACATCTCATTTGTCTTATGGCATAGATGTAAGTATATGCTGATAAATACCAAATTTAAATCCCCAGCCCAGAGCTTCTTCTCGAACTCCAGGTTCATATGGTTGATCACCTAACATAACATGTCAAAAACTGAAAAAATGATCTCCAAAACTCTTCTCATAATCTTTTTACATTCAAATTACTGGCAATCCTTCCAACTTCTCAGGAGAAAAATCTATTAACCCTTGATGCCCTTTTCCATCCCTCACTTCATCTCTGATACACTCCACACACAACCAATTTCTGAACAAATCTCAAAATATTACCAGAGTTTACATGTTTCTCACCCCTCTACTGTCACCACTTTGGACCCAGCTACCACAATCTCTCCCATGGATCACTGTAATCATTTCCTTTGTGGTCTTATTCCTACCGATGCTCCATTCCCATCCATTCTCAATACAGCAGCCAGAGTGATCCTATTAAAACACAAGATGGGTCATGTCTCTCCTTTGATCAGTCACCTCTCCATGTCAGAGTGAAGCTCAAGTCCTTGCAGTGGACTGTCTGGTCATGGGCTCCTTGGGACATATCTGACCACATGTTCTGAGTATGTTCTCCCTTGCTCTCAGGATTCTATCCATCTATGATTTATTCTTTGTCCTTAACTCAGTGTCTTTATATTTGCTGTTCTCTCTGCCTAAAATAGTCTTCCCCAGACAACTGCATGGTTTGTTCCCCTATCCTTCTGATCTT
The DNA here is from genome assembly GCA_028646485.1 of Cryptoprocta ferox. Classification (NCBI taxonomy): domain Eukaryota; kingdom Metazoa; phylum Chordata; class Mammalia; order Carnivora; family Eupleridae; genus Cryptoprocta; species Cryptoprocta ferox. The sequence continues at coordinate 77,312,862 of CM053578.1, read as the reverse complement.
TACTCAAATGCCAGGCTTTTGCTGACCACACGAACTTAACTGCAACATCACAGCCACTTTCTATCCTCCCTTCTTTTTTCTTTATTGCATTTATCACCCTCTCAATGTTTCATTTTTTATTTGTCTTATTTATTGCCTGTCTTTTCTCACTGTGCTAGAATATAAGCTCCAAGAAAACAGTGATTTTTTTCTTTTTTGTTGTATCCCTATTGCGTAGATTGGTGACTATACACAATAGGCACTGAATATATGTTTGTTGGAACAAACTGACTAAAATAAGGCAAGAACAAATACTAAAACCTAACATAGCAATAAGATAAAAGTTACCCAGATTTTTTCATGTGTTTTTAGAACAAATTATTATTTTTTAAAAGAAATGAATGCATATCAACAACCTGTATATACCCATTAGATCCTCCAAGTGTTATCATCATTATTACTGTTGTTCTGGTTTTGTTATTATGGGGGGGGGGGTGGGTAGCGGTGGGGGAGAGAAATTCCTCATTTTCTATTCAACACGAAGAGAAATTGCTTCTGCCACGTCATGCTCCAAAAAGAGAGATTATGTGTGTTCTCTTTCTTTTTCAGGCTCAATTTTGAAAGGCAGAATCTGCTTATTTGGTCTCTGAAGGAGGGCAAGTGGTACACCAGGAGTGGAGAGCATATGGAAAGGGAGGCAGGGTCAGCAGCGTAGCCTGAGATGGTATTCCAGAAGCTCATGATTCAAGTGTGCAGCTTTCACAAATTCATGTCTTCCATTTCGCATTCTACCAGCGTTCTGTGATTGTTTTAATAGGAAACCATTTTCTCTTTAATGTGCCAGTAAGATTCAGGAACCAGGAGAATGCACAATGTTTATCTCATGTGTTTTGTACCTCTGTGTGAGAGGTCAAGGTGGAGTGCAATTTTCAGGAGCACACCCAACTTCTAAATAGGACTTAAGAAAATGTAAGAATAAACACACTAATGTAGCATGTAAAATGATAAAATGATATTCGATAATTAGATCTCAGCTGTCCATGCTGATGGTGCTCCCAGTTCAAAGGTTAGGCACTGGCTTTGGTAGGTGCAAACATCGCCTGGCCACCCCTGAAGGCATATGGAAAGAACATCTAAAATTGGGATTCTCCTAGGAAACATATCACTTCATTTTAGAGAATTCACTTCAATTTAGAGAAAAATATAAAACTTCATTTTAGAGAATATTTCCATCTTTTTCTCATACTCACCTTGTGCATGTCAAAATAATGAAAAAGTTAACAACAACAAAAAACTCAAAGATGAAAAGAAGTGCAAGAACTTTGGATAATTTACAACATCTGTGAACCCTGAATGATAGACTTGATCAAAAGAGTCATGTGTTCTCTGCAATTTCACACCATCGATATCTCTACAAGGACTCAGACCTGTTTTTATAATTAAACAGTAAGACTATTATGATCAATATCACTAGTAAAGAGGTGTGTGTATATGCATGTGTGTGTGTGTGTGTGAGAGAGAGAGAGAGACAGAGAGAGAGAGAGAGAGAGAGAGAGCGAGTCAGGTAGAGATAGAATGCTAAGTTCCTTGATAATATCCCTAACATGCCTAAACACTTTAGCACAGAGCCTGGTACACAATGGAAGGTGAAATGTTAATTCCTTTTCCTACCATAGCTAGCATTCTCTGGCTTCCAGACTAAATCCCACTTGACTTGTTTATCCATATTCTGCTTCTACTTTGTTGCTTCTCTTTAATCTCTTCATCACAGGATTGACAGAGGAACAGAGAAAGTACCAAGATCAAACACATCAAATAGGTAATTTTTGTTTTTCTTTTTTTTCTTGCTCTTCATCACACAAGAACACACAATCCTTAGACAAGCTTTACCACTTTTCCACCCAGTGGGTTGTGCTGTCTGTTTCCACTGCAGCTTGAAGCAATATACTAATGCCTTTAGTTTCTACAGTGACAAATAAATACTTTAATAATAAATGCCACCAAGTATATATTGCAGAGTCCCTCAATATTCATGATGTGGTTTGCTCTGTTATCAACCTATAGTATTCTGTCACTTTTATAGCCTGAGTTTTTATAATCGAATGCTATTCTCTTTAGCCTACATAGAAAATCAAAAAAGAATCGTCCAAATGCCTATAGAACATAATTTATAAAAAGTATATTTTTTGTATTAGTAATTACACTTAGGAAATGTGGCTCTATTTTAATTACACGTCAAGTACACTCATGTACTACTAAGAAAAGCTTATTTGCCATATTGAGTGCTTTGGGTTAAACTGTTGAACTTAACAACATACTGCTATTTTTACCGTTTCATACATATTCCATATTACCAACAACTATCAAGTAAAATTAAAAGACAAAGAAAAAAAACAGGATCCTACAAAATAAAATTGGAATCATTTGTCTCAAATCTTAATAAACACAATTAAATCTAAGTAAGACTGTGAAATTACAACAATTTCACAAGTACAGGAAAACACATTATCACCTTTGGGAAGAGAGTGAAACACTGCAGAATTTCATTTGAATGTATACATATCTGCTTGTAACTAAATAACAATGGGCTATGTGAGTTAATTTTATGCCGCTTTAAACAAAGGTTTGAAAATAGGTGATCTTCCTTTGTAGGATTTTGACAGCTAGCTAAAAGCATTTAATCCAGATTTTTAAAATTAGCATGCTCACATTTGCATCTTCATCAGATGCAAGCATCAGATCTAGCATCCTCAGAGCAAGTATGTAACAGCTCTTATTCTCAGAAAGTTCAATCGACATTCAGTAAATGAGATAAAACCAATTTTCATTTCCTCTCCAAACTGAAAATGTGTAATGGGGACCTTTACAAACTTTACAGCTTTAAGCTTCAAGCTAAAGGAAATAACAATTTATTCAACTGTACTAAGAATCTTATTTATTCTTATCACTTTTTAAAAAGGCAGCTGCCTACACTGCTGGTAATAACAAAAAATATGCCTATTAAAAAACCACCGATACTTCGGCCAAAACTACATTTACCTTTAATTATGCAGTAGCTCACTAAGAAGTCAGGTATACAGTAAACACATTTATCCTGAACTGTATTTTTCCTGTGACTGACTCAAGTTTGAGAGCCTCTTGGGTTTATTTTTGTTACATTCATTCTTCACTTTCCTGAGTAGTAACAACTTACCATTTATGAAACAACCTACACAACCGAGACCTAATATACACAAGGAAAGCCTGAAGATACTTTCCTTTGTGCCCTTGACCATCCATAGCAGTGGTTGGGTAAAGGGCTCCATGGAGATCAGGTGGTAGCCACCAAGCTCTAACCCTAAAGGGCCCTGCAGGGCAGCTACAGAAAAAGTGAACAGGTAAAGAAGCAGGAAGAAGCTTCAACTGTTCTGAGGGAACACAAAAGTTAGATAATTATAAAAACTCAATGTATCTGGCTTTGTCAGGAATAGTATTTCCATGGTCTCTGAATTACACATACTAAAAATAATAGACACACAAGAAAGTGGAAGATCCTTGGGTTAAACTGGTTGAGGAACTCTCAAAAATGATGCCAATTCTCAGAGTGGCTTTGCTTGCCATTTACTCTGTATATCGGGACGTTCCTCAATTTTATCCAATCCCAAGGGCTCTGAAGGTCTTGGGAGAGTATACATTAGTGGAAATGAAGATAATGTTTTAAAATGCAGGGATGCACATACACACAAATGGCTTTTTCTTCAAATTATTCTTCACTAAATCACGCACATCTAAGCTGCACTTTTGAAAGAGTATTCATTTTTTAAGGAAGTATATCTGATACTAGAAAACATAAAATAGCACATGGAAAAATATTTTGTAAATTACAAAGCCTACATACCTTTAAAATGTTGTAAACATTCATACCTTTAAAATGTTGTAAACATTCACACAAGTCCTATTTTACTGGCTCAGTTTTTTGATCCTTACTTCCCTACAGCTTCTGTTCTCCACCCTAAACCAAAGCCATAACACTCTCAGAAACACCCTTTTGGTAATTTCTTGGCCAAGGTCCAGCACTGTCACAGCCATCCGTAGATATGTCAACAGATCCTTCAAGGCAGTAACTTACTGGAATCTAAGGCTGATTTCTCACTGCAGGGATGATTCCATTACAACAAAATGCCTCAATGCCTCTGTAGGACATCACGTCTCCACTGCAAAGGCCTCAATTTGCTCCTGGCTTCTAGTCCAGGCCCCTGATATTTACCCACAACACTACTGCTTAAGTGGGCTTTCCATTATACAACCTGGCATGGTCTTGCTCCACGTTAAAATTCTTTACTATTCACACAACTTCCAAAATGTAGTTCAAGGCCTTCTACCCAGTTCTATGGTGTTCCCACAATACTGTCCATGTCTCTATCATTACTGGTCACATACCACAACCATCTTGATTTACTTGAACTGTAAGCTACTTGAAACCATGCGCCACGTAACTAAAAAACTTATTCAACAAAAAATTACCCAGCCCTCGCTATGTGCTAGGCATTGTTCTAAATGCTTACATATTCTATTTAATTTTCATAAGAAAACTTATGAGAAAAACAGTTACTCACATTACAGATGAGAGCATTCAAATACAACCTGACCTTGTATTCCCAGCTCCTCGTGGGTACTTGCCACATAGAAGGGAGTGGGGGAAATGATTTACATTCTCTGCTTTACCCCAAAGAAAAGGCCAAATGTGGCCATTTGGATGGATGTGGACACCATCTCCCTGAGTCCTTGATTTTTACATCCAATTGGGAGTAAAGGTAACCTCCCTTACCACGTACACTCCTACAGAGGGCAAAATAGCTTCTGTCATTTTTGAGGCTCAACGTAAGATTACATTTTACAATTGTTCCAGCTCAGATCCACTTAGTATATTATGATACCAATCCCATTTGTTGGTGGACTGCATTTATGTACTTGACCTTCTTCCAGAGGAGACCTTTTGAAATTATTAAACAAATGTGTGCCTTAACATACTTAGTTTTGAAACAAACACAACCGTACAGTGTTCTCTACTACATCTGACTGTTAGAAGAAGCCTGCTTATTTGTACTAATGACTGCAATCCAGGGTGTGTTGCTTAATTTTGTGGATTAATGAGTAAGCAATCAAATGTGATTTTAAGTCATGAATATAACAAACATGCTATTCATTTATTTTGACAAGTATTTTAATTTATGAGACTTGGCTACAAATAGAACAGTCTATTTGGTAAAAAGAAAAAAAAAGAAACCTTTCTGCTTTTAAGACAACTCAACAGCTCTCAGATAATAAACCTCTGCAGAGAATGATGACAAAGCCACCACCTTCTAAAGACAGATAAAGAATTGATAGGTTGATAGAAAAAACAATGAGATCTTACTAGTTCATTAAAATGTTTAAAGGGAGACTGTCTGCTGCGTACACTGGAGCTGTAGGCACTATCTTTGGTGGTTGCAAACCACGTGGAGCATTCTAACTAAAATAGGTCAGTGTTGGCCTGAGGCAGATGTCCCCTGGCCTGTCACCTCGGTAGCCTAAGACACAAGTTTCAACAGCATCACGTCATGTGTCCCTGAGGTGGCCTCACATTCCAGGCCGAAGGTCCCCAAGGCCAGGCAACGTGGTAAGTGGCCAACAAATACAAAGAAGTTTTCAACTCCCTGAAAATTAGCTGGTGATTAATTGGTACTACATTTCATCAGACTGGTGAGGGAACAGACTCTTTAGCAAAGACACATTTAGCAAATTGGCCTGAGTACCGGCTGATTGACCCCATGACAGGTCCAATGATGTTCTACTTTCTCCAGCATTTCGTGACAGCTGAACAAGCAAGCGATGGAGACTCCGCAAAGGTCAGCGTGCAGCCTGATTGAGGGATGAGGAAGCACTTCTCTTAAATATTCCATTTAGACTCCGATCTACCTTGTCATGGATGACAAGGCTTTGGAGCCGATATTTTAAAAAATTAACACTGCATTGCAGGTGGGTTAGCTACTGAACTCCTTCTGTCTGAGTGGTAAAGCTAACCTTTTCCTTTAGCTTCTAATTGCTCTACATCTCCTTAACTAGTGATAATGTGGCTAACCCTGCTGGGATGGGTGTTGACTTTGGGAGCATCTAAATGTCAAGATTTGTAATTATGATTGTGGGTGTATTAAACTCACATAGAATGATGCCTCGCTAATTGGGGCCTGAAGACAAGAAGCCTGGGGTCCTTGCTCCTTGCTCACAGTACCAGGAGGGGTATCACCTCTTCCAGGAGTACTTGCAGTTCAGGTCTTGCCTCTAATTGTAGAAAGACTGTCTTCAGAATCAGTTGCAAATTTGTATGTTTTGTGCAAAAGGCATTCTTCCTAAAGCATTTAGAACATATTCTTTTGGCATAACAACGACGATGTGTTTCTAAATTTAAAAAAAATGAAACACACTGAGAATACTTATGGCCAAAAAAATGGAACACAAGTTTTGAAATTAGGACTGGACCCCAAAATCCAGGTTGCCAAAACCATCAGCAATCTTAGGTTTCAAAAGCCAGTGTTCACACTAATACTCTCAAACCCAGTGGCCACTTTTGCACTTTGGTACTCTAGACTTTCATGTTTCTCAAGTAAAACAACAACAAAAGTGTTTAGGTAAGAAGATGTAGGGATCACAATGTCTCCCAGGGGAAAGAAAAGTTCAAACTTCAAAAGGAGTTCATTAGTTGTGAAAATGCACAGTAGAAAAGAAGACATACGAGATCGTCTAAAATCCCAGAAAACTCCTGTTACAATTTTGGTGCTTTTTGTCCTATCTTCTTTTCTATAGATTATACATATATATCTCAACACTACTTGAACTATTATTGCATGACACACAATTTTCTGATACTTTCACTTAGGCTTTTCTTGTATGCAGTGTTCTCTAATTTTAATCTGCAAAATATGAAGAAAACTCATGCCTGAATGATATTTCCTAACATAATAAGTCATATAAATAATTTGGCCTTTGTGCCATTTGGAACACATGAAAATGAAGGTTACCTATGCAAAGTAGTATCATTTTTTCAATCATTGCCAATTTTGCAGACAATATTATATTCTCCTGGTTAAAGGTTAATTATTTGATTACTAGTGATATTGAAAATAATTCTGAGCCATGTTTATTTCTTCAGTGGATGGTCTGCTCATACCCTTTTCTCTTCTGTTCCATTTTGCTTGTAGTGTTTATCAGCATGTATTAGCTCTTTTTATTTTAAGTATATTGTCCTTTTTTATCTCTGCAAAATGTTTGACAGTTTACCTTTCATTTTTGTTTATGATGTAAAAATTTTCATTGCATGGTATTCCATTCATTTAAAACCCTCTATTATATCTTCAAAGGTCCCTTGTAAATAGGTACTCACCTGGAACCAGTAATATTTTATGATGGGCAAGTAGTAAAACAATGTTGGTTTCATTTAATTTACTACTTTGATAGTCCTGTAAGACAGAGCAGGTGGGAAATGGTTTGACTGATAGGCATTTGGTTTTTAAATCATACATTCATATTCTAAACAAATGCAGATGGATAAAGCTACTACAATAAAGCAATCACAAATAAAATTGTAGTATTTCACTGATTTCATAATCCAAATGTCTAACTCATTATTTTTTGCAGATTCTTTATGCTTAAATTTCACACAGTCAATCCATTATTAAAATGGAAAAAATATGGTCACACAATTTGTTTCAAAAAACTTGCAAGTCCTTGCAAGACTTTCAGATTCCCCTATTTTTTAGCCCCCCAGACAAGACAAACTTTTAGTGTTATTTTTTAATGTTTCCTCTATGTCTCCTCCTGTCCCATCATCAATCACGTTTGTTCTTTCCTATAAACTCTCCCTGCTCTTCATATTGCCAAGGATGAAAATCTCTAGAAAGGGCCCAACTACTGAGAGTGATGGGTAAAAATTGTATGCGTGTCCTTAACTCTCACCTAAGACTTTTCATTTATGCGTAACAACATGGTTTTCAGTCAACCTATTGTCCTAATGACTGCGAGGTTTCGAGCCACACTTCTCTACCTTACCAAAATGTTTTTGCTTATATTCCATCCTCCAATCTGCTCTTTCATGTAAATTTCAGATTTATTGACATTTAGTTCATCCACAACATGTAAGTAACATATGGGGCACTTCTTAAAGAATTGGGAAACATCACTTCTTTCAGAGAGGTAATCTAGTAAATAAATATGTATTGGTCTGTTTGTAAATACACAAAATCAACTCAAAGAAATATACCCAGGACATTTAATTCACTATTTAAACAGGCTAAAGAAGTGGTATGTCAATAAGATAGTAATAAAAGTCAGGAAATTGGTGTCAGCGATGAACATGCTAGCAGTGCCATTCTAAGTCTTATCCAGTTGAAGGGACCTTCTGCATTCATGAACAAACCTGTGGCCCCCTTATATGGATATAGGCTTACTGTGAAACAAATGACATCTGGGGTTTACAGTGAAGTACCATTAAAATCATCAATCTAGGACCAGGGACACAACTTCTGAGACCCAGTGCAAAATAAAAATGTAGAGCTCTTGCTCAAAAATTAAGAAGTGGAAGACGAAGATAGCAGAGTACTGAATCAAACATGGGGCTCTAGTGAGCATGGGACCCTGAGCAACTATATCGTTCACAAGCTCATGAAGGGGGGCCCTGCTTGAATCATGTGACTTTCTTTCTTTTTTTTAATTTTTTTCTAATGTTTTATTTATTTTTTGAGAGAGAGAGAGAGAGAGAGCGAGAGAGACAGCATGAGCAGGGGAGAGTCAGAGAGAGAGGGAGACACAGAATCCGAAGTAGTCCCCAGGCTCTGAGCTAGCTGTCAGCACAGAGTTCGACACGGGACTCGAACCCACGAACCACGAGATCATGCCCTGAGCCAAAGGTGAACACTTACCTGACTGAGCCACCCAGGGGCCCCATCATGTGACTTTCTAAATGTATTCTGGTTTCATGTTCCCCAAGTAATCTGATTGCATTTTGACTTCTCACATCAATCTCTCAACAGAGAGAAGATACACTGCCTACCAGATATGCAATATCTAGTCCCCTTTGCAGATGTTCCTCATGTGCTTATGGTCCCTGCTGAACTTTATTAGTTGGAATCAGAATTCTTGAGTCAAATCAATCCATAGAAGGGAGAAGACAGTTTATGTAACTGCAGTGCTTAGACCCTGTATCATGGTTTAAAAAGACGTTTCACATATATGGTATCTAGGGAGATCACTTCTGTAAACTCCTAAATCTTTGAGAACTCTCCTATTTGAACTTGTGCCTTACATTTATTCACTGAAAACATAGTAGTGGTTAGAAAACAGCTCAAATAAATAGGAAATGCTGGAAGTTTTTTTCACTTAAATGCAAAAGAATACTATAATTATGTAATAGGATAAATATTGCTACAACAGTAATCATATTACAACACAGAAATGTTAACACACTGTACACCTTAAATTTATGCAATGTCACATGCCAAATTTATTCAGTAAAAATAAATAATGCAAAATAATTGTAGAATAGGTTATTTTCCCTTGATTCCTACTTGTCTAGGATAACATTTGTTTCTAACCAAGGCCTTACAAGGCCTTCCACAAGTAGCCTGAGGCCAAATCCGGTCTCATGGTCCAGTACTCACTCATCTATGCTCTTCCCTGCCTTTCTCCCCCTCAACCAACACCACACTCAAGCTTCTCCATCTGCAATTACTCTTTCCTTTCCTAGAATCCTTAGTAGTAGGGAACATAGACTCTGAAGCCAGCCAAAGTTCAAATCTGCCTCAAAACCCTTTTTTAAACACAGGGAAGTTACATAGCTTCTATAAGACTTAATCATTTTCTTCATCTATATATGAGAAGAATAGCAGCTAACATTCACTATTTACCATGTTTAAGCACGTATTTTCAGACTATATTATCTCACTTCTTTCTCATACCACTCCTAGAGGTAGTGATCATCAATAGCTCCTAAATCGGAGACAATGAGAGGTTATATGGTTTACATAGACAGTAACTGGATGATTAAATGATAAAACCAGAATGAGAAGCAAAACTTCAGCACCTCTTCATTATTCTAAGCCTTCCTCTTTAGTTGTTGTATTATATGATATATAACTAAAGAGTGCCTAACCACAAAAATGGTGCTTCTTTAATGCTAGCCCCTAGCTATTATTATAATTATCATCATCATTATTTTATTTTTGAGAGAGAAAGAAAGGGAGAGAGAGAGGGACACCCCTATGAGTGAGCAGGGGGAGGGGCAGAGGGTGAGAGAGAAAGAGAATCTTAAGCAGACTTCACATCCAGTGCAGAGCCCAATGTAGGGCTCCATCTCACAACTATGAGATCACAACCTAAGATGAAATTAAGAGTCAGATGCTTAACCGACTGAGCCACGCAGGCACCCCACATTATGTTTATTACTGATCAAAAGTCCTATTCAGCCTTTAAGACCCAACTCAATTTGCATCCTGAATAATATCTAGTATCTAGAGATTGTATTTAAGAATACACCCTAGTATTCTTTAATTAGAAATGCACAAAGTCAGTTTAAAGAGACCAAGTAACTCCAAGCCCAGAACAATATTGGACAGAATATATGACTAACAAGATAGATTTAATTTATAATACTTAAATAGATTAACATTCAAAAATGTGGACATTTTCTTCAACTGAATATATATATATATATATATTCATTAAATAAAAAGATATATAATGTTATTAGAAGGTATTTCACCATGTTAAGTGATAAGCATCAAACAAAAAATTAAAAGAAAAACAAGCTGATGGGGAGGGGGAAAGACACTAATTAGAGCATAATATCCATCTGACATTTTGTATCAAGCTTCTACCCATGAGGTACTGATATTAGGATTAGGAGAAGTAATTCCTATTTCTATAGAAATATAACATAACTCCAAATATTGCATTTCACAATAGCAGCTTTGGGTTAAATGGGAGTGAAGGTGACTGCCTTTCATACAAGTGTCATGACTGGAAATGCTGGGCAGCATTTTCTCAGAAACTACTCTAGAAAGCCTGTACAGTTAATCAAATTTGGTTTAAAAAGTCTCCATGCTTATAATTTATTTTGTTTTTATAGAAAAAAGACTTGGAAAGGTTCCTGTGAGACATGGAAAAATACCAAGATCTGTCAAGGATAAACATGTTTTCTTCCCAAAGCCCTCGAAGTCAGTGAAAATGGTTTCCAATAATGAATCACCAAAATAAAAAGCCCTGTGTTTACTGGACTAAAATTAATAATTTCTATGAAACAAGAGGACAAATGGAAAGTGGATGGTAGCCACCAATGGGTATGCCTGCCATTGTACTTAGATAACCCCAGAAGGTCAATACTGAGAGTACTGGAGAAGACTCTGGTGAAACAACACAACTTTTTTTTTCAATGCTCATGCTCACTCTCTGTATGTTGGGGGAAAATTGTTTTAAATGTGTTCATAACTAGGAGCTTTTTGGCAAAGGTGAACCCATTTATCTAGACAAATCCAAACGGAAGTCTAAAGTAAGCACACGATGTAACATGCAAATTATTCTCAACGAATATAGTGAAATGTGACAAATGTGAGTCAAATATCACACAGCTTTAACCATTTTGCTTCTAACTTAAAAGGGAAAAACATCATTTATTTGGAGCTGCCAAATACTATATTTTCACTAATTTAATAAGCAGGCACCATTTTCTCTACCTCTGAAAATTTATGTTGGTCTTTGGACGGGTTCAGCTGCCTTTTTAAATCCAGTGGTCTGTGACCATAGAGGGTTTTTGCCAAAGGGAAAATGACTCCATAAATCCACAGAGGCTGTCTTGCTTTAAATTATACTTTGAAGGCTTCAGGACTATATGAAAGACTTTAAACAAGAAAAATCAACACACGCCAACACATATGTATTGAAACTTATCCTATTTTACAATAGAAATCATTCCTCAAGCTTTAGAAAGCCTGCATGCATAAGGTAAGATATAGATTTGACAATGCCTGTGGAGACCTGCTACCTAATTACCAAGAAATTTGAGGAAAAAAAATAAGTTTGATCTTACTACATCATAAAACATGTTTTTGATTAAAAAATATGATGTTTTTATTCAAAATATGATTATGATATTTTTGCTCTTGATATTTCACAAAACAATAGATATATTCATTATGACATCACTGGAAAGCAGACTGTCGCTTCAGAGGATGACAAGCCACTTTTCTTTGGAATACATATTAGCTATCTTCCAATCCGGAAAGGTTATTTCCTAACTTCTCAAATGTAACTGGAAGGTGAAATGCATGGAAAGAATCTTGAGATTATACGATTAGCCATATATTCTAATAAAATAACTGAGTTCTGAAAAATTAAATGAATTTCTAAAATCCTGTAGCTAGTTAACAGCTCAATGAGGAAAGGATTGAGCCAACACCTAACATTAACTTACAACTTAAAAAAATTTTGAATACATGTAAGGCAGGTACAGAGTTCTTCTACTCATCACATTTCCCACCATTCTGGACTGGCATATGCTCAACATACTTACTTACTAATTTGCCTAGCTCCTAAAATAATTTAATTTGAGACCTTTATCCTATGAATGACTAAAATATACAGGGTTATTTTTTTAATGTTTTTATTTATTTTTCAGAGAGAGAGAAAGATAGCATGAGCAGGGGAGGGTCAGAGAAAGAGGGAGACACAGAAACCGAAGACAAGCTCCAGGCTCTGAGCTGTCAGCACAGAGCCTGACGCGGGGCACGAATCCATGAACCGCAAGATCATGACCTGAGCCTAAGTAGGATGCTTAACCAACTGAGCCACCCAGGGACCCCTACAGGGTTCTTTTCACTCTATACTTCTTCCCTCATTAAAATGCACCTATCAAATGAGACTATACTTCAATCTTTTTGCAAAGACTATATTCATTATCATTTGCAAAATAAGGGATGCTCTTTATACACAGAATTCCTTAAGTCAACTGGTTGGCATCATTGGCAAAATACAGAACACTTCCTCTGTAATGACTAATTGTATGGGTCAGCTTGACAGGGCCATGGAGTGCCCAGACATTTGGTTAAACATTATTTCTGGTTATGTCTATAAGGTTGTTTCCGGATGACATTAACATTAAAATCAACTGATTGAGTAAAAGAGATTGTCTTCCTGTATGGACCTCATTCAATCCACTGAAGTTCTGAGTAGAATCAAAAGACTGAGTAAGAAAGAATTCCCCTTTCCTGCCTGTTGGGGCATGGACATTGGTCTTCCCTGACCTTCAGACTCAGACCAAAACATCTGTTCTCTTTGGGTCTCAAGACTGCCAGCTTTCATACTAGAATTTACATCATTGGATCTCCTGTTCTTAAGCCTTCATGCATGAACTGGACCTACCCATTGGCTCTCCTACATCTACAGCTTGCTGCTCAGCCTCCATAATCACAGAAACCAATTCCTTATAATAAATTTCCATATATGTATATATATATGTACACACAGACACATGCACATACATCCTGTTGGTTTTCCTCTGGAAAATTCTAACACCACCTCCTTTCTCAAGGTCAAACAACTGGCAAAATGAATGCTTTAGAACAAAGTCTCAGACCCATAAGCCATAATGTCTTCTTAGTGTTCCTTACAATTAGGTACATCTTTTAAGGTGCTCACTTATGGAATTTCCAGGCTAGAGTTAACTTATAGAAAAACAAACTGGAAGAAATGGAAGACTTCCTAGATTTGAAACTGGGAAAGCTGAGCTAAAATGGAAGAGAGCAACACTTAAAGGCAGCAGAAGTGCAGTGTTCACTAAAGGCTTAACTGTGCCTCAGTGAATGAGGAAAGGCCAACGTTCAGTAGACCAAAATGGGAATCTCAGTGAAGTGCTTCAACTCTTACAACCAAGGAGCCTTTTGTGAGTACTTTTAACATGCCAAGCACTGTCTTAAAAACTCAGGATACAGCACCCCATCTCAAGAACCTATCGATTTAGTAGTAGGAAGGGGAGATGCATATGAAAATCAATACGAACACTGTGACATGTGACAAAATGGCTGAAGGAGCAAAATGCCATGTCAGGAAGAAAGGGGAAGATACATTCTGTGGATGTTTGCAGGGAAGCTGTTAAAGATGCTATAGAGGGGAGATGACATTTCAGTTGGGCCTTCATTAACATGACTGCATAGGACAGCAAGTTTGGGAAGCCCTTCAAATAACAAGACACAACACTCAGAAAGGTGCAGGACAGGACATCGCAAATTCACTATTTACAAAATGCCAAGCACTTAGTTTGAGGTGTTTAGAGGGCAGGTCCCTAGAAGCTGACAGTAAAAGAACTAGAAGAAATAAGGCTGGACTAAAAAGTTAGAGACAGAAAATGAAGGACCTTGAATGTTGTGCCCACAGGTATGTTTCCTAAAATGTGCCCTAGGTTTTATGACTTGTAATGTGTGTTCATGCTTCTTAGACCTCCAGTCCTAACCATACTATGAAGAAGGCCACCTTAAATCATCTGGGGAATAAGATTAGATGTAAACAGATACACTCCACAAAAGTGGTACATTGTGTGCACATCTCCTCTATTGCCCCTATCTTCGCACACTCCCAGTAAAAAATTAAAATACACAATTCGGTACCTGAAATTTGAGTTAACTGACACATGCAACTGAAGAGTTACTCTATGTGTGCTGTGGGCATGAGCTGGAGGAGGTATGTGTGTGGGTGGCTGTGGAGGAAGGAGTGAAGACCGTTAGGTAGTCTTAATTAGTGATGTCCGGGACAATGACAACAAAATCATTCTATCAGCAACTGAAAAAGCAGAGCTTTTCCAAATAAAGCTTTTCTAAGTTTAGAAAGCTCACCATTGTTTTTACTTGAAAAATAATTATGAAATATCAACATTAAAGAGTTAGATTATAAAAATATAAAATAATAAAATAGCTGATTACAGAATGGCACGGTGACCAGGAGCTTTGCCTTCACCCCCTGCCTGAAGAACACAGGGCTAAATGTATGAGTCCTCCCCCAGAGAGTGGGTTTCACAAAGGGATGGAGATGGTTGTGGCAGCTCTCATGCCTCTGAGAAGCCGGCAAGCAGAAGCTGGCAGCTTGATGGATTGCTGTTTACTGAAGGGCTCACCTCCTTGCCCTCTCAGGTAGCCCAGAGAGAGCTAGGGGACAGGAGCCACTGACAGGCGGCCCCCAAGAGTCACGTCTTAGCCACAGCACAGCTCTCTCTCTCTGCCCTGAGAGGTCTCCCCAGAGCTCCCAGTCACTGGTGCTGCCTCATTTCAGGGGACCACTTTAAGAAGGCAAACTTCTTCCTCCTTTTCCCCCATCTACTAGGCTAACTTTTAAAAAAGTCAGTTGGCTTCACTTGGTTGTTGCCCATTTTACTGTATTTCATTTTGAATTTACATCAATTGTTTCTTGCATCCTTTCCATGGTGTTCAGATTATCTCCTATTTTCTTTCTTCTTCTTCTTTCTTTCTTCCTTCTAAAAAATCTTGGTTTATAAAGCATTTGACTAGTTCTTAGCTTAGTTCCTTTAGGTGATAAAATGTTGAATGTCTAACCTTTTCTATTTTTACGAGTTTTTTGCTCACATTCTTTTTAAAGTTCCCTTTAACATTTTACTTTTCAGCTTTATTTTTTCATGTTTTCCTTCTGAAATCATAATTGCTGGCACTATATTTAATTTTGTCACTCCAGCAATCATGGTTTCCCAATGATAGATAGGAAGGACAGTGCAGTGATAGCAATGGAGAGCTCAGTATTCTCTTGGACAATATGGAGGTCTCTCTACTTGCCCAAAATAGTCCCGTATTCACCTTATTTGAGCCTCAAATACTTCGATTAATATGGAGTCTTGTAAAATAAATTCCAAACTGGGTAGCTCAAAGAAACTTACTGCTTGCCTTCTTGTGGCACAGATCCTTTTTGTCCATTACGAGCAGTCTTAGAATCTATAAAGCTGGCACATAAAATCACCAGGTAAGAGGTAATACTAGACCAGAGGGTCGCCCTAGGGAAAGGACACTAAATCAGCTCCCATGGTTTACTTTAGCACCACTGAGAGCTCCATAGGAAGAAGGTGCAATAAAGGGCTCAGGGTGGGATCCTGGATTCTCTTGTGTAGCAGTCAGCCTACTTCTAACCGGTACGTTTCCCATCATAGATCACAGGAAGATCCACTTGGCCTATGGTGTCTTTAAAGTCACTCCTTTCAGAAAAGAAAATGTTTGGGTTTGAGAAAAGCAGAGAGAAGCTGTTTGAATCTATGATCATCTACAAACAAATGCGTTTATTAAAAAGAGAGAAGTCAAGGATAATCTGAAAAGAGGTATATTTACACATTTTTAAAAGATATAAACTTAGATGGCAAAGAAGTCAAAATCACTATATGAAAAGAAGTTTGTATATTTTCAGTATATTTCAAATATATGTGCCATAGAAAAGTGACCACATATTAGATGACTCCCAGTAGCACTTACTGGTGACCGGTTCAGTGTTTGTTTTATCATTTATCCTAACTTTGTTGTTTTTGTTTTTGTTTTGTTTTGTGTATTTTTTTAATATTACCCCTTGAAAAAAGTTTAAGCTTTGTTAAGATATCTGAATCTATAAAAAGAAAAGAGGATTTTTCTCCCATTCTGCTCCTCTCTTGGGAACAACTTCAATAAAATTCAGAATTCAGAAATGTTTCAAATGTTCTCAAAAAAGGCTTGTGATCCCTCAGAGTCCCATCAATAAATCAGTTCACAGAATCTGGTAAGGTTTATTTATCTGACTGGAACTAAGGAATTTGTACTAAATCACTACATTTTTTGAAATATTAGTTCTCAAATGAAATATCAAAACAGAGAGAGAAAGGAAAAAAATATTTTGACCTGACATCTTAATGCAGCGTTACTATAAAAACAGGGAAAGTAAAAGTTACATTTCCAGAGACAGTCAATTTTAATGGTAACCAACAATAACAAAATTCTTTAGTCCTAGTCATTCATTCTAGCAATTGGTTTGTAACACATACCATGCTTTGATTATTTTATCTTACAAAAGATCAATTTCCATATTGAAAAATCTGACTTAGTACAACTGTATAAAGTAGTAATTACTGAATAACTACAGCCTAATGTTTTTCACATATTCGACTACTATCTGAAATGAAAATTATAAAACCTTAATAGCCAAACATTCCCTGAATCGATATTATATAAAACTTAAAGATATGTACTGAAGAATGACTAAATTCAAGGTCTGTACTTCCTTGTAGACCAAATACTCCAGTAGTTACATTTGACATTTAGAACATGTACAAGGATATAATTTTTTAAAATATATACATAACTCAGTATATTACAATAAGAGCTCTAAAAAAACCCGATAAAATTCAGTTTATAAAGAAACACAAATTATTTCTTGAACACTTAGCACTCTCTGCTCATCATGTACACCATCTAAAAATATCATTGAAGGGAGAATAAATCTTTCAGGAAAATTTCCTTTAAATGGAACCAAAGGTTAAAAGATCCACATTGGAAACCCACATTGGAAACCCTGCAGCACAAAGGACTCCAATATTACCTTGAGCAATTTACAATAAGCTTTAATTTACCTATTTAGAAAACCTGATTTCCATAGGAAAGGTACAGCAGTAATAAATCTTATCCTGCTAGGAAGTCTAAGAGGGGAAAACAAAACAAAATTTCACCAGCTCTTTGTGCATTAACTCTTTCGTGTCACCGATAATCATGTTGTTAAATATGTTTTTAGGGCATTAATTACCATCCTAACAGATTACAGTGTTAGAACTCATCAAAACAGAGCGGTTTGATCTATGGTTAACAATGGAGCAATCTTTAAAAGTACTTTTGGTTCTTGGAAGTGTATGATGATATTCAAGTATTTTTTCATTTATAAGTCTTGATGACTTTTATTATTAAGTCCTATTAAATAGATCATTGTCTATAGCTCTCAAGGTTATTATATAAAACAAAATGTCATGGCTAAATTAAGCATATGGAAATAAATACAAAACAAACCCCAAGGTTTATTAGTGACTGACACATTAGTTTCTAACTCTTCCATGTTAACTGAATAGCACATATGACACGGAACATCTGCTACTCAATCAACTAACTTTGAGATGATTAATTCGTTAGTAGCACATCTTTTATAGCTCTTCCACTCTTCCTTCTGCTATAGTTATTTTGTCTCTTCGCTCACCATAAATTATAAATTGCTTGAGGCCAAGGTCACTCTCTTATTGATACTAGTGGCCCTGCAGATGTAAGTCCCATGCCTTGAACGTAGCAAGTATTGCCAGAGTATGCATTACTGTGACTAGATTATAAACTGGCCATTCTCAGAAACTAAGACCTAATGTCCCATTTCCTAGCTGGGCTCTAAACCACTGTGACCACACCCTCAGGCTTCAAACTGTCCCATCCACTTACATCTACAACCAGGGAATTGTTTCCAAGGCTCCCAAGTAGTACCTTCTAGTAGCAGTAGTAACTTCTTCTAATAGGAGTACCTTACTTTCCCCATGTATCTTAGAATTGTCTAAATGTAATTTTATTTGTAAAGATATTCATGTATATGAATGATACAATCAATTCTAGACACAAAACTCATAGATAATACAGCGGAGTGGAGTTGGGGGGGCGGGGACCTCTCAAGTCACCTTACTGAAAAAATTAAACCACCCATATTTCTGCAGTCACGTAACTGTCACTCGGCAAGCTGGAGACACCAGGAGGTCCAAAAGAATAGTCACTATTGTTGGATTTGACTATTTAATTCTGGGATCGCCATCATGCCGCTAGAATATCACCATACTTGTTAAGGAGGAAATAAGGGACTGTATTTTAGATGAACATGAAACATGGCTGAGAGAGGAGAGGAGCCAGAGGTTTTGTCCTACAAGGGGCTTGGTAATTAACCTAGACAAGTCACTCAACACTTTTGAACTCTTCCCCCAAAGCATAAATCTCACTACATTATCTTCTGAGGATATTATGATATGAATATAAAACACTCATCATGCCTAGTCAGCTCTCTACAGAGGCTGGAAAGCTCTCATAAGAATATTTTTCTAAAAGGATCTGTGTAAACTTATCTTTCCTGTTTCAAACATATATATATATATATATATATATATATATATATTACTTCAATTTAAAAATTTGTTTCTAAAGTAAAATAGCAGGTGTGCTATTACCAGGAGATAGCAGAAAACCACATGGAGAATGGCGATCTGTATATATTGGGGGACAATCAGTGGCCTGAAAAAAGCATGTCAGTGGAGAAATAGCAGCATAATAATAAATAGAAAACATCTTTGATTAATAGAAATTTCTGATAAGAGGGAGGTAGAATTTCCCTGAAGAAATAAATAATTTATCAATGACTTGTATTAAGATACAAGACCATTTATAAAACTCACTTAAACTGCAGAGAGAGAATACTGGCATAATCCCTCTTTCCATTTCCTAACAATACTATCACAAGTACAGTGTTACACAACATATATTCAAGGACTTTGAAGCGATAAAGTTCTCTTAGAATGCAGTATTCTTCAACTCAGATTTTAGCAGCTGATTGACCTGATGAAATTTTGTTAAAGTAGATTTTAATTTCTGAAATGAGGTGCATCTTACAAAGGTTAAGTTTTTAATATCAGAATAGAACATGACATTTATTTTTACAGCATAATCTCCAGATTACTCTGTTATTTTGTTGGTTTATTAAGCATCGACACACTGAATAAAATTCTTCTGTAACATATTGTCCCAAATTTCACCACCTGCCTTCTGGGCGTCTACCCTACAGTTCAAGAATTCCTCTTAAGGGCAACACCACCTCCCCCCAGTAACAAAATATTCCCTTTACACCTCATTTGGTTAATGGAGAAAAAAATCTGGCATCACCCTCAAATGAGTTATTAAACAGACAATTTCTGCTTTGTTTAGAGGGCAGAGGTGGTTATATTAATTTGGTTGGGCCTTATTAATACATTAACTCATTGTGGTTCTTTGAATACAAGGTGCTGTGCTAGGCAGGCAGTGGATATACACATTGGTCAACAGACATCATCTCTGCCTTTATGTTGCTTACGATATGGCCCAGTAGTTCCAAATCCTGGCTGCACATGACAATGATCTGAAGAATGTTTGGAAAACACTGATGATCAGGCTACAACCTCTGCTTTAATTTGTCTAGGATGACATGTGAACAGTGGTATGTTTGTGAGTTTCCCTAGATGACTTTAAGGCATGGCCATGGTTGAGAATCACTAGTCTAGTGGACAAGAGAGGCATGTGATAAAAATATCATTATAAAGTTTTATTAAGTGCCGTAAAGGAGAAGTGTAAGAAACCATGATAGTGACTGACTGGACTGAGGAGTTGGGGAAATTAGTCGAGAAAGTCCTCTCAGCATCAATGGCATTTGTACCTGGAGCTAAAAGACGGTGGTGGCTGGAAAAGCAAGTGTACTGGCAGAGGAAGGCAGGCACAGGGAACAGAGTCTGTAGGACAGGAAAGGCCTTGGCATGCAGAAGGGGCAACAACCAAGCCAGCATGGCTGGAATGCAGGGCAGAAGAGAAGGTACACCAAGTGGCTGAGGGCAGGTGGCAGATTGGACCTTACTGGCCCTCAGGAGCTGGGGTCCAGGATACTGAATTTCACCTTCAGGGCAAGGGAAAGCACTGATGCACTATTTTTTTTTTTTTTTGTCAAAAAGTGACATCCAGATTGGGGGGGGGGTGGAATGACTTTTTTCCCATTTGTTCAATAGTTCTAATTAAAAAGTTGGTTTAAAAATTCTAGATAGCCAGCCCAAAAGAAAATAGACAAGACACCAATAGTAAGAGGCATCATTTTCATCTTTCCCTGGAAGATGGCAATGCTAATAACCATTGTTAGTATACCAATGTTAAAAACTTGAGGGCGTGCCCAGGATTCGCACACTGACTGGGTCTCACTCATCTCTACTCCAAGAATTTCTCCACTCTTTCCAATTTTGACAACACTGAACTTCCTAACCAACTTACCTTTGTAATGGAGCAGATTCTCCAAAGAGAGGCCTCTTAAAACTGAAGCTGTTCCATTTTGTCATTATAAAGGATAACTAGTATTTATTGACTAATTATTTGGGGACTCTGGATTTAAAATTTGTGAAATTGCCTATATACTCTAAATATAAACAAAGCAAAGGAAAAAAGAGAGAGAGAAGTGAAAGAGAAGCAGGAAACCAGGCTGAGGAGACCCTGCTAGGAGGTAACAGCTAGATAGGAGGTGAGAAGAGAGGTCCCAGAGAAGTCCCTCCATCACGCTGACACCCACTAATCAGTAAGTCACCTTCAGGAAGTGAAAACAACGGCACATTTCAAGAGTCACATTCTAGAAATATTCACACAATGTTCTGGTAATAGCATCTTGGGCAATGCCACCAAAAAGCTCATCTAGTCTATGAAGCTAGTGGATTGTGAAGTACACGTGACATGAAGTCACACCAGCATCCACGACCAAGAGTTAAATCATCATGAAGTTAACACAGAAAATATAAATGCACGTTTGCAATTTTCCTAGCAGAACGAGCCAACGAACCACCGTCAAGTACCAGTCAAGGGTCCCCAGGCCAGCTGAATGGGTAGGGGGAGGGCAACTATGCTGAAAATGTATGTCTATAACATAGACGAGTGGGGGAGAGTCGGCATGCAGAAGCCATCAAAAGAGGAGAAAACAGCACATTATAAAACTTCAAGTACATTCAGTGAGGAGTTAGGCCATCGAGTCCATTCTCTCTATGTTGGTCCTGGTATATCATTCTACCTCAGCGGTTCCCCTTTACACACTGAAAATTATTGGAGACCCCAATGTGACTTAGCTCATGGGACCTTGTGCAAGTTACTTCAGCACTGTATGTCTTCACTTCCTTATCTGTAAAATGGAGAAAATATTACCTAATTCCTTTGACTATTTTCACAAGTGAATGTTACATTATTACAGTACCTATCACCTTGTACGTGCACAATGCATCTGAGTTATTATTTTTACCGACAGTCTATCTTTCTCAGATACTACAGTTCTGTGTGTTTCCATGTTTCTGTACATGTCATCTTCTTTCTTTAATCTACCAAATTATGTGTTTGGCCATAGGACAATTTTAAAGATTTACCACTGCAATTTATCAGCTTCTCTGATAAGGCCTCATGTAGTTATTCAATCATAATTAACACTAGACTAATTTGGATTCACTAAACTCATACCAAAGCAAATCTACACTGTTTCTATCAGTGGTTAAGGGTCTGGGCTACGAGAGCACTCGTAGAATCCCTCACAGAGGATTCTCACAGAGGATTCTCAGTTCAAATCCTGGTTCTACATCATACCACCTTTTGAAATTTGTTACATTTCTAAACTGGCTAAACTTCTGCTCTCTCAGCTTTAAAACTGAGATAGTATGATTTTTAAGTGTATTTTGAGAGAGCGAGCGAGCAAGAGAGAGAGAGAAGTATATTTTGAGAGAGCGAGAGCTAGCTTGCTCGTAAGTAGAGGGCAGACAGAGAGAGAGGGTAAGAATCCCAGCACGTGCAAGCAGTCAGCACAGAGCTCGACATGGCACTCAAACTCCCACACTGTGAGATCATGACCTGAGCTGAAATCAAAAGTTAGAAGCTTAACTGATGGAACTACCCAGGTGCCCCAAGACAATATGATTTTTTAAATGTTTATTTATTTATTTTTGAGAGACAGAGAATTCGAGCAGGGAAGGGGCAGAGAGAAAGAGAGAGAGAGAGAGAGAGAGAGAGAGAGAGAGAGAATATCCCAAGCAGGCTCCATACAGGCAGCCCAAAGCCTGATGAGGGGATTGATCCCATGAACTGTGAGATCATGACCTGACCCAAAATCAAAAGTCAGACGCTTAACCGGCTGAGCCACCCAGGAGCCCTGAGACAACATGGGTTTTTAATGGTATTGTTACTAGGATTACATAAGAGGAGTAGTGTTGGCTATCCTGTGAGTTCTTAGTAAATGCAATATTTTTTTAAAAGGCAAGAGAAAAAAATGATGGGACAAACAGTCCCAGGTACATGAGAAAGGAGAAGGATGATGACCTAGTATTTTCATAAATAATCTACAGACTTCTAACTTTGTCTATTTGTATAAGTGATGCACTGTTTTGAAACCACAGATGAAGAGAAAATGGAAGAATCCATCTTACTCAAATACTATTGCTACTAATAAGCAGAGAAGTCACCAGCTGTCTCCACTGCTGAGTCCCTGACCATATGGCATGTGGCTCTGGGAGAGCAGGAGGTGAGGAAGCTCAGAGCACGTGGCAGAAAGCTGTAGTCTGGGACCTGTGCCTCAGCGGCTGGGAAGCCTTGCAGTCCGCCCCTCCCGGAGTAGCCTGGGAAGCAGACCAG
This sequence comes from Cryptoprocta ferox, assembly GCA_028646485.1. NCBI lineage: Eukaryota > Metazoa > Chordata > Mammalia > Carnivora > Eupleridae > Cryptoprocta > Cryptoprocta ferox. The sequence continues at coordinate 77,289,415 of CM053578.1, read as the reverse complement.
TGAAATACAATCTCTGCAATCACCTTCAAAGACTATTTTGAGCAACATTCTGCTTTCTGTTCAGAAGATTAAAGCTACACTCAGGGTGTTCCCTAAATCTAGTACGCACTATATCCTCAGTATGAAATAATTTGAAATCTGTTTTTAATTGCTCTTTCCATGGATTTTTTTAAAGCCTCCTACTTGCCTACAATCAGCTACTATTTTACAATCTGTAATCATGGAATTATTGAAACTATAGCAATGCTGATATTTCAAACAGTGATGTTTTAAATTAAAACCTCCATTAAAATTAAGCCCACAAGGTATTATAGACACTCCAGTTTAAATGATATGACATCTGCCTAGGGAAGTAACTTATTTCTAAAGAGTATATACATCAGTTACACATGGACAAATGAACTGGACAAAAACAAAACAAAACAAAAATATACCGCTTAAAAGAAAGATAAAACAGTTTTTTTTTTTCGGTTTTTTGTTTTTTCCCCACATTCTTAAAACATTCTCAGAAAATTCTGTCACGGGACATAGTGATCTTGTGTGAATACAAAGAAAGATAAAAAGAAAAAAGAAAAAAGGAATGAAAAGTAGTGAAAAAAGGAAAAGAAGTGAAACTGTGGGATAAAAGTGAGTAACTAAAGTTTGATTATCAGGATATAATCAAGCATCATATAACAAATGATGCTTTCTAAATGGGGGCAAGAGGGCAACAATAATAGGATCTAATGGTCACCCAATTATACTTCATTATCAATAAATCTATGGTCAGAACAATTAAATCAGTTCTTTCTATTATTAAATCAATGAGTCATATATATTAGACCCAAACATCATGGGAAAGCTTTGATGGATATACCCTTCAAGTTTTTTGCCTTTCCACTAAATATCCCGGAATAAACAAACTAACTAAAAATGCCCACCTCATGTCACACTTTGTTTCTAAACCTTATTCTCCATTCGAAGGAATGGGATGTAGAGTGTCCAAACAAGAGTTATGGCTTCACACCTCAGTGTATAAAGAAAAATAGAACATTTTAGTGGAAAAAAGTAGGCAGGGCTAATTGTTTGCAATTTTTACCTACATTTTAACAAGTAGATTTTAAAGATATATTAACTGAACCTCAAAACCCTGACTATACATTTGGATAATTGAGCATAAAGAGACACATCTGCTAATTCAGTGGACAGTTCACTGAGTATAATTCAGTAATCAACTAATTGATCATGCTTTGCTTCAGTTGATGCACATAGGAAAACCAGACCAGTAATTTCTAGGCAGTGGTATCATTTAAAAGGGATCATTTCAGTAAAACATCAACCCCCAACAGCCCCCAAACTAGGGATGTTCACCAAGCAGCTGAGATCCAATAAAACTAATCTACCTGTCCTTCCCCATCAAGTGTCACTGTTTCTCTCATGCTGCATTAGACATATTTTTAAACACTCAGAGTGTATCTGTTCCCTTTCGCTAATCTTGCAGTAAAATGATATTAAGTAATTAACAGCATGACAATGATGGAAACAGATGTCACAAGTAAAAAATTTGGAGGCAAAGTAATGCGGAAGGGAGAAAACTGGTCTTGAATCAGGAGCCCTGGCTTCTTTCCCATCAATGTCACTGATTATAGCCTTACCCTAGGCAAGTCATTTAACCTGGTTACACTTCAGCCTCCCTTTCTGCAGCCATCTGCTTCGCTCACAGGAATGCCGTGACAATTAACAAGAGTGGCTATAAAAGTGCTTTGAGCTCACAAGAGAAAGACTGCATAAATACAAGGTATTATTACTCTGATTACAAGGAAGTATCAAGCAGATTTCTGTGTAAGCTGTAATTATAAGGAAGAGTAATCCTCGACAGCAAAGGTAATACTGCAAATTACAATCTATGTCAATTTTCAGACACTTATCATTCTAGGGAATGATATTAGAGACATGACAAAAGAGAGAAGCGACTCCAAGTAAGATGCTGAGCAGAGAGACAAGTGACCTAACAAGCCAGACTGGAAACCTTATAAGGTGGAGCCACTTATTAAACGCAGATTCAGACCAAAAGCCACTAAAAGATGAACTCTGATCGCTTATAAAAAAGCACCGTGGTTTTGTAGTCAATGCACAACACTGAAAGCAATTTGGGGCATTATGGTCACAACCATTATCACTCACTCAGCACATATTTTTAAATAAAGAATGTAAATCCTCCAAATATCCATGTTTGTTTTAAGTGGAAGATAATTGTTAATAAGTTCTGCACAGCATTTTGTATAAAAGGAACAAAACATCTAATAAAGCCACACTTCATTAGTTAAGGCTCCTCTATTTCCAATTACCAATATTCCAATCTTCCTACGTTTTTATTTCTTAATTAAAGAACCTCTGATATATCAGGGTGTCATCAATTTAAATCAAACATAAATTAATTGTGGCACTAGATGCCGAAACCATGCACTATTTTCATTAGCCAATATTCTACTCTTCCTTGAGAGTTTCTGGGTAGATCTCATTTATAACTTAGAAAGCAATTTTACTCCAGGCAGATATGAAGGACATGCACGGAGCCCTACAAATTCCATTAATTCTAATGATGAAAACAGTTACTCATTTAAACTATTTCAGGCACCATCCCTGTAGACACCTTAGAGCAATCAGTTCTTAACATTAAAATTACCGTATGAAGTTTGAGACATAGGTTACCTAGAGGCTCTCACCACCTGAAGAGCCTTAAACCTGGCCACATAGGCTATAAGACTCTGGGTCACCTAATAATACACAACTCTACAATCAGTTCTTGCAACCCAAGCAAGTTAGGCATAAGATTAGCTGTATCACCTCAGACTTACCACCACAAGTACCAATAGGCTGACAAATCACAGAAAGGTCTTCACAGAGGTATCACTGACCAAATGTAAAAATGAGAAACACAAGTGGGGCGCCTGGGTGGCTCAGTCGCTTAAGCATCCAACTTCGGCTCAGGTCCTGATCTCATGGTCCATGGGCTCAAGCCCCGCATCGGGCTCTGTGCTGACAGCTCAGAGCCTGGAGCCTGCTTTGGATTCTGTGACTCCCTCTCTCTCTGCCCCTCCCCTGCTCGTTCTCTCTCTCTTTCTCTCTGTCTCTTTCTCTCAAAAATAGAATAAACATAAAAAACATGAGAAACACAAGTTTACCAGTTCTTCAGGGATAAGACCAAATGGGTTTTCTTTAAGTGTTGATTTAATCTATTCTCCCTTTGATTAAGCATATTTAAGATAATTTTTTACAGCAGTTTGAGATTTACAGTAGAAGTGAGCATTGATTATGATTGATAAACCTACATTAACACATCATAAACATCCAGGGTCCACAGTTTACATTAAGGGTCACTCTGTGTTGTACATTCTATGGATTTGGACAAATGTATAATGACATGTACCCATTATCATAGTATCATATAAAATATTTTCATTGCCTTTAAAATCCTCTGTGTTCCCCCTATCCATCCACCCACCTCCCAAACCCATGCGACCACTGATTTTTTACTGTCTTCACAGTCTTGCCTTTTCCATAAGGTCATAAAGTTGGAATCATACAGTATGTAGCCTTTTCAGGTGGGCTTCTTTCACTTAGTAATATGCATTCAAGTTCCCTCCGTATCTTTTCATGGATTGATAGCTCTTTTCAGTGCTGAATACTATTACACTGCCTAGATGTACCACAGTTTATTTATCTACTCACCTACCAAAGACATCATGGGTGCTTCCAGGTTTTGAAAATTACAAGTACTACTACTGTAAATATCCATGTGCAGATTTTTCTGTGGATGTAAGTTTCCAATTCCTTTGGATAAATACCAAAGAGTACAATTAATTGCTGGACCATATGTAAAGAGTATGTTTAGTTTTGTAAGAAACCACCAACCTTCTTCCAAAGTGGCCACACCATTCTGCATTCCCACCAGCAATGAGTGAGAGTTTCTGTTGCTCCACGTTCTCACCAGCATTTGGTGTCATCAGTGTTCTGGTCTTTGGCCATTCTGATAGATATGCAGTAGTATCTCATTGTTTTAACTTGCATTTCCCTGATGACATATGATGTGGAGTGTCTTTCATATGTTTATCTGCTGTGTGTCTTCTTTGTCAAGGTGCTTGTTAAGCACTTTATTCTAGAGTTTTGGGGGTTTTTTTGTTTTTTTTAACTAGTGTGTCAGTGTGGAGTTTTAAGTTTTTTGTATGTTTTGGTTGACAGTCCTTGATCAGATGTGCAGATGTGTCTATTTGCAGCTTGTTTTCTCATTCTCTTCAGAATTATAAATTATCATAAATTATTATATCATACCACTGTCCAACTCCTATACACATTTATCTCCAGTTTAAGAATGTTTATTAACTTAATCGGAAATGCATTTTTTCTTGACAAAATTATTTCAGATTTCTATTCTTCTCTCACTTAAAAAATATATTTTTTCTTTTATAGTCAACAAATACATTTCAACAAACACTGACTATCTATCGTATGCAGAAAGGAAACAATACTTTCCAGTAAGAAATTCTCTCAAGGCACCTGGGTGGCTCAGTCAGTTAAGCAGCCGACTTTGACTCAGGTCATGATCTCACGGTTTGTGAGTTGGCGCCTCATGTTGGGCTCTGTGCTGACAGCTCAGAGCCTGGAGCCTGCTTCAGATTCTGTGTCTCCCTCTCTCTCTGCCCTTCCCCTGCTTATACTCTGTCTCTTTCTGTCTCTCAAAAATAATAAACATTAAAAAAGTAAAAAGAAATTCTCTCTCAATTATTGGATCATAAGCAAAAGAAATTTCTAGGATGAAAACTGAACAGAGACAATTAAAGGCAGATGCTGATTTTTTTTTTCCTGAAAGGAAACTTAAGCGAAACATTATCTCTTACTAAAGAAAAAAAAAGAAAACAATCAGAATACTAGGCTTATTGACGGGATAAACCATAATTAAATATAGGGGATGATACTTTCTGGAATTAAAATCTAGGTTAGGGAAGAAGTTCTCTGCCCAAGCTTGAAATAATTTGAGCTATGACTTTTAAAGGGACATAGAAACATTTTAAATGAACAATTTCTATATATCATCCTCTGTATTGAAATAGGATACCACATTACATTATAAAACATTGAATGCATGAAAAATTAAAGGTTTTATAAGATAATACCCCATGTGTAGCATACATACCTAAAACACATGATTAGAATTTGGCAAATCTAGATAAAGGGATGGTAAGTATATATATTAAGGTGTCTCTCTCCTTACATCAAATGTTGGAAGATTTATGCAGCTGGGTAGTTCTATTGCTCATAATCAAACTGTTTTAAGTGCTGATTCTGAGTAACTGAGATACGTTTATATACGCAGAGCGCCAAGAAATTGAAGTACAAATTCACTCTTCTGTTTCGAAAATTCACCAACCAGTTTGGTATTCCTTTTTTTCCCCTTCCTCAGTTTATTTTTGTTTTAACAAGAATTTGCAGTGCAAAGAGTATTTAAGTGAATTAGCCAAAGTCTTTGGTCTAGTAAGTAACAGGTCTGGGAGGCAGATCAGGTATGTAGTATATAAAAGGTCTTCCAAAGGACAAAAAGTGCCAATAGCTTTTCCTTAGAAGAAAAAGAAATCTTCCTAAGCTTTTTGTGTCTATGATTCAAAGTAAATTACATCTATTAAAAGAAAAAACAATGGTTACTTCATATCCTAAAGTTTTTCAAACTCAACCTATAAAAAAGCCTTACGGTGATATATTAGAAAATACAATTAAATGGGCCTTCTCTAAATCCCAGAATGAATACTTCTAACTTGATAAGAAAATCATTCTACTGAATGAAAAACTAACATTTATGGAGTGCTTGCCGTATGTCAGGCACTGTGCTAAGCGCTTTGCACAGATAATCTCATTAACACCAATAGTACAAGTTAGTTAGCCCTATTTTATAAACAATGTAAATGAACTTGATGGATATCATCAAGCTAATGTGCTGTAGATGGGCTCTGAAGTAAGGCAATGTGACTGCAGAGAGCTAACACTTCAAAATTCTTAATTTGACTTCATGAATTTCTTTGAAGATCCATTTTTTGCTTTGGTTCTATGTTTAAGCTAAGCCATTCCTTCCATCATCTAATAAATGAAACTCTTCCCAAAGATCATGACATGAGCCTAGAGAACTCTTCTTTCTTGTCTGGCAAACTAAGACAAAAACTTAAAAGACGTCATCTGTGTCCTTAAACCTTTACAATTTAGTTGAGGCAAAATACACCCATGTGTTAAACTTGTTTTTCAGACAACATGGAATGCAAAGGAAGTAAAACAAGCTATTGATCTAGAAGAGGGAAAAAGGGGAACTGGAGACAGCCAATAACAAAAGAACTGTCTGAATAAGCAATTGGGGGTACCAGGTAGTTCTTGAACTCAAAAGCAAGTGGAAGGTAAAGCTTCAGAAAGAGAACACAGCAAGTGAGTTGGGATTATGATGGCCTAAACATAAACCATCTGATGTGAGGACTGTAAAGTGGCTGACCTTTTTAAGAATGAAGTTTCCCTAAAGTGGTGAGGGGGCAGCCAGAGATATGGAAGCACTGATGAAGGAGAGCATGTGATGTAATGAAATAGAACTGAAAAGTACAAAATTATCCAGGACTTTAGTTAGGAAACAAAAAGGAGAACACCACCAAATTTAAAATGATGTACATTTTTCTCTGTAAGAATAAAGAAAAAAATGAGCATGTTTGTAAGTAAAAGGAGAACAGACCATACCGAGAGGGATTAATGTAAAAAAGTTTTTCTAACTCTTTAGAAAAATGTAATGGTGTACATTTCTTTAGGAAACATTGGGAAAATGTAATTGGACAAAAGTCCTGGAGATTCAAGAAGATAGGGGATTATTATTAAAAACATAAATTAAAAGATTGGGCTTGGCAAGGAGGAAGACCACTTCTTTGTCAGACACAGTAAACAGAGCAAGTGTAAACATAGTGAGATTTTCATGTCTAGGGAGAGGGGGATTAAGGGAGCTAAGCCTGGGTAGCCTCAATATTCTCAGCAAATTAAAAGTTAATGTCATCCTGCTAACTGTAATGGGAGTAGGGATAGAGTTGGATTTGGGAAGAATTAAATTGTCTGGAGTAGTCAAAATACTGAAGAGAAAAATAATTATGTCTTATGAGTTGAGACACAACATTTGTTTTCATTTTCTGTTTTGCCAGCATTCTAGGGAAAAGAACTTTCTCCTAAATGCCCATGCCCTGGGGAAGAACCAACTCTTATTTATATAAGTTTCTCCTTTAGCTGATCTTTCGATAATCTATAAAATCAAAAGGATTTTTTTTTAAACTTGATTCACATGTATCTGGTCTTCAAAAACTGCTGCCTAGATTCTCCCTTGCTGGAAAGTAAAATTCTGTATAAAAATTTAAGCACGAAAGGAAATATGTTTCATTGTAGTGCTTACAACAGTTTTCCTGGGGTGCCGAAGTGGCTCAGTTGGTTGGGCTCAGGCCATGATCCCATGATTCGTGAGTTCCAGCCCCGCGTCAGGCTCTCTGCTGTCAGTGCAAAGCCTGCTTCAGATACTCTGTCCTTCTCTCTCTTTGCACCTCCCCTGCTTACACACTCTCTCTCAAAAATAAATATTAAAAAAATAAATAAAAATAATAAAACAGTTGCAGTTATTTCTAATGCATTTTATTATTGACAACAACATTTAGCTAAGTAGAAGATAGTAATATGAAGATATTTCCTTCATGTGAATGACAACATATAAGCTGTCTTGATCCATTCTGCAAGTCATTAAGATCGGCAAATTTGAAGCTTAGATTACCAGGGATCCTTGACATTCAAGGTCAATGAAGTGTTATGGTGTCCATTAGCAGATTATTTGACTCATTCAACAAATGGCCTTTATGCTGCTAAATTCCAGAAATTTTAGTGTAGCTACCTCGAGAACAAAGTGTATCTACCTATGGTACATACAGTGATACTTTATTAACAACAAATTCTTGTTGAAAGTATACTGAAAAGAAGTCCATGTAATCTCATGGGAAATATGTTTGGTTAAGTTCAGGATTGCAAAAAAGCACTAGGCTTAAGAAAACCACTTGCACAAAAAATCCATTAACCAGGAAGATGGGGGCTTAGTAAATTGGGATCAATTGAAGATATTCAAACAAAAATTAAATGTCTCCACTGTGAAAAGTGCAGCCAGGACAGAGACCCCTCAGGTCCATTCTCAGTTCTGAGGTGGAACATTATCATAAAGCCACATTGCGTGAGTGGAGGGCAAGGCCACTCTGACCTGTTCCAGTTTGTTACTCAGCTATAATCTCAGCCATTCCACTCTAACCAAAATTAAAGGCAGGTTCTCAGAAAGAGGTAAGAAAGAAGCAGAGGCAAAGAGTAAACTGATCTGCCCAAAGCTTACAGATAGGAAGATTAGGCAAAGTTCTCCTTTCTTTCTCTCTGGGTAGAGATCTTTCTTTATCCAACTATAGCACTCAGATGATGAGACTGCCCAAGATATCTTTGATGAATCCAGAAGCAATCTATTGCCCTGCCCTACTTTTCATAAACTCCAAAACATACTGTGAAACTTTCAGAATTTTAGACACATGTTTGATTATATGGTTACACACACACACACACACACAACTTTGTAGCAAATTGATTTCTTTTAATGTCCCCAGTTCTTCTCCTCCTTGGACCACTTCCTTTGCAATGTCACTTTGAAGCTCTTTTCATCAGAGGTGGCGTCTATTTCCCCACTATCTGAATCCAGGGGAGCCTTGTGACTTATTTTGTCCAACAGAATTTGGCAGAATTGATAAGTGCGCTGTTCTGAGTCTAGGCCGTTGAGGTCTTGCATCTTTCTGCTTGCTCCTTTGGAGCTCGGCCACAGCTAAGAACAAGAGGTAGGCTGCTGTAGGGTAAAACATTGTGAAAAAAAAGAGCCCAGTTTTTCTCATCAAGGTCATCTTAGAGCACCCAATTCCCAAACATGTGAAAAAGCACAGCCTAGATTCCAGCTTCCAACCCAACACAGTACCTAAAGATATGTGACTAATACCAGGCAAAACTGGAAATGCCCAGTTAATGGGCACTGAACCGGGAATGACCATTCATGGGCAATGAACAACTGCTTATTGTTTTAAGTCACTGAGTTTTACAGCAAATTACTACACAGTATTACTATAACAAAGGATAAATGATACACACTTTTACTTTTAGATATATGCTTTTAAAAAATATATGTATATACACATGCATACATATACACAGATATCTTTATTTCTATTAATGCTTTAGCTACATAGTTTCCACTAGTTTCTCAGGCCTTCTTGAGGGGAAGTAATGAGCTACAGAAAAAGACTTGTGACATGTTACCAAGACTCCATCTTAGAATATCTTATGCTTATAACTACTCCCAGATAGAATACATTTCTGTATCAACTCAAACAATTCATGTATGATTTTTAATATTATAATCCAAAATAGCTTGAGTAGTAATTCTACAAATATACATACAATTATATTATTAGTCTTGATGCATCTTCTGTAATTATTCCTTTTTCTTTTTCAGTATTGCCAACAACATGCTATTCTTCAGTCCTAAAAAGAGGCTGCAGACTTTCTGCTAAAACAGTGGTGAAAACTCAAACCTCCTTAAGTGTCTTTTCTGGACTTTCTCTGGATCACTAAAAATAATTCTGACTGCATCATACTATTATCTTTCAACAAAAGAATCCCAAGTGTTCTACTGGAATTAATCCCTTTTCAGTGACAGAAACCATTTCAATGTTCGCTTGGCTTTTGGGTGAGAGGTATAGATCTTTTGTCGCTTACATTTACATGTCACAGTTTAGAAACTTTAACATCTAAAAAAGTAATATTTAATATCAATGTAATTATGTAAAGGGAAATGTGTCTGAAAATTATGCTACACAAGTGACTCTAAAGAATTTGTTAAGGTCTACCCTTGGCTTCTGAGATACTGCATTGGAAGTCAGGAGTTCAATGGTCCAAAAGAGTGATTATTAACTGAAGAAATTTGAAAACTGCTATGAAGATCAGGCTTGCCTCAGAAAGAAATCACAAAATACTTTCAAGATAGAGCACATGCTGTCAAGAGCTTCCGTAGGAGCACTACATGGTATTAACCTGTATGGGGACCTCTAGCTGTTTAGTCCCTAAGCAGTTTCATTAACATAATTGGAATTGGGACTTAATTAGTAATACTTAGGTTCTATTCTTAGTGGTGAAGGGTGTGCCATTTCCCATGGAGAACAATTTTATCCAGGAACTTCTTTAGGGAAAAAGAAGTTGCTTGATAAATATAGTAAGAGTTTGAATAAATGGATAAGTGGCTGCTTTCATGTCAAAGACATGAGGATAAACTGTTCCTATTTCTCCACTCAGGTTCCAAAGACAATGGAGTGGACATTTCTCAATACCTGGCCAGTCCACACCCATTCCCCATTCCCAACAGGCCCCAGACTTTCTCTAGAGGACTTATTTTGAGTACTGTCTTGCTTGGATGAAAAATCCAGGTGCCTGGAACTCACTAACAAAGACAAAAAGGTTCTAGATATTGCCCTAAGACCTAAGCTCAGCCAACACTATGCTCCTGGAACGTTAAGTCTCACTCAAGTGACAGGAGAATGCAGGAAGATTGGGATTTCCTTGTTGCAGAGAATTGCATCCTGACCAGATTACTCCTAAAAAGCAGCTTTAACTCCCATTTGCTCATCTTGCATTGATTCCTGCCCATTCATCAGTTCTCAATTCTGAGTCTCCCTTTGTTTTTTGTTTTTTGGTTTTTTTAATGTTTATTTATTTTTGAGACAGGAAGAGAGACAAAGCATGAGTTGGGAAGGGGCAAAGAGAGAGGGAGACACAGAATCCAATGCATGCTCCAGACTTTACGTTGACATCAGAGAGCCCGACGCAGGGCTTGAACTCATAAACCATGAGATCATGACCTGAGCCAAAGTCGGATGCTTAACGGACTGAGCCACACAGGTGCCCCACTGAGGCTCCCTTTGATTTTATGAGTCCTAATGTTTTCCAAACATATTTCCTCTTATTTGAGGTAAGAGTTGACTTTTGTTGCTTGGACTCAAGGAGCTTTCTTACAATTACTGTGTCAAAACACAGGAATACTAAACATCAAATAGGGTGAGTTGGGGAGGGGGTGCTGCCACAATTCCAACTACAAAGCTAAGCAGTGAACTCATAAAATAATCAAAATTTCTTTGTTTTTCCTTCAACTCTCCACTGTCTAAGGAAGAGATAAAATTCCCCCTTTGGTCTCAGATCTCTGGCTGCCACAGTTTACATGTAGTGAGTAACTACACTTTGCCATTCTCATTTCTTCCCAAGATTTTCTTTCTACTCAGGGAAAATGGATTTCCATCCCTGTATCTGCAGGAGTTGTTGGTTTTCTTGTAGCTTTATCTTTTACTTATTTCTTTTTACAAAATGACAGAATTTCTTCCTTCTTCCATTCTAATTTACACGGTTTCCTTCATTGAAACCCTGCTCAGCATTCAGTTTCTGGGAAGTTGCCTTTTATTAACCTCATTGACTGATCATTCCATTACTGTGAATCCAATTTGACACTTATATGTGTTATTTGCATTGCATTTTCACTTATTTTAGTTTGTGAATAGTGTTAGATGTGTGTATGTTTTAGTTTTTCTATCAAATTCCAAGCTCCCCAAAAGCTGAAATAATTTTTTTAAGTCCTCAATGTTTCTGTGACAAAATTCCATACACAGAGAGGAAAGATACTGCTGAATAGCTGTTTTCACAAAGATTTATAGAAGGTACTTAAGAGGTAGCTGGATGTTGCAATAAGCTATTCACAGATAACTTTAACTACTTTAATAGTAACTAAATGATACCTTGATAGATTTTTAATACATAAAACTGCTGGGAATGTATAGGCTTTTAACTTTTCAAATGTGAAAATTTTAGAAATAAAAAAAATGATGTGTAAAATTAATACCCACTTGAGAATGCCAGCTTGAAATTTTAAAATGACTCAGACCAAAACAAGCTACAAGCCACTATCAGCACTATGTAGAAATCTTCCATCACTGATTGCATGGGAAGATTTTGCTCTCTTAAAACTTCTAACAGCTTGAAAAAGGGACCATCTTCCTCCAATGAAAGCTGACGTGTTTTTCTTTCAGGTTGTCCCTGAGTACTCTCTCTTCCCTTTGAAAATTCCCTGCAGACTTATGTTCAATAGGATTGCTATTTTGGTTGCATAGTCAAATCACACATTTTCCGTTCTTTAACTGTTTCAACACAAGACTCATGGGATCTGAGTGCTCAAGGTTCTCCTTCGCTAACAATGGCTTTAGTCCTTTGTGTTCTGGCTTTCACAGAGTCACGAATTTAATAAGCTTTTTCCTGCAATATCATTCATCAATTGCTGCATCACCAAGGCAAACAACACACTGTAATGTATTTTTAGGCGCTAAGAATTCTGGATTATAATGAAATTCAATTCAGATGATTAAAATTGGACTTCCAATGTTAGATACTTCAGCCTTTGAAATTGTGGCTATCATTTTCTGATTAACAGAATCACCTATGGGTATAAAATGTATCATTAAATGTATATCCTCTATAGGTACTGTGTCTCAGAAGGAGTAGGTGTTTTTTGTAAGTCAATATCAGCGTTATCACATTGTTTAGTAAATCTCACAGATAAATCATTATTCAATTGAAGTAGGAAGAGAAACTGAGCAAATGTTAAGATTCCTCTCTCCTGATATTTCTTAACCTTGTTTTCACCATCGTCTCCCTAAGGAGCCTTTTAAAACACTGTTTTCCTAATTGCTAACCCACATGAAATGTTAATACACTGTGTATCTAGTCATGCACCATACATATATCTATGTTTTATACATAAAAAGAGTAAGTATAAGGCCTACAATTTTTGTTCAGTACAGGGTTAAGAATGACTAAACACATTTTTAAAACAGCTATTAACATATAACTTAGCTTTATAACTTTATTTGCTGAGCAATTTGAATGAAACTTTTTTTTACTTACATAAATTGTAATTTTCAAACTTTGTATGAAGCTAATTTACATAAACACATAATAGCAATGTAATCAAATTTCTAAAAAAATTCAAAATTATTATATTTCCAATAAAAGCAAAGCTTAATTAAAAGGCTTAATTCTTCAAATATATTTTCAGTGAATTGAACTTTTTGCCTAATATAAGTTTTTCTTGTTATAAGTGAATAATGTTTAACAAGAATAATTTGCTTGTTATAAGAGATTGGTGCTAGATAACCAATCATTCAGATACTATCAATATGTTTTTAGCACTTGATGTAATTAATGATAGGCTGAAAAACTTTTACAAAAATTAAATTATAAAATATAAACCAAATTTCTAATGTTCAAAGCCCAAGTCACACACAAAAATACTGAGAAATAAAACATCTACAAGGCAGCCAATGGACACAGGCCACTTTTTAGGTGACCACTTTGAGATCCAGAAATATACTGAAAGTCTCCAAGTCATAGCTACAATATTTCCCATAGTTTTATAGTTCTGATCTAGTATGCAGCTGTGAAACTTCCATTAACTCAGTCAAGGTTGCTCATATGATACCCAAGAAAACCCAACATAAGAAATTAAACACTAAGGAAAAAGCTTTTGTCAGGTTGAACTTTGCTGGGACACAACCCATTATAATATTTAAAATAGTGTTGCCCGCCAAGAACCAACTTTCACTCCCTTCAGGACAATATCAACCTCTCCTCCACTGAGAAGGTGCACATATTTTTTAATCTCATTTTACAGAGCGCCTGGGTGGCTCAGTGGGTTAAGCGTCCCACTTTAGGTAACGGCTCAGGTCATGATCCCAGGGTTGTGGGATGGAGCCCTTCATCGAGATCTATGCTGAGCATGAAGCCTGCTTGGGCTTCTCTCAATCTCTCTTTCTCTCTCCCTCTGCCCTTCTCCCCTGCTTGCAGGTACTGTCTCTCTCTAAAATAAAATTAAAAGAAAATTTTTAAAAAATATCATTTTATATATTCCTCTGCCCTTCAAACTACAATCCCAGCATGCTTCCCTCCTTCCCCTTTACTACCATTTTTTTTTCAAAGCTATCAACATAAGCTGTCCTCAATTCCACACCCTTCATTCTCTCTTCAACCAAACATGCTGCAATTTCTAGTCCTGCAACTCCACTGAAACTGCCTTGGCTTTTAATAAACGCTTAATAAATATTCTCTGTGTAGAAAAAGACTTCCTACTTTATTCATTCAAAAGTACCTCCATGGTCCTTCTCTTAACTATTCTATGGTATTGGACAACATTGGACACACTCTACACCACCCTGACGTCCACAATACTTCTCTCCCAGTAACTGCTTATTTCAGTCTTTTCTCAGTTCACGTTGGTATATTTCTTTTCCCTGAAATAAATATGCCCTTAACCCCAAGATTACAGAACTCAACAGCTTCTCGTTTTGCTTATATATCCTCTCCCAAGTTAACTGTAACCACTCCCAGGACTTCAGCTGTTCACTGTATACATGAAAATGACCTCCAAGTAGCTCCACCTCCTGACCACACTATTCATCGCTATTTAGATATCCCATGGGAACCTCAAATTCAGAAGAACCCAAACTGAATTCACAATCACACCCTACCCACACATAGGTTGGTCTTCCCTCAAAATGACATCATGATTCATAGCACCCTGTTTCACCAAAAAACCCAGGAAATATTTCTGTTCCTTCTGTCCTCTTTTCCCTTGCAGCCTCCATCCCACCATGTCCCACCCAACTGCATAACTGTATGTTAGTCAGTAATGCCTTTTACATGTGCTGTATCTTTTCTTCTGCTACTGTCACTGTCCTAGTTTGGGCCCTTGCTGTTCATCTGGCCTATTTCAAGTGTTCCCTATTAGATGACCCACTGGTTTTTTCTCTAATCCTCCTTCCTCAGGACCAATTTTTTATTTCTAAAAACTTAAATTTAATTGTGATGCAGACTTACACTTAAAAAAGAAAAGAGAGAGAGAGAGAGAGAGAGAGAGAGATGATTCTATCCTGTATACAAAATCAAGGCCTTTCCCTATATGCTCCTGAATTGCTTTTCTAGTCTTACTACAACAATAGATAACTATTTGGTTACATGAACAATGTTTTCCCATGTCTATGATTTTGCTCATGTTGTTTTTCATTCAAGTGCTTGCTCTCCCCCTTCTCAAAATATCTCACTAGACGTCAAAAAATAAACAACAATCACCTCCTTCCCAAATCTGCCCAAATCCTCTCATCAAACTGTTTGTGTTTGTCTAAGATGATCTATTGGAAGGTCTGTTGTTTGGGACCTCCTCGAGGCTAGAAACTGACATATTATTCTGTAAATACATTTTTCTAGATTGTTAGCTATTTTCATGCGTTCAATAAAGTGCATGATCTTAAACAGAAATGCTCTTCAACATTAAAAATAACTACCTATAACCTATTTTTAATGGGAGAAATAATCCTCATTCCTTCATACATGGACAATGAATGAATTCTATTAAAAATGCTGAAGGTCTAATGAACCAGCACTGATTACATAGTCTCAGGTTTGTAAAGAGATATTCTAAAATGAAATAAAATTCATCAAACCTTAGGAAAGATTACCAGTTTAGCCTCACTTATCTACTGCACATCTGCCTGACCACATTATCTTAGTGCTTAAGCATCATTTTTGCATTTCAACGTGGCATTCTATCAGATTAATGCCCAAGATATTCCAGCTGCACTGCAAGTGAGTGGACATATAGGAATATTATGCATGGCTTGTATCATTGACATTGAGCAAAGGAAATGTGATTAGCACCAAATTGCATCTGACAGGGGAATCAGAAACCTGTCAAACACGATGACATGGATCCAATGTTTAGAAGGCAAAAGGGGGAATAAAGGAGCAGGGCAGTCTGGCATGGAGACAGCAATAAAACACAACAGCGATGATAAATTAATTCATTTACTTATGAAAAATTAGAGGCTTCCACACACAGCTCTCATTTATAATCTTGTCAATCTGGTTGAGTAAATAAAAAGGCTCTACAATATTAGTTGAAAACACAAGCAAGAGAGAGAAAATGCAAACACTAGATTCTTGGCCTCGCTTTTAATCAAATACAATAATTCTTTGGTAGGAGTAACAATGGTCTTTGAAAGAAATTTTTCATCAGAGGATAGATAGTATCACTTTCTATATAAGTCCTCTTTCCCGGGCTCAAATTTAGAGCTATTGAACTGCAGGGCAGAAGACTATCGCCATACGCTAGGCTCTGTGCTAGTCGGAAAGGGTATTTAAACAAAAGGACACACCAAAATGGGCTCTGTGGTTTGCTCCTCAACTCTGAGAAAGGAAAGTACAAAAATCAAACCAGAGCCTTCCGATATCAAGTGGTTACAGACAGGTATTACAGGTTCACTCTAAGTAAAGTGATTGCCAGTGTAATATTAAGCTCTCATTCAAAATTGCTTTAAAAATGTGTCAATCCAATAGAGAGCAGTGTATCCTGATGGTTCACATTCTCAGGATGAAAGCTTGGATGAAACTTAAGCTTTTTTTTTTTTTATTTTTTTTATTTTGCCATGCTCCAAAAGTGAAAGGGGTATTAGATACATAATTACCCAGGACCCTCTAATTATTCTTCAAACTCACTTCCAAAAAGGGCTTTCTCACAATTACACACGCAATAAGAGAAAGCTCTTCTATTGTCCCAAATTAACATGACTATGGAAATTGGTAAGAGCTAAGGAACAAAAATCCCATGTGCTTATCTAAATGGAAGACCTTTAGAAAATAAGCAACTGCCAGGAAGAGGCAGCTAAGGAGAAGAGATTTTGAGTCATGAGACCAGCCCTCAAACAGTTCAAGTCTCCAAGAAAAGCCTTTTGTCATATACAAAGTGTTTTTAGAAATTCAAATAAGCTATAATGTATGGATTGCCTTAAATAACACTAAATTATAAAACTTTTGGGGGGCAGAGGATTATTAATTAGATGAAAGATAAATTGTATTTAAAAGAGAGAAAGGTCATGTCCATTTCATTAATAACAACTCAAAACTGTAAATATTCCAGGTGCCCATTAACAGGAGACTATATAAATAACCTGTGGAATATTGATACGATGGAGTATTACTCACTATTAGAAAGGAGCTAACTACAGAATAGTCAACAAGGAGCTAATCTCAAAAGCATTATGCTGAGTGAAAGGAAAAAAAAGCCTACACAAAAGAATACATATTATATACTTCCATTTGCATAATGTCCTAAACAGGGCAAACCATGTTAGCAAACTATCAAACAGGGCTTACTCTTGGGGGTTGGAGGAGGAGACTGACTGGGAAAAGATGGCTCTCTGAGGTGACAGTGATGTTTTATATCCCCATAGGGCTTTGCATTACACAGGTGTATGTATCTGTCAAAACTTAACAAATGACAGTCTCAGGATTTGTGCATATCGCATCATACGTAATCTGTAAACAATACTGAACTCTAGTTAATGATATGAATGCTAAAGGTTGGGGGTGTAGTGCACTGATGTCTGCAATTACTTGGAAATGCATCAAAAATAAGATGGACTGCTGAATGGTTAGAGGGACAGATAGAAGAATAGATCTGTGATAAAGCAAATACAGTAAAATGTTCATTGTAAAATCTAGGTGGTGGTGACAATATGGGTCTTCGGTGTGTAACTCTTTCCACTTTTCTTCACAGTTGAGTTTTTCATGATAAAATGTTGGAAAATGGTGTTTCAGAGGATTGGAGAGGTAATGAATATGAGCTTTCAGTGAAGACGGGGTACAGTGGGACCAAAGATGGTGGTTCTCAAGTATCAGAAAGCAAGAAAGAAGTCACCAGAGGCATGGAAATACTGTGAATGAAGTGGTGCTGAGTAGCACAGGACCAAGTGGCTAGATATTATTCAGACTGGGACAAACAAGTAAGCCAGATAAAATAGGAAAATCGCAAAATCCTGCAGAAAGGACAAATGACATGTCAGCTATTAAAAACTACAGTACTTTTCCATAGCTTTTGCAAATTTTACATGTCAGTGAAAAAGTAAAAGAGTATTTGCCATGTGAATTTTCAAAACCTCTCCAGTAAAGAAATTTTCCCCTTAGGAGAGAACACTATCAAGCATTATGATGCTTTAAAAACAAGTTGCCTGTTTGTAACGTTTAAGATCCGACAGCTTTCATCTGACATTAAGAATGTTCTCAAAGATAAACTCAAAGGTGCATATTTCCCATTTTCTTCCACCCATTTATCTCTTCTATTTTAACTTGATTCCACAAAAACTCTCTCCTGATGTCAGAATGTCCATCAAACCTTAATAAAATGTATCAGGCTACACATGTGGTGCTGCAAGCTTTTTCTAATTTTGTAAACTTTAATGACTCTAACCAGTAATGTTAGCTCTTGTAATCTAATCCTCCAAAAAAGCTTTCACTATTGCAAACTGCGATTTATAATATTTAATTGGATTAAAATAATGAAAATGCAATCACTTTTAGTATTACTGTTACCAGAGTTCACTACTGAAGAAAAAAAGAATACCTCCTATTGGCCAATATCCACAAATCCTGTCATCCATCATAGCCTTTCAGAATGTAAGGCAATTAGCTTTTATATGAACAACAAATGAAATGCCCTGAATAAAAGAAAAACACCTTTAATTGTCTACACTGTTGGTTAATACCCTTCTGATCCAAATTAGAAACAAAAATTGTCAAATGTTCATATTCTGGCCCTAGATTATAAAGAAGTGGAACTCTCCAATGTACATCCTAGTACAGGTCTCTGCTCCCAACTTCAGACTTCTGATAGGATTCATCCCACAGCCATCCTCACTCAGTTTACTGTCTCTCATCTTTTCATCTGCTCAGGACAAAAACCTTGGTGCCATCCCTAACTTTTCCTTCTCTCACTTTCCACATTCAATGAGTCAATGAATCCCAAATATCCAGATTCAAAGCCACCATTATGTCTTCACTTTAAGGAGACCTTACTGCAAAGGCTTGCTGACTAGCTCTGACCTTCCACCCTGCATGACCTCTGTTCACCAAGATGCAGTAAGATCATGTCAGTCCCTGGCTAAAACACCCTTCACTGGTTTCTCAGACCACAGGATAAAAGCCCAAACTTCTTAGAACACCATACAAGGCCCTATGTGATCTATCATCCCTCAAGCCCTCATTACCGCTCAGGCTTCAAATATCATCTTGTCAGTGAGAACTTCTCTGACGACCCTTTGTAAATTGTCCTCCTCTGGCTGTCTCTACCTTCCCTCCCTCCCTATTCTATATTTCACCAAAACACCTTATGATATGTTAGGTATTTACGTACTTCCTTATCTTCACATAGGGCTCCCCTAACTCAAATGCTAAAATCAAACAGATTTTTATCCATTTTGTTCATTACATACCCCCTATACAAAGAAAAATGCCTGAAGCTTGCTGGCACCCAGTATTTGTCAAAGGAAGGAATGAATTTAAATTTACGTTAAATGCTAAAAGTTCAAAAAAGAAGATGGACTTAGTATCATAAATCCTACCCACAACTGAAAAGGATTATTTATGTAAATGGTCAAAATGACTACAAAATAATTAAGGATATGTGATATGCTTCCTCATTAGGATAACTTCATGAGCAAATGGATAAATTGGCTCTAATTACAGTTTCCTCACACAGAATCTTTTTTTATTATAAAAAATATCTACATCTTTAGGCATTGAAAATATCTTCTAATTTATCCCTTCTTACAAATGAACTCTTCTAGATTATTTATCACTTAAAATGCAATTGCACTCATGGAAAAATAATGTAAATTTTAATAAATCCCCAGAACATTTTAAATTCAATATGCTACCATAGAAATTGGACTATTCTTAACAATCACTTTACCCATTCTGTGGGTTAACTAATATTTAAATATTACCTGTCTTCAGAGAATCTATTTTGTGAATGCAACAGGAAGTGCTACACATGATTAGGAATTAATAGGACACTGAACCTAAAAGTAACCTGTATAGTTGAAAATGACCATATATATGTTATGCATTTTTTAATGAAAGGGGCACAGCCAGTGAAACAATGAAACAGAAATAGTGTGTACTGTTTCACAAATGCATAAATTATTCTTATATCTGAATGGAAGCATTTTGCATGAATAGTGACAAGTGAATAGATATGTACTACATGACCCAAATTTTTTTTTGTCTTGGAAAACAGACGGTCTCTACCTTCCATTGTTATTTTAACAGTTATTTTTGAAAGTCATTTGTGCCTGTGTGCACAGCTATCACACTGTACTTTAAAGCATCCCACCCCCTTTCCCTGAAGACCTCTATAAAATAGGAGGGACCTGGAATCGACCCTGCAAGCCTATCAAGAACACTTATGGACCCACCACTCAACCTTCCAGCAGTCAAATTCACAGCCACAAACCGCAAATGAATTTTTAATTATCCCATATTTGATTTTTACAACGCTTTGAGACAAGCAATTACAGAAGGTACTTTATTTGTCTGATGTCATTAATATGTATCAGTGACAAGGAAACCACAGAAAAACATAGTGATCAGAGTATCTTGAGTATTAATTAGTTAAAACTTGACAAAAATCTCTGAAGATGGAGTTTTGCAGAAGCCCCAAGTACAGTTATCCCTGTTTCAAACTACAAACGCATGTATCTCTGACAAAGTTAAATGCTCTAAAATATCTTACATTTATTTACTTGCGGCATTTTCATGCAGAAAGTAGAATTTTAATTTATCTAACTAAACTTTAGTTGCATTTGTTCCACATGTAACCCTAAAAATGTTATATATACTTAGTACATGTTTTGCATATTTAGAACTGAAATCATACGGCAAAATAATGACTATTAAAAATATCCTTAATTCCAAATTTTCCTTAAACGATGCATAAAAACTTTCAGCATTACAATTATTACCAAAGGAACAATGGAACTTATTCATAAACTTAAAATGAAATACAGCTTCATTTTGGGGGAAGGCTTCTCCAGAGAGGGGGACTTTTCTAAAATTAAAATGAAGTTTTATTAATTAGATCGTTTATTAAGTGTGGAATGGGCCCTTTGATGAAAAGAAAGTAATATAATTTAACTTGGAGAAAAAAGTGGTTGAGAGAAGGGAGGCGAAAGAATATATGTTCATATAGGGATATTTAAAAAGAATTAGCTAACCATGTTCTTGATTTCCATTAAGGAAATGTTTTCCAGATGTGACAAGCGTTTCCTCAGGCCATCCGCCCGGAGGCACAGTAAGGGTACGGATTAAGAGCTGAACAATTTTCTCAGTACCTCCACTCATCCAGTCCTTCCAGGGGTCCTAAACAGGTGAGTGGAGTTGGGGAGGAAGAGAGGGTCTGACAGAGAGGGCCTCTTCTCCATTTTCAGGGCTCTGGTGTCTCTCCCTGGCTGAGTGTCTGGCACAGCTTCTGAGAATTCTAACCTCACTCAGGGCCTCCCAGTGCAGACCTGAGCTGTGAGCTGGGGCCACAAGCAGCCAGGCTGCCTTGGATCAGAAGAGCGGGAGGCTCTCTCAGGGGTACATGTGGTCCCTCTGCCCCCAGATACCACACACTGGCCCCTCCACAGCCCTGCTGGAGGCTCTCACCTTGCCCCACTGTCTGGCCCTCAGACCCCCTGTTTCTGCACCTGCTCTTAACTTCAATACCACCATAACACATATCCTGCTTTTAAGGCTGGGGTGGGGTGCCCACAGGTTTTCTCCCTGCCCTGGAGTGATCCTTGCACGATATGCTACTCCCTCTCTTTTTGTAGGAGGCAGTCCCTCTTCTAATATTCCTCACTGAAGGTCACTCTCATTTGCACACCCCTAGTCAGATGTCCCAGTCTCCATCAGCAGATGTACTCATTTCATTTCCTTCCCTCCTTCATTCCTTTTCTCTTCCTCCCTGCCCCCAACAGTCAGTGTGCAAGAAGAAAAGAGTTTGGGCGCATCTGGGTGGATTAGTCGGTTAAATGCAGACACTTGATTTTGGCTCACGGTTTGTGGGTTCGAGCCCTGTGTAGAGGCTGCCCATTTGGGCCTCGCTTTGGACTCCCTGCTGACAGGGCAAGCCTGCTTGGGATTCCCTCTCTCTCTTCCCTCTCCCTCTCTCTCAAAATAAATAAATAAACTTTTAAAAAAGAAAGAAGAAGAAAAGAGTTTAAATGATGCCAGGAGGAATTTCAGTTAAACTTAAGGAAATAGTTTCTGACTTTCTGACACTACCAACTAAGTCAAAGATTTCCAAGCTTTCTTGGTTCACAGAATCTTTAGTACCTCAGTTATTTTTTCATGGTGTCTTTAGGCCCAATGGAATGCCTCACAGTTCTACTCATTAACTAGTTAAGTCCAAAGAATTTAACTATTTAGATCTTAAAAAAACAGTATCCATTTGAGAAAATAATATGCATAAATTGAACAAAAATTTATTTAATTCTTAAATAAGCACAATTACAAACTAGTGGGATATGTGGGTGTGTCTATTGGGTGTGCCTGAACAACTTCTTGAACCATACACCAACACCCTCATTTCCTGATCCACAGTGATATCCACACAGTACTTGCTTTTTATCATAGCAACTGACGAACATCCACCCGCAGAGAGATGATACCGCCAAAAGGAATAAAGTATGATCTAATTTTGAAACCAAAATAACACAGGCTAATAGTCCATGTGGTGTTTCACAGAAGTTCAAAATACTGTGCAGTGACCCTGTGAATTTTCTGTAGTGCCCCCTGGGTACCTCAACTCACAGCCTGGGCACCATGAGAACTGTGGTTCTAAGCACTTTTGCTTTATCTCATAATCCTCTCATAATCAAATACGGTTAGTATTGCCATCAGAGGACAAAACTAAAGAAGTTATTACACAGCTTTTCAATGGTGAGGCTGGAGTCAATTCCATAAAGTCTGATTTTGGAGCCCAGGATTGTAACTAAACTATATAATGCAGAGAACACACAAAAATAAGGGATGCAATAAAACATTTCTATAAAAAGTTATGAAATTT
This sequence comes from Cryptoprocta ferox, assembly GCA_028646485.1. Classification (NCBI taxonomy): domain Eukaryota; kingdom Metazoa; phylum Chordata; class Mammalia; order Carnivora; family Eupleridae; genus Cryptoprocta; species Cryptoprocta ferox. The sequence continues at coordinate 77,266,335 of CM053578.1, read as the reverse complement.
TGTTCACTGAATATTTTTTTGGAACCAATCCTTCAATCCTTCTATGATGGTTAAGCAGAGAATTTGGGGATTTACAAGATAAAGTATCTCCTGTGAACATAATATTAAATGCAATATTGCATCCTTAGGAAACATTATTTTGAGAAAATCAAACATTAGAAAAATTCATTTTATAAACATATGATGCTCATTTTACCTGTAGGCTAAATTACCATCAGTGGGCTGAATTCATTTCTATGATAAATGATAATAGCCCCTTTGAAAGTCATCACTTTAATGCTTCCAAACATCTATTTGTTATGGTTAGTATTCAGATTAGCCAGGTGAACATGGAAGAATTCTGATAAATGTGGGAGAAAGGAACAAACACGAGCTGAAATAAAAATAGATCTATAATAACAGAGATAAACAAAGGAAAAACTCAAACGTTCCTTGCTTATCCCTCTTGGTTTTTCAAACAGTTTTAGAGTTGGCTATTTCCAATTAAGCTTTTAACTTTTTTTTCCCCCTGCTGCCTGGTAATTTGACAGACTTGCCTATATTCAATAACAAAAGGCAAACACACTAAGACAAGATCAATTCATAACAGTTTCATTTTGTATCTTTTTCAAACAAACCTAATGCCTGAAATGCATTTGAAACCTGTATATTTTGTAGTTTTAAAATATGATAAAACTATTATTAAAGTTTATGTTTATGCTAAAAAAAATCTTCTTTACACATGTAAGATCACTATGAAAGCCATGACACAAATACAGATGATCTACAATTAATACAAAATGATAACCAATGCAAGTTTAAGGTCAACTGTTAAACATTTGATTATTCCTTTAAAGCAATCAGGTAGTATCCAAAGGTATAAAAATATGTGACTACAAGGTTACAATAATTTTACAAAAAAGTATACAAATCAAGAATAAGCATCACTTCCAAACTGTCATGCATTTTTTAAGTTACAGGCAACCTACTGAACTCGTTCTGAAGTTGTCATATAATGTTTCTAAAACATTTAAGCCAAAATGCTCCATGTACCCCATCCACAAACAAAGCTAAATGAATAACCCAAATGAATACTGGAGTCTAGCAGACTGAGAACATTTCTAAAATGGTCTTTTCTGATCCCAAACTGTTTTTTTGAATTTTGATATTTTAACCCAACAAATTCATGCAAATGTTTTTTTGTATCCAATAATATATTAGTTTGTTTAAATATGTGTTTTATATCTCTAGAACCTTCAAGTAAATTGTTGCTATGGGCAGATGTCTTGTTAATTGTAACTTTCTGTTGACATTGACAAACAGCCACATATATTTTGTGGCCCAAGTACCAAAGGGTGAAATTCACATTTAATGTCCATTGAAATGCACTGTTGCAGCCAGAAATAAAGGTTTCTGAGCCCAGAAGCAAATTTCTGATAACATTATTCACCTTTATGAAATGGAGATATCACTGGAAATTTAAGAGAGAAAACTTTTCTTAATCATTGAAGATGTACTGATGAGCTCTTGTCTTTCAAAATAATACAGGGGCGCCTGGGTGGCTCAGTCAGTTAAGCGTCCGACTTTGGCTCAGGTCATGGTCTCACAGTATTTGAGTTTGAGCCCCGTGTCAGGCTCTGTGCTGACAGTTCAGAGCCTGCTTCGAATTCTGTGTCTTCCTCTTTCTCTGCCCCTCCCCTGTACACACTGTTTCTCTCTCTCTCTCTCAAAAATAAATAAACATTAATAATAATAATATAGAAACTACAAAATATAAGCACTATCATGGCTCCTGGTCATTGGTGTTCTCGAGACTTCTTTGCCATCAGATCAACACCTCTGATGTTGGGAAGACCAAGGATATTGATGATAATAGCAGCTCCCAAGCACTGGGCTTATTACTATGTACTTGGGATTGTGCTGGACCCCTTGGTAGAGGAGTGTATTTACACCTCCTTCATAACCTGGAATCATCTGAGCATTTACTCCATGTCCTACCCCAGCACACCTGGAAACAACAATCACCCACATACTGATTCTTCATCTGTGTACTTGCTCATTTGTTCCTTCATTTATTCAGGCACTATTAGGCAGGTCTATGTGCATGGCGTTTCAAATCTTCACAGACATACAAAGGAAACAAAAATGTTAACAAAATGCTACAAAAAATGAAGTGATAATTGATGGGCAATGTAGTAATGTTATTAAAATCATCATCTTTGCTTAATCTTAAATTATTAGTTTGGTACCCCTTTTATAGATCACTTGAATCCTGTTCTTGAACTGATCTTATTCATAGGAGTAGGCAAGCCCTCAGATGCTACATATCTTAGGGTCATTTCTGATTCAAAATTTTTAATTTTGATAATATTTAATTACTTCCTCTTCATTTTAACCTCCACCTCCCTTACCTAGAAAGTACAGAATCAACGTATCTTTTACCATGGGCACTCCAAGTTTCCTCCTCTCAAATTTCTGCTTCCCCAACTTCCCTTCCTTAGTACCAAAAGAAGTACTGCTTCCCTTCCCATACCAAAAGAAGTTCTGCTCATAAAAAAAAAAGTTAAGTTCACTGAGGTCAATTTCTTTAAGGTCTTAGCTCAGTGATACACTATACTCAGGAAAAGAATCAAAATTCTCAGCTTCTTTCAAAAAATCCTCAAATCCTTGGAAACCTTGCTTCTCTTTACAACCTCTTCACCTATTCCCCACTTTCTTTCTCTTCATTCCAGGTCACTCTTACATAGTTTCTTCATCCAATCCTCTATTTTCCATGCTTTCTTTCCAACAACATTTTGCTTGGAATGCCTTCTGAATTCAGTACTCTCCTTTCAACACCTAATCAGCTTATAATGTCCTACCCATCCCCTTATGCATCATTTCACTTACGAGATGGGATTGTGATCATTCCTGCCTGTATACTTTTTTTATGTTGTTTCTTCTATTTGGAATGCTTTCCTTTCTCTTATATGAGAAAAACAGTTTTAAAAAAATCTAAATGTCTACCAACAAAGGAAATGCTGAATTACAGCAGATACATGCCCTGGAATTTTGTGCAATGCATTTGGATTCCAAAAGTAAAATCACACATATTCACAACACTTTGAAAAATTATATAAACTAAGTCAAAGTCTCTTCCAAACTCTCTGAACTCCATTCACCACCACCAACTTGCAAACTTTCAAGGTAACCACTGTTAATCAATTATGTAAGCTTTAATGGAAGTCATTGTATGACCTTCATTTTGCGAGTGTGTTGGTTAATTTTAAGTGTCACCTTGACTGAGCCACATACATCTGCTCAGCTATTTGATCAGATGTTATTCTGTTTCTGTCATGAAGATTTGGGATGAGATCAACCTTTACATGAGTATCAGATGGAATAAAGCAGACTGATCTCCCTAAATGCTGAAAGATAAATTGATTTTGTACTTTCTAGCTAAGGGAGGTGGAGGTTAACATGAAGAGGAATTAATTAAATATTAGCAAGATTGAATGAAAATATGAAAAAGAAAATTAAAAATTTTCAATCAGAAATGACCTAATGTGGCTGTGCCTCATCCAATCAGTGGAAGGATTACATAGAACAGAAAAGTTGACCCTCCACCATTAAAAGAGAGTTCTTCTGCCTTGGAACTGGGACATCAGCTTTTTTCCTGCCTCTGCATTCCAACTGAAACATGAGCTATTGGTTCACAGGCCACTGGACTCAAACTGGAAGTAGACCATTGGCTCTCCTGGATCTTCAACTTGCCAACTACTCATCCTGTAGATCTTCGGATTTGTCAGACTGCATAGCTGCATGAGCTGTTTCCTTACAATAAATCTCTGTATACACACATACACACTCATAGTCACATATACAGTATCTTGTTGGTTCTGTTTCTCTGGAGAACTCTAACACAACGGGTAAGGACACTAAAACATACACAACTTAAGTGACACACCCTTAGTTTCAGAGTTAAGAAGTGGAAAACCTCTCATCAAATCCAAGTAACCTGGCCCCATAATCTGTACCTATCAGCACTGCACTCTACATTTATGATAGACATGTGCTAAGGGTAGCACACGTAGACTTCTCTTGCTCTCTCTTTTTTTTTTTTTTTTTGCGGGGGGTGGGGGATGAATATCATGTATAACATGGCATATACTTCCAACCATTCTAATATGAGTGATATAAATGGGCATTTAGGTTTCTTTAGCGATTATTAACAATGCTGCAATAGTGTTCTTATATACATAACTATAATTTTCTTTTTTTATTTCTGTAGAATGGACTACTAGCCATGTTATTTCTAGGTGGAAAATTATGTGCATTTTCAGTTTTAATAGATGTAGACAAATTACTTTCCTAAATATTTGTACCAATTTACACTTGACAAAATATATGACAGTGTCCTTGTTTTAAGGTGTGATTGTGTGTATGGTCTCTAATGGCATAACATCTGAACACTGCAGTCCTTTGACATATGTAAACTCCTGGTAATAAATTACTGTTTGCCTGAAATCAGTTACCAAAAAAAACAGAAATCAATTGTGCTGGAGAACACAAGTGACAGTATAAATCCACTCAACTGTTTTTTCACCCAGTTTCACGCCCTTATCTAGTCCATGAGGTCTCATGAGAGTTGTTTTTTTAATATATTTTACCCAAGTCAAATATACTATCTTTATGGACACTCCCTGGTCAAGCAATCTCATACACCTGCAGAAAAAGGAAACCACTATCCTAGCTAGACAATCTTTTTCAATGTTAGACAGCACCAATTATTCTTTTAGGTGATGCTAACTCATCTGGTTAACAGAGAATTCTGTTACAGAAGGATGGCATCAAGACCAGCATAGCCCTAGGCTCTGGTTTTTCACCTCTTGACTCTCTGATACTTAAGTCAGTATCCTGTATTCTTTTGTATCTCCCAGACTTTTATTCTCTGTAAAAGAAGTATGCAAATGCTAAAGTAATTATTTTTGTATGAAAAAGAATGGTAATGATTTCCTCCACTGTGTGACTCCAAATAGCATATTAAAGAAAAAAGATATTCTTACCTGGTAGAATAGCTTAAAGATATTGCTAACATTTTACTATCCTGTAAGTCTGATGCACAAGAAAAATGGTCAAGGAAGAGATCTGGTATTTCAGTTCAATTTCTTCCAGTTGCGTTTGTATTAACATAGGTGACTCATTTAAGATTCAATTTCACCTTCAATATATGATAATTATACGTAAGTATATTTAAATTTCCTTTGAGCTCAAAATTTTTTTATGATACATTGGTTAAGAAGTCGTAACATGTGTTCATATTTCTGAATGCCCTTACTATTTCCTTTGCTATCATTATTCTGTTGCATTAAAAGCTCAAAAAGGATGAAATTGTATCTGTTTAACTCATTGGTATAGGATAGCACCAAGGGGTTTAGAAAATGCTTTAAATTATCATTATAGACAGGCTAGTAACAATATAATTTGCAGTGAATCCAATGGGTATGAAAAACAGAGAAGAAAACTTTTAAGAAAACTTTATAGAAAGAAGTCTGGAAAATAATCTAAGTCAAGATAGTCTTACAACCTCAATAAAAAGGCACAATTTTATGACAATGCACTGATTGAACTCTGAATCCCATAAAAATAAGCCTGAGCCCCAAATTTCTCTACAGAAAAAAAAATTCTCTGAAAAGAATAAATTTTTCTACATTATCAGCAGGGTTCTCTAGAGAAATTAGCTGCATTGGGAATTCTCCTCCAGAGGGAGTTTATTACATAATGTAATTTACCTTCAAAGAAAAAAGTAGAAGGTATACTACAATTTAAGCTTCTAATGCCAAGACCAAAAAGCATGGCCCTGTGGATTCAGAGCATCTATCATAGATCTAGTCATAGTCTTCCACAGATATTTTCCTAGTTGCTAAAAAAGACTTACATGCTTTTCACTCTTCAAAAGGAATTATCATCTTTGCCTCATTTTTTTCCAATATACCTAGCTCCCTAGAAAAAATGCTGGAATTTCCAGAGTATATCCATTATCTGTAAATAGCATGCAGTCTCCAAAAGATCATCCTCAGCACCTGAATTCAAATAGTTTAGGAAATCATGCAGATTAAATAATAAGTGTAAAATGGAGAACATAAAAGCAAGCTTGGGAAAAACACCACTTGTGACCACATTACAAAGAAAGCCTCCTCCACAGTTGGAATTCGGGTTGAATAAGACAACAGATTTTGAACTCACTCCTGTAAAAATATTAGTTAGGCAGCTAATATATCTTTCAGGCTGTGATTATCAAATAGAAAAATCGTTGCTAAGTTACCAACATAAGAGGCCGCACTCACACTATATCCTGGATGTCACAATGAGTAGAAGAAATAATTAACAGGAAGAGTCCAAATATCACGTGTTCTGTAGCTCATGATAAGGTCTACTGTCCATGTATACAACTGGCAAGGGAGAATTATCTTCCTAATATTCATTCATTTAGACACACATGCATGCTCACACACACGTGTGCTGATGAAAGGAAAAAAACAAAAAAGAAAAAAGAGCTTTGGCATTCCAACTGTAATTTTCACTTTTTTATGAGATGACAGAGTTACTGTGGTGCATCAAAGCATGAAAAGTCTGAGTGCAAATGAGTTGCATGCTGACAAGGATACCTACACCAGAATCAGACACAGAGAAGACAGGAACAGGGTTCATCCTACCTCTTTGACCAAATGGTTACTGTGACTTCCAAATAATACATGGTCTCCTCTCAGATTAGCCAAAGAAAAAATATTTAAACAGTTACACAGCCCTGGTGAGGAATAAAAGGTGGCAAGGTATGAATCACAAACTATAATCAAATACTTTAGAAATACCAACATTTAGCAAAATTACCTTAATCAAAATTACAGAAATGGCCACAACTGCCCCCTATAGCTTTGTTCTCTTTGCCTCCCACCTTATTCTGAAAGGCAGCTCAATGTTCGCTTTCTTATATTAACTTAGCCTTTCACACGCTTTCCTCGTCAGTTTCCGCTCCTAGTGACTTAGCAGCTTTTCATTTCCAGGAATGTTTTAAGGTGTTAAAAACTGCTGGATGGCTGCCACTGGTCCTCGAGAATCTTTTATCCCCCTAGTAACCAAAATTGTGAGCTGAGTTCATTTACCTTGAACATCCTAAGTGGGGAGCAGCCGCCCAATAAAATCTAAATTTAACACCCCCACTCCAATTTCATTCACCATGCCTACTGGCATTTTCCCATTGTACCCACCACGTGCTCAGTCCCTCACCCACAGCAGATATTGGAGACTCATGCCTCTTGCAGGCTGAAAGGTGCACCCTTCTGAAAGCATTCCAGAGGATAAACAACTCCTTTTTTTTTTCTTTTTAAGTATTAATGTATCCTGCACAAAGTTTTAAAAAGTTACGTTTAGTGCTCCAGAGTATATTTAGATTTGGATACCCAAATATCCTGGTTTTTAAATAGGAAAGCCATTTTTCTTTCAAGAGAAATCGTAGACGGAACCATAATTAATTAAACAGATTTGAAGCAAAGTGGGAGCTACGTCAGTGGAAACCAAAGAAAAAGGTCGAAGCCCTACTCTGACTCCCCTCTCCTTCCCCTCCTTTCCTACCATGCCAGGCCCTGTGGGCCACAAAGCACATCCATCAGCCAGCACTGTTTGATAACTACTGCTGAGAACATCACTACTCTTCCAGTTCCTTCTTTTTAATATTAATCTTCTCTTTCACTTAGTTAAACTCAAGGGAGGAAAGAGGAACATTTAAGTACTGCTATGTATCAGGGATTTCTATATGTTATCTCTGCTAATTCTTATAACCACCTAGCAATTTAGAGTTGAAGTAATTTCAATATAGAGAATATATAGAGAATATATATATAGGAATATAGAGAAACCAGGATTCAACCCAAAGTTTATCTTACTCCAAAGTTTAGGCTCTTTTTACTTCACTACACTGCTTCTCCATCTTTAAATAACAGTCAACAGGCTGCCTAATTCAGGACAATAGTAATTCAGTAATAGACTCACAATCTACAAATATATTTTTTTAAATCTTAAAAGATTAGTAGCATGGTCAAATGTGTAGAACCCACATCAATTCTGAACAAGTTGAAGAAAATGCAGTAAAACATATAAAAGATCATCAAATGGATCAATGTACTTTCATAAAGTAAAAAACAGATAAAACTAAAAATAGGTAACAAAAGATAAAAATAAATAATATTCCAATTAACACCACAATCTGAATTAAAAAAAAAAAAACTTTCAGGGACATTTCGGAATTTCTGAAAAATGAATAGAATTTAAAGAAATTGCTATAACTATAATTTATAGATAATTATATAACCTAATAATAGAAAATTTACCTCTCATCAAGAGATGCATTAAAACATAGAAGGATTACCCACAGAATGAAAATTACACAAAATTTCCAAAGGTACTTGATAAAGTTTCTTGGAAAAGACTGCAAATGGAAAGAAAGAACCTCCAGGGTACCTGGGTAGCTGAATCAGTTAATGTCTGACTTCAGCTCAGGTCATGATCTCATGGTTCATGAGTTCGAGCCCCACATTGGGCTCTGTGCTGACTGAAAGCTTCAGAGCCTGGAGCCTGCTTCAGATTCTGTGTCTCCCTCTCATTCTGCCCTTCCCCCTGCTCATGCTCTGTCTCTATATCAAAAATAAATAAACATTAAAAAAACAAAAAAAGAAATAACCTCTAAGCTTAGTAGTAAATACCAGGGATATATTACTTATAGGTTAAAAAAGAAAGAAAGCCAAATTAAAGTCTATGCCCAGGTCCCATCATGATAACAATTAATAATGGTAAGGGAAAATATTTCAATTAACATGCTTAATAATTACTGTAAGCTATTTTATTATTAATTGGTTGAGTAGTGGTAAAGCTAAATTATTTTATTTTATTTATTTTTTTTTGTAGTTTCTTCTTTTTAATTATTACAGGGAGTGCTTCAATAAACATTCTCTTATCAGTTTCCTTGTACACGTGTGAGAGTTTCTCTAGGGTAGACACTTAGAAATGAAATTTAAAGGTCATAGAGTACAGGCATTTTGACTAAATTATTTTAAATAGTAAAACCATCCTGGACTATGAAGAATGCAGAACAGAAGAAAACAATGCAAACTTAAAAAAAAAAGTGTAACTATGGGTATTACTGAATTGAAAGAGAACTATAAAGCAGTTGTTTGCAAAAAAGAAGAAAAAAGAAAAAAGAAAAAATCAGACCCTGTTTTACTGTAAGGGTGCAATGTCCTCTGATGGCAAGATTTCAAAACTCTTATGTGTGATATAGATCAATGATGTTCTTTTAAGTAGCATTCAATAGCAAATGGGATACTTTAGCACAGAGAAATTACAAATAGTAGACCGGTAATTATACATTGACAGCATAATGAATAATCTCAGCATTGAATAGAGGTTGGTCACCTAATTTTAAAGAAGGCTCTATAGAGACTGAAAATATAGCTCTATTTGCCACAGGTCTTTAAAGTTTTAGCTTCTACAAAGCTCAATAATGGTTAGAGGCAAGATAAGATTTACATATAAAAGGACATAGCAATGTTTGCTTTTTTTTTTTGAATGAAAAGGTAGAGGAGAAAGAGTAAGATAGGGTGAATTATATTAGTCCCTCATTTTATTTGATATAAATAATAAGAAAATGATGAAAATTTTCAGGAAATTAAAGAACAGAAAATTTGTGAACCAATTAGACATCTGTCAAAGTTCCAGTATCCTTGGTTTGCGAGATTCATAGCATCAAGAAATTATCGATACAAACAACATTATTGGATTCAAAAGGATGGATCTGTTTTAGCACATTATGATGGTTTTAGCCAATATGCGGTTGTATAAAATAAAATAAAATAAAAGTACACACATGGTGGGGGTAGAAACTCATACACGTAACACAACGTATCTAGGAGTTTGCTGCCATACCAAAAAATGGCCATCGGTCTTGTTATAACTAGGAAAGCAAATTTTATACTTATACCACACTTGGGTAATAAAAAAGGTATATTTTATTCAAGTTGTTAATTGATTTCAAATTCAAACTCCTCTTTCATCTCTCATTACCCAAGTGTTTTTTCAGGTCTATAAAATAAGCTAAGAGAACTACATTTTTCTCATTTTTAAATAAACATACTCATTAAAAATTAGACGTACCACAAAGGCCTAAAGGAAAATGGCTTTTCTTTTTTACAAGATTATTATAAATAGAATGTTTGTGTCCCTCTAAAATACATATGTTATATCCTGATTCCCAATGTAATGGTATTCAGAGATGGGGCCTTTGAGACGTACTTTCATCATGAAAGGGAGTCCCTCATGGATGGAATTGCTAAAAAGGCCCCCAGAGAACTCCATCCCTAACTTCTCTCATATGAAGTTACAGTGAGAAGAAAGACATCTATAAGCCAAGGAAGCAGGCTCTCACCAGACACCAGGTCTTCTGGCAACTTGACCTTGGATTTCCCAGTTTCCAGAACTGTGACAAATACATTTCCCTTGTTTATAAGCCATGAGTCTATGATGTTTTTGCTACAGTAGCCTCAACAGACTAAGACAACGATAGATGTGCACATATTATCCTCTCATTCAATGACCTGAACTATTCAACCATGGTTGTTCCAGCTCTATTCCCCATGAGTTTTTGTTTTGTTTTGTTTTGTTTTAATCTCAAACCCTTGCCCCAGCCAGAGGATGTCTGGGATGTTCTTTGTATCACCACTTAACATTTCCAAGAGTTTTAAATAGTGGCCAGCATTTCAGTGGCCACCAACTGAAGCACTGGGAAAGTGCCCACTGAATTCAGGAGCTGCTGAAGGTGAGTAACTTCATTTTGACAAAATAGAGTAGAAAGACAACTTAGGCTGATTAAAGTTCCTAAAAAAAGTAGGACATTTCATTTAAAGAAATACATAGGAGATAACTGTAGGAACAAATAGCAAACCATTATTTATACAGCTTAGAAACATCTAGCTACCCAGGGGTGCCTAGCTGGCTCAGTTGGCAGAGCATGTGGCTCTAAATCTTAGGGTTGTGAGTTCAAGCCCCATGTTGGGCTTGGAGCCTACTTTAAAAACAAAACAAAACACCTTGGCTACTCAGGAAGTGTCTCTGGATCCTTATAAATCTTAAGGAAATTTAAATATTAATATATTTAACATATTTAAACTCTAAGTCTAGCATTTAAACCCTAAGATCATTGGTGATAACTACAGATCAATTAATTTATAGAATCACTTGAAGCCTGCCTCAAATTTCCAACAGCTGCTTAAATAAAATAACCATTCTGCCTAAAAATAAGCTAATGTTTTTAAAAGAAAAGTCATTATCTGAAACAAAACCCCTGAATTATAGTTAAAAGATAAGAAATGGTCAATGTTCTTTTTGTTGTACTTGCTTGCTTTGTGGTATTTATTATGGTAAAACAGCCATAACATAAAATTTATGATTTTAAGCATTTCCAATTGTACAGTTTGCTGATTAAAGACATTCAGAATGTTGTGCAACCTCATTACTATTTCCAGAATCCTTCATCATTCCCGACCATTCCATCAATGATGTTTAGATACGTTTTTTTTATTAGCTGGTTTATTATCTACAGAAAGCTTGTAATTGTTGATTCAATCAAGGTCTACCAGATATATTAAGATTTGACTTTAAAAAGATATACAAATAGGCTTTGTTCTCTTCTGGTAGGTGCTGCTGCTTGATTGACTGCAAGAACACTCCAATTAAGAAGCAGAAACTAATGATCAATGTTCTCAATAATTTTCTGGCTTGCTTCTTTGAACTAAGTTCAGTATTAAGTTGATCCCTTTGAGGTGACTTAGTCATCAAATATCAGAGCTTTATCAAGGAATCTTTGTTGTGATAAAACTATTCTCCATCTTGATTGTATCAATGCCAACATTTGGGTTTTAATATTGCACTATAGTTTTGCAAGATATCACCACTGGAGGAAACTGAGCAAAGGAGACAAAGGGTTATTTCTTATAACCAAATGTGAATCTCTAATTATTTCAGAAAAAAAACTAATCACTAAATTTGACTCCTGGAACCATTAAAAAATAATAAAAAAATAAAACTCATTTATTCCAATCTAAAAAAAATACTAATCATAGTTTTATAATATAGCCTCTTGACCCTTTCTCTCTACTTTTAATTATTTGTCCATTTCTTCTATGATACCTAAAGGTCTATAAGTACCTAAAGTTTTATGTTTATCATAGCCTAGAGACTGAAATATGTTATATTTATGCAACTACTTACCATCTCTTTGTCCTCCAAAATTTTGATTGAAGGCAATTTTACAAAGTCTAAACCAGAAACTTCTAATACAGACGCAAGTTAATGGAATAAATGCATTCAGTAAGTTCCAGGATACAAAATTAATATACATAAGTCTGTTGAATTTTATATACTAATAATGGACTATCAGAGAAATTAACAAATAAAGTTACAATTACATCAAAAAGACAAAAAATATAAGGAATAAACTTATCAAGGATATCAAAGACCTATTCTCTGAAAATTATAAGACACTGATGATAGAAATTGAATACAGCACAAATAAATGGAAAAATTCCACAATGCTCACAGTTTGGAAGAATACTGTTAAAATGTCTACACTATCCAAAGCAACCTACAGATTCAATGCAATCCCTAGCAAAATACCAATGGTATTTTTCACAGAACTAAGAGAATCCTAAAATTTGTGTGGTGCCACGGAAAACTCCAAATAGCCAAAGCAATCTAGAGAAAATTCTCTCTGATTTCAAACTATAGTAATTGAAACAGTATGATACTGGCACAAAAACAGACACAAGATCAGTGGAACAGAGTAAGAGCCAAGAAATAAACCCATACTTATACCATAAATTAATATTTGACAAAGGAGGGAAGAATATACAGTGGGGAAAAGACTGTCTCATCAATAAATGCTGTAGGGAAAACTGGACAGCTACATGCAAAAGAATGAAACCGGACCACTTTCTTACATCACCTACAAAAATGAACAAAATGGATTAAATATAAATGTAAAACAGGAACATATAAAACTCCTGGAAGAAAACCTAGGCAGTTAAGATCTTAGACATCTGTCTTAGTAATTTTTTTTTAATTTTTGGATCTGTCTCCTCAGGCAAGAGCAACAAAAGCAAAATACACAGGACTACATCAAACTAAAAAGCTTTGCACAGAAAAAACAAAAACAAAAACAAAACAAAAACCACAAACCATCAACAAAAGGGGAACTTACTGAATAAGAGAAGATACTCACAAATAATATAACCGATAAGGGGTTAATATCCAAATATGTAAAGAACAACTCAACTTTTTATCAAAAGGAAAAAAAATCTAAGTAAAAAATGGGTAAAGGAGTTGTACAGACATTTCTCCAAAGAAGACCTACAGAAGACCGACAGACACGTGAAAAGATGCTCAACATCACTAATCATCAGGGAAAAGCAAGTTAAAACCACAATGAGATATCACTTCACACTTGTCAGAATGGCTATTATTATTGGGGTGCCTGGGTGGCTCAGACAGTTAGGTGTCTGACTCTTGGTTTTGGGTTAGGTCATGATCGCAGGGTAGTGAGATTGAGCCCTGCATTGGGCTCTATGCTGGGAATGGAGCCTGCTTGGGATTCTCTCTCCCTCTCCCTCTCCCCACCCTCACCACACCCCCCACTAGTGTGTGTGTGTGGGTGTGCTCTCTCACTCGCTCGCTCTCTCTCTCTCTCTAATAATAATTTTAAAAAAGCCGATTACAAAAAAGACAGGATATAACAAGGTGGGGGGGGGATTGCAAAAACAGTGCAGCCACTCTGGAAAACAGTATGGAAGTGTCGCAGAAAATTGAAAATAGAACTACCATATGATGCACTGATGCCACTAGTGGGGATTTATCCACAGAAAATGAAAACAGGAGGGACACCTGGGTGGCTCAGTCGGTTGAGCGTCTGACTTCAGCTCAGGTCATAATCTCCTGGTCTGTGAGTTAAGAGCCCCATGTTGGGCTCTGTGCTGAGAGCTCAGGGCCTGGAGCCTGCTTCAGATTCTGTGTCTCCCTCTCTCTCTGCCCCTCCCCTACTCACTCTCTGTCTCTGTCTCTCTCTCAAAAAAATAAAAAAAATAAACACAAAAAAATTTTTAAAAATGAAAACATGAATTCAAAGACATATATGCAACCCTATGTTCACTGCAGCATTATTTACAATAGACAAGATATGGAAGCAGCCCAAGTGTCCATCAATAGATGAAAGGATAAAAAAGACATGATGTGTATTTACAATGGAACATTACTCAGTCATAAAAAAGAATGAAATGTTGCCATTTGTGACAACACAGATGGATCTAGAGGGCATTATGCTAAGGGAAATAAGACAGAGAAACACAAATACTTATATGTGGAATCCAAAAAACAAAACAAATGAAAAAAACAAACAAAACAGAAATGGATTTCTACATACAAAAAACTGATGGTTGCCAGAGGGAAGGGGGTTGGGAGGATGGAAAAATAAGGAAAGGGGATTAAAAGACACAGAATGCAATGTATAGCATAAGGAATATAGTGAATAATATTGCAACAACTTTGTGTGGTGACAGATGGTAGCTCGATTTATTGTGATCACTTCATAATGTGTATAAATGCTGAATCACTATATTGTATACCTGAAGCTAACAGGATATCATATGTCAACTATATTTAAATAAAAATAAAAATGAAACAAGACACAAGTATAGCAGTCCATCCTAAATGCACAAATTCTCCCAATATGTCTAAGCCTCCTTATGGCAAAAACAAAGCTTGTAGAACCAAAGCATTAATAAACTTGTAAAAACCTTAGAGATTTGTTAAAAATATTTATGAAATAAAACCATAAAGAAAAAACACTAAAAACAATGTGTATGGCACTGCAACACTGAACACATGTTAATACTGAGTAAGGTATATTAATTTCCTTTTGTAATTGTTTACTTGTTAAAATCTTTCCAATCTCTCCCTTTCCTATGGATGCAATTAACTACTAATTCATTCATTTTGATGTACTAGAGATCATACGCATAGGAGGCAGCAATTTTTACTTTTAGACAAAAGTTCAAAGCCTTTCTTATTTTATGGCCTCCAAACAATTAGGCTCAGCCTCTGTCTCAGAGACTCAAGGTAACAACGATGTTAACAATGGTTAAAGCTTTAGATAACCTTCACTTAATGTGCTAGACCTGGCTGAATAGATATTTGACAACTCCCTTCCTAATTAATAAGATTGTAGAATTTTATATATGCCCAGTTAACTATCTCTCAAATTGTAGTGTCATTAGTCTCTCTTACAGATAGATAGTACAGGTAATAATAACAAAAACAAGACTGGTGATGATTTTAATTGCTAACATTTATTAAGCTCTTACATTGTGACAGGAACTGTCTAAGGAGATTTACAGATATGGCTTCAGTTATTCCTTTCAAATCTCTGTGGTATCAGGGTTCAAAAGTTATTTTCATTTTCAAAAATGGTAACTAAAATTAGGATGGACTGGATAAAAGTGTCCATGCTATCACCATTGAGACCGCAGGGAGCTTAACTCTAGACCTCTTGAGCTTAATCTCATCAATAGGCAGTATACCACCCTTAGTTAATATCCAGAAACAGAGATGGAGTATAACATGGAGGCCAAGGCCAACTTTCACATGCCCTCCCTTATTTTCACTACTGCAGTAATGAAAAAATTCCAAACTTTGCAGACATCTAATCCACTCTCCTTTTGAATAGCTGACCTCCAGTTTTCTCATTTACTCATTTAATTACCCCAAAATAGAGTCACAAATCATAACAGCAGCTAGCATTTGCAGAATCCCATTTCACAGAACAAGCAAACAGCACAGTATCAGAGGTCACACAATGGAAAAGTTTGGTTCGTGTACAGTCTCAGTAGAGAGCCTGTACATTTAAAAACAAAAATGCTCACCTTGAAGAAAGCTTATAAGAAAATAAATTATTTATGCTCAGATTTCACTTTAGAGAACTATTTACTATAAAGCTAAATTGATAGTACTATATTTTGTGTCTTTTCTGCCTTTTCAGATACTGTTTACAAAAAAAAGCAAAAAAAATGGCAGACCTTTTCAAGTGGACTCCTTATATAGCTCAATAATCATTCCCTTTAATTAAGTATTTCCAGCTCCTGACCTACTGACTTGCTCTCATATATGTATTTTTTCAGTTCCTACAGTCAATAAGCTGTCAGAAGAAGTGAATTTAAACAGAGATAGAGGATTATATCTACATAGAATTTGATTAGGAAGAATAAAAATATCCTGGAGATAAAAGTACAGTGAAGCAAAGTTAATATCAGTTCTTTCCTTTTGGCACTCATTAAGTTTGAGTTAGTTTACGAGAGCCAAACAGTAAATTTTTATTACAGAATTTAGTGTAAGAATTACCTATTTTCTTTTACTGCAAAAATAACACATTATAGTATGAATGTTTACAGCATAAACAAATGTAAATTTAGATAATCTCACTCATATATAACATGTAAATATATAATAGAGTGAAAAAAACTAACTGTGGTTGGGCTATACCATCGATATTTTTGTGAAGTATCTAAATTATATTCTGAGCTTTAAAGAGCTAGATAATGAAAAACTATGAAAACATATATGGATATACGAGTATAATAAGCAACGCTTATTAAAAGTTTCATAGAAAGCTTTTGGTTTAAAATTGCAAAAGACATTTCAAACTAACCTTATAAAAACGATTCTTAAAACATACAATTTTGGAAAGGAAAATAAACTACGTTTATAACATAACGTAGCACATCCTAATTGTCTAGATTTTTATTTCTCTTATTTTTTAATGCACTCCTTGATTTTTCCCAAAAGAAATGCACATTTGCACACCCTTCCTTTCACACTGCACTATGTATACTTGAATTATTTTTATTTTTTTTAATGTTTATTTTTTAGAAAGAGACAAAGTGTGGGCAGGGGAGGGGCAGAAAAAGAGGGAGACACAGAATCCAGAGCAGTCTCCAGGCTCTGAGTTGTCAGCACAGAGCCCAACACAGGTCTTGAACCCACAAACAGTGCAAGATCATGACCTGAGCCGAACTCCAACACTTAACCAACTGAGCCACCCAGGCGCCCAAATTATTTATTTAAAAAAAAAATCTTTCTCCTTAATCCCCCATTTTTCAAAATATATATTACTTTAATCCAAATATTTCAGTCTGTTTCTACCTTAAATGGATAAAGCTCATTTTCCCTTTTTAAATAAATTTAATTATATTTCTCCAAATAAAGTTTATTCTTTTTTATAGTCTCTCCTTTATAAGCCAAAGGCATTTTATCTTTTATTGTTGTTTGAAAGGTACTATTTCCAGCATCTTATTTATGTAGTCTATGAGTATGTTTAATATTTTAAAAATCTGAAAAAAATAACTCTACAGAATTTGTTTTCATGAAATCCACTTTAAATGTCCATCTGAGAAACACCAATATCTCAACCCTGGGGCAGCCTCCAAGCTGCTTTACAATGTTTATTTCTTTATTTCATACTTCCATTATTGGATGCAAACCATTTGTGTCCAGAAGTTACAATTTACTATCGACTTGCAATTTACTGTAACAATCTCCATTTCAGGGAACCACAGAACTGTCATATCCTAAGGAGCACTGAGTCCTTTTTAAGGAGAAAATTGAGGCAGGCATGTTCTACTTCTCCATGGACAGTTACAGGAAAAATAAAAACACCTGTAATTATAACATGTTTCTTACCACCCTTTTCTAGTACTCCTAAGAAAAAAGGAGTTTCCACTTATCCCAACCTTGGTTTGCACTCCTTTCTCTGTTTTTCCTCACCTCAAACTATCTGTTTAACGAACATGTCTGTATAACCTACAACCTCGCAAAAATGCTATTCCATTACTACAATTTCAACAGATCCAAGTAGAATACACACATTCTTTGCAAAGGACACCATTAATCTTGAGTACCAACATGTATAATTCATCAAAAAAAAAAAAACCCTTAATGCCCTTTAAATCACCCAAAACTTTATAAATGTTATAAATAACATAAAACCCATTTCAAATTTTACTGTAACCACATAGTTGAAATGGCAATTAACCTTTTTTTTTTTTAACTAAAATAGTTAAAGATAAAGTCTTGGTGTCTTTGAAAGGGACACAGTCATTTTTCTATTCAAAATACTTTTATTCTATGTC
The DNA here is from genome assembly GCA_028646485.1 of Cryptoprocta ferox. NCBI lineage: Eukaryota > Metazoa > Chordata > Mammalia > Carnivora > Eupleridae > Cryptoprocta > Cryptoprocta ferox. Next base: position 77,248,096 of record CM053578.1, on the reverse strand, counting down.
AGAATTTCCTTCTCAAGGCTGAAAAATATTCTACTGTATGTATACATCACATATTTCTTCTCTATCCAACAGACACTTGAGTTGCTTCCATATTTTCCCTATCAAATAATGCTAATCTGAACACGATGTACAAATAACTTTTTCAGTTAATCTTGCTCTCAGTTCTTTGAGAATAAATCCAAAAGTGGAACTACCGGTGATTTTACTTTTTTTTTTTTTTTTGAGGACCCAGCATACTATTCCACAGTGGATACACCATTATAAATATCCAACAGTGCACAAGAGTCCTAATGTCTCTACATCTACACCAGCCCTTGGTATTTTCTACTTTTTCTTCTTGATGGTAGCCATCCTGATGGGTTTAAAGTGGTATCTCATTGTTACAAAAAGACACATACCGTATGGTTCCATTTTATTTTTTAAAAATTTTTTCAGTGTTTATTTTTGAGAGACAGAGACAGAGACAGAGACAGTGTAAGCAGGGAGGGGCAGAGAGAGATGGAGACACAGAATCTGAAATAGGCTCCAGGCTCTGAGCTGTCAGCACAAAGCCTGACACGGGGCTCGAACTCACGAACCATGATATCATGACCTGGGCCGAAGTCAGACGCTTTTAACCAACTGAGACACCCAGGCACCCCGTGTATAGTTCCATTTTATAAGTTACCTAGAATTGTCAAACTTATAGAGACAGAAAGTAGGATGGTAGTTGAGAATAGGGATTTATTACTTCATGGGTATACAGTTTCAGATTTGCAAGACACAAAGTTTTTTGGTGGTTGTTTTGTTTTGTTTTGTTTTGTTAGCAACATGAAGAGTTTGGATGGTAGTGATGGTTGCCTAACAGTATGAATGTACTTATTACTATTAATAAACTTACACTTAAAATGTTAGATAGTCAATTTCAGGTTTTGCCTATTTTACCACAATTAAAAAATGGTTTTTATTGAGGATCCTGGGTGGCTCATTTGGTTAAGCCTCTGACCCTTGATTTCAGTTTAGGTCATGATCTCACAATATCTGAGATCAAGCCCTGCATCCGTTCAGTGTGGAGCCTGCTTGGTATTTTCCCTCTCCCTCTCTGCCCCTTCCCCACCCACCCTCTCCCTCCGTCCCAAAATACATAAATCAACTTAAAAGGATGTTTTCTTAAAAAGTGCAAATTTTAAATATGGAAAAAATAGTTTTACTTCTGTGATATTAATGCAACCAACTAATTACTTCATCTTAATTTTTTATTCAGTCGGCAACAACTGGTACAAATCATATACTTTGAACAAGTAATGTAATTTGATCCAAGTTATTCTGCTTTACTTTCAACAACAGTCCTTTCTTATTTGAGAGGGGCTATATCAAGAACTGCGTTATCCAATATGGTAGTCACGACTCTTTATGTGGCCGTTGAGGCTTGCCGTATGGCTCCTGATTTAAAAGTGCTATACAGTATTTGTAAAATACACATGGATTTTGAAGTTAGTATGAAAACAGAGCACACACTATCTCTATCAATTAACCTGGTTATGTCTTGAAAAAATAATATTTGTACATAGAGCTAAAGAAAAGTTTTTAAAATTAATTTGGCCTGTTTCTGTTTACATTTTAGTGTGGCTACTAGAAAATTTAAAACTACACATATGGTTCACATGTTGTTCCTTTTGGACAACACAACTTCGGACTCTTTAATTCACTTGTTCAGTTATTAACCTACCACCACATGAATACGATTTGTTTAGTTACTTAGTGTCATTTAACGAAAATCCCTCCTTTTACGCTATACTGCCTCCAGCTACATTCCTAATTCTCCACTCAACTGTACAGCATAACCCCTGGAACACCCTGGAAAACTCTGGCTCTACTAACTGCCTGCACTTCTGTCTTAGTCTTACCATTTCATGGAAAGAGCAATCCTAGATGTGACCTATGACCTGCAACTTGCCATTTTTCAGCCTTCCTCTTGCTCATCTTGCACAGTTGATCATTTCTTCCTCCTTGAAAAGCTTTCTTCGCTTGATTGCCAGGACAACATATTCTCTCCTGATTTTCCTCCCATGCCAGTTCCTCCATTTCCCCAACCTTTCTCTGATACCTAGATACTGGAATGTGCCAGGTCAGACCTGCACTCACTCCCTACGTGGGTTCATCCAGTCCTACTATTTGAAAAACCAGTTATATGCTGAAACATCCAATTTATTCTTCTCCATGGATCTTTTCTAAGAAGTTTCAGTCTTTTTGTAACTATCTGTCAAATGATTTATTTACCTAGATGCATAATAGTCATTTCTATCTATACACATACAGTAAGGACTCATTGATTCTCCCTTCCCCCAGCCCTGATCCCCTCAACTGATTTCTCTTAGCTCAATAAATGGAGACTCCTTTCTTGTAGCTGCAGAGATAAACTCTTAGAATATACTTTTTTTCCTTCTCATTTTCATTTCCCATCTAATCCATCATTAAATCCTATTGGTTCTGTCTTCAAAATATACGAAGAATCTGACTCTATCTCTTCACCTCGTCTGAGGTCATCCTGGTCCTAGCCACTGACATCTCCCATCATGCATCTTGCCCCCAACAAATCTCCTCCATCATGTTCTCAACACAGCAGCCAGAGCCATCCCACAACTGCACTGATATATTGGATGATTTCTACCCCCACCGATCAAAACCTCTTATCTAATCTAATGAGTCCCCACTTTACTCCAAGTAAACCAATGTGTTACTGAGGCCCACAATGATCTAAACCACCTTCCTCTCCCACCACACACACTAGACCTCACCTGTCACCAGCCTCCCTCCTCCCATCAGTTTCAGCCACAAGTGCTCTCTTGCTACAGCTCAAAGAGTCCACGTGTTGCACTCCTTGCTCACTCCCCCAAGACTGCACCTTCACAGTGAGGCCTTCCTCTTCACCCCATATAAGACAGCATTTTCCGATTCACCCTGTCCCCTCTGGCTCTCCCTATCTACTTAGTAACAAATTTTCCCTCCCACACCAGAATGTAAGCTTCAAGAGGCACTCCATACATGTGTGTAAAATAAATGCTTAAGGGTGCCTGGGTGGCTCTGTCGGTTAAGCGGCTGCCTTGTGACTTTGGCTCAGGCCATGATCTCACAGAGTGTGGATTCGAGCCTTGAATTGGGCTCTGCGCTGACAGTGCAGAGCCTGCTTGGGATTCTCTCTCTTCCTCTCTGTCTGCCTCTCCCTCACTCATGCTCTCTCTCTCTCTCAAAATAAATACATAAACTTTAAAAATAAATACTTTTCATTCCACTAATTTTCATATATACAAATATGGATAATTATTAGTTACTGCCTTCAAGGATCCCTCATCCCAAGGCAGATGGCACTGACATATAATTATGCACAGGGTCGGGAGTGCTGTTAAGAGAAGAGAAACATGCATATGTATGTATCACATGTGTGTATATGCACATATATTTGCACACACACAAAGGAAGATGACAGAGCCCTCAAGAACATGTTTAGGATGTCTTCATACCTTCTACTTTTCTATTGCTATACATTATGATCCTAATAGGAAATTTTAAAGTCCACAAGACTATATAAATAAAATGAGAAAATCCCTAAATGCCAAATGTTTTCTTTTCTCAAACAACAAAAGAACCCCAGCAACCTCCTGACCTCCACTTCTATCACTTTACAAAAAGAGTTTAGAGAAATATGTAGATACCAGGATTAATCCCTGATGTCAAAGCAAGATTTTTTTCTAGGAATGTCCTCTCTCCACTGTATCCCAGCAAAAGGTTCATCAATTTATACAAAATGTTCCTTGGCAGAGACTCCCTTCTGTCCATCACCTGCTGCCAAGAGCCAGCTCCCAAATGCTGGTCAGCTGATTCTTCCTTCACCCGCAGAATCCAGATCAATAAGTGATCTTTAGCACAAAATTTAATCAAAGTGAAACCAGATACGATAGCTAAATTTTAAGCTTGACTACGTGGCGTGAATGTAGAAAGGTTTTGTTACACAAAACTCTGGCAGGTCTTTTTAAAAAATGGGATGCATTATAATAATAAAGTAACCTGAGGATAGAGTTCGCAGAAGAATGTGGCTGGTTTTCAATGAGGCTGCAGTAAGCTTTTTACTGCAGTGTGGCAAGCATCTCTTCATAAAGCCAGATTCGAACCTGTCCAGTGAAATATTTGCGTTATTTTGAACACTGATTAAAACATTTTGTGCGGACCCAGTACAGGAGTGCCATATACTATGCAAGACTCACAGTGGTACTTGGCAGAAAATAAATCATAGAGCTCTAAAATCTGCTGTGGTCGCTGTCTTCATTACAGAGACCTGCACACGGCATACGAAAACATCTATAATGTTTACAGCACCTGGATGCCGGCGCTATTAAACATCAATACAATCTGTGTTCATATCATCTCCATGCTAATCAGATCGATTACTACTGATATAGTGTCTTGTCACAGTATCGTAATGCTAATCAAACAAACAGAGCTATGGAGAGACAATTCAGGTACAGGTATTTAATAGCACACTGTAAAAACAGAAAAGGATTCAACAGAAAGCTTACAAGGTACAGCTGTGTTACGGGCAGGCCGATTCCTTGTCGGGTCCTGGGTGGTGGGGCTGTAATTTTGTCAGCAGCCATTAAAAGGGGAATATAATACAGTTTGATGTCATAAAATAGACTTGAAAGGGAAATGAGATTACCGCTGCTGCTTAACATGGCAGAGGTAATTAGCTGCACAGGTAATTAGATACAGATTCCCAGCATACTCTAGTGGAGGCAGTGGATGATGGCAAGAGATAATATCTTCTGCCCGTTGAAAAGGATCAATGTCACAGTTGTTTTAGATCCAAAACAACATCCGCATCAAACATTCTAATCCTCCAGACAGCAAAGATGTTGGAGTGGCTGCGGTAAAATGTGCTATCACTTAGTAAAAAATGAACGGACAAGGGAGGAAGGGATGGGAAGTGGGGCCAGCGGGGACATCGCTATCTCACTGTGACTGGCAGGCCTTAGGCCATGTGTGTGTCTATCTCAGTTGTTACTTGGTGGTACAACTGATTGAGAATGTTTTTTGCCCTCTCTTCTGCTAATTTCATTTATTAATACAAAAATGGCCAAAGACAATAAAAATGGGAGGAAATCAGTGATAGTACCCTTAACATGGAAAACCCATTAACCTGTGCTTCTTTAAATAATTACGCAATGAATTTACTATTTGTCTAATGTATACACATTTTGGCCAATAGCTGCATTTCATCAACTGAGACATCCCCACCGCTACATGTGGAGGCAAATGAAACTTGACTGGAAACTTGACTTCTCCTACTATTAGCAAAGCAGAAGAGTTCCCACGTGCAGGGGCCATGCTAATCACCTCTATATTATTCTGATTTTAGTATATGTGCTGCTGAAGTGAGTTCCCAATACCACCACGCAGCTCCGGGCTCTGTCCTCATCTGCTGAAAAGACATGGATGAAGAAAAGAAAATGGCACTTCATTATTTATTCAGTAAATATGCCTACTTCGCACACGATGCCAAACCAAAGCATACCTCCCTACACACACTCAGGCCACTGAACCATTCATGTGGCACAGAGACACTGGCTGGGAGCCACGTGGATTAGGAATGTGATGAGTGCTACCCACCAGTCCAGGGGAAAGGCAAGGCCAAGAGTTAATCCTGCATTTAGCTGCAATAAATCCCAGAGAATACATTCCACACATAAAATTAAACTTCTGAAAAAAAAAACAGTTCACACCTTTATCTACAGGAAGGAAAAAGACATCACCATAATTCAGATGGGTTTAGAATCAGCACTTTTGGGGAAGGGATTTGAAGGCTTTGGGTTTAGAAGCATGGCTATTAGAAACACAGATTAGTGGAGAGAGAAAGAGATGTTCAGTATTACCCTGAAAGCGTGCTAACATCTTCAATTCTTCTCTTCACCTTCCCTGCCTATTTTGTGGGGTCAGCGGCAGACTGGACAGAAAAAAGACTTACTGACACTATGAACTGCTGTCACAGGTGTGCCCCCAAATTGGCTGGCTTGTGAAAACTGACAACATAGATGAACTCTAGTCAACATTATTCACTTTTTTGTTCAAACATATTTTGCATCATGTATTTTCTTTTTTTTTTTTAAATGTTTCATTTATTTTTGAGAGAGAGAGATAGCACAAGCAGGGGAGGGTCGGAGAGAGAGGGAGACACAGATTCTGAAGACAGGCTCCAGGCTCTGAGCTAGCTGTCAGCACAGCGCCCGATGCGGGGCTCGAACCCACAAACCGTGAGATCATAACCTGAGCCGAAGTCGGACACTCAGCCAACTGAGCCACCCAGGTGCCCCACATCATGTATTTTCTTAAGACAACAGTATAGTTACTGGCCTCTCGCTGGCCTGACCAGTCTCACAGACTGAGCTAGCTTCATGAGTATGTGACTTAAGTAGTCAAAGAACCACACACTTTGCTTGGCTTAATGCTCTGTTGTTGTCTTGAATTTCTCT